>JARFJB010000512.1:1010000-1177500 GCA_036346205.1 Vesta saturnalis | reverse complement strand
CTGTGGCGTGGAAAGCCCAATAACGGGCACTTTTTATCATTCGCTTGAGTAATTGTTAAAATATATTTAAAAATGAACATCGTAGCATTAAAAAGGTTTTAAGTTGATATCAATCCCATTCAAATCCGTTGAATTGTTATTGTAATAATACGCTTCAAACTCGAGTCCACAAAGTTTATGGCGGACTGTAGTATTACCGTAAAAACGGAGATAAATGGTGCTGAAATTTAATTAATAATTCAATGTAATAATGACTAATCATAACTGGTTTTAGCTTTGTCGACTTTATGCATTAACTTCAAGATAACATAGGCAACTTGGACACGTTATGAGATAAATTAAAGAAACGTTACAGTTACAAAATTTGATTATCTACTGTTTTTTTCGAAATATGTGAAAGATTCGAAAGCTCATAAGTACGGTTGCGCAACACTTTTCGTACAAAGTAAGTATCAATTTGCAACTAATTACTACTTGTAAGTTGTAATTCTGCTTAAAACTCGCAATTTCCGTTTATAACTCGTAATTTCTACTTGCAAATTGTAATTTTGAGATGTCTACTGATAAATGATAATTTCAACTTGTAACTCATAATTACGTTTTTACTTGTAGTTCGGTAAAACCTACTTTTGTTTTCAAAAGATTTGAAAGATGTGAGATCTCAAAAACACGTTTGCGCAGAAATACCACACGCACAATACTAGTCGATTAACGTAAACATTAATTTGTAACTTACGACCTGGTAATTATCTGCTTGCAACTCAATTTCTGTTATAATTACTTGTAAGTTTCGACTTGTGACTTGTAATTATGATTCAATCTGTAGTTTTGTAAGGCAACTCGTCTCCAGGCTGAATCAAACTTTGAAATTCAAACAAAGATCAACTAGAGGTCATTGGTCTCGTATAACTTTTAAAACTGCCAAAGCCGACTTCACTTGAACTCTTAATTTACTTTAATTTACTGGAATGTAAACTTAAGTGTTGGTTACAGTCAAACACCTCAACTAGGCTTTCCTTTAATTTTACAGTATTGATCTTGAAAACTACTTAAAGCAATAGATTTTTAGCTGACAGACCTCATTTCAGTAATCTCACCGAAACGTAAGTCGTTATAGGCCAGTTGGCCTTGACCTGGTATTTAGGTTAACGACCTCTAACCATCCTGGTCGTTTTAGGTTAACGAACTTTAGTTAACTTGAGCCTAGTTGTAACAATTTGAGTTACGAACTGTTCAAGGTTGTGAAACTTTATCTAGCCAATATTTTTTTTTATGCCTTTGGAAACAAATGTAATTATTGCCCACGATTTCATTTCTCCATTTCATTTTTTTTAACTTGTTAGAACCTACCCTTTTTCCTAATCTTGATCTGCTTAGACGTGAACGAACTCGTACTTGACCTACTAGCGACAATTTTGAGCCTAAAAATTGTTCTGAATTATTAACGTCTATTTGAACTTGAACATATTCTTATACTAATTGCTTTTAGTTGTTACGCATGTATTTCTACATTCTCAAAATTTAATCTTGATCGAGGAGAACGAGATACGGTGCACAAGTATAAGTCTAAATTGCGAGTTTCAAGTCAACCTTTTGACTTTAGCATCGAAATTACAAATCAAAAAATAAGAACTTACAAGACGAAATTTTGACTTAAAAGTCGAAATTACTCGTAATTTAGATTTATAACACGTAATTTCGACTTATTATTGTTAATTTTTTTTCAACGTTTGAATGTGTTTGACTTTTTAGAACCTAACTTTGGCTTTATATTTAATTTTTCATTAACCGACTATACCTTTTGACCTACATTAGAGCATTTTTATCCAAAAAACAGTTTAAGAATGTATAATGTGGTATAATAGGTATAAATGGTATAAAAATTAATAATGGTGTAAATCAATGTTTTAAAGTGTGTAACAACCTTTTTTTGTGGTTGTATTAAAAAGTACATTAATTTAAGAATCGTTCATTTATTTGGCGTAATATTAGGATAGTATAAGACTTCTGATTTTTAACCTTTTCAATCAGATATTAAATAAACTTAAGTATTTCATGTTATTTTATTTTCATTTTGATAAATTGTTTATTATTATTCCTTAACTAGGTTTTGTTGTTCCTATATATATATATATATATATATATATATATATATATATATATATATATATATATATAAAACAACATGGCGCTCGAGATTTTATCATTTTTTTCATAATTTTTAAATAACATTTTTTTATGAATTAAGTATAAGTGAAAATAATTAAGCTTATGAGAAGCAGGCAGTATTTCAGGTGTGTTAATTAAACTCTAAATTAGAACTCTCCTTATCTCAATCTACCGATGAGCCGACGGCAGTAGCGATTGTTATTTGGTAATATTTTTTATATTAATTAAAATTATTTGATCAATTAAAAATTGGTTATTACATCATCGTTTTGTGTTAATGTTATAAGTTGGCCCAGTTTTAGTGTTTATACACTTGGAGCCGCTTTTAATGTTACAATTTGACGCCATTTAATAATTAATGTTATACGCGTTCTCAACACAAATCGTTAAAATAACTAGAGACACATATCATTCAGTAAAAGATAATGCCGTTGGCTCAGTATGTAGATTAAATCAGGCCAGGTTCATGTTTTTGGATTTGCTTCATTACCAACAAATTTCTGCTTAGATATTTTCACCTAACATCAATATAGTAACTTCTAGGTGACAATAATAAAAATTATCTCGGACGCCAAGTTCTTTTTTTTTATTATGCTCGGAATAACTAAACCGAGGATACAATAAAGCATTCATCAAAATGTCAAAACAAAAGATATACAAGTTATGTTTATTAAGCACTTAAATTTGGGATTATATAAAATATATCTTAAAACTAGTGTTAATAGCCTTATCCCAATAAGTCATTGGGGTATAAAAACCGGTTACAAAATTTCTTGAGAACCTCTGTTTTCATAAGGAATGCGGAAATGTAAACCAAAGATGATGTAATCTTCGCACCAATGTTGCGCAATATGTCGAATTTTTAATGTTTTACGTTTAAAGTATACCAAAGTTGAAATTACTTCTTACAAATTTATATTCATTGCATTTTAAATAATCCAGAATTTTTGTATTCTCTTGAAGGTTCATATGAAAGGTGTGAATTAAATGCAAGATGCAATCATAAAATGAAAGCACCCAAACATAGCAAAGTATAAGTACAAGTGTACGTAAAAGTAGAATTAAACGTCTAATTAAAAGGGCAAGTAAAGTATAATTAAAAGTGTAGTTAAAAGTGCCTGCAAAGAGCAAATGTTTCAGATTTTAATATAATACGAGTTAAAGGTGTCTTACCATTAAATCAATGGCACTTTATACAAAATTTAGGTGGAAACCAAAAAACGTACATCAGCAATGCTAAAAAGGACGCTTACCGCATCAGGTGATGTAGCGATGCGCGAGAAATATGCGTAGAAAATTAATTCCACGATATGGAAGTATAAACCTTTAAGAAAATATGCAACTTAAGTTACACCAAAATGCAAATTAAGTTGCCTACCACAACTTATAATAATAACATACCGAAATTATGAAAATTAAGTTGCATGTCGAGATTATGAGGTCAAAAGTTAAAATTAAGAGTTGACAACATTTAGTGAACAAGTACAAGTTGATATTTATGAATAGTAATAGGTCACACGCCGAAGTTGTTAGAAACCGAAATTTCTACTTAGGTACAAATTGAAGTTAAAAGTTATAGGTCAAAATGACGACGCCTAAATACATAAATTATGACATTTGTCGCAATTGTTTCCTCATAAGTCGATATTATGAATTCTAAGTTGAAATTACGAGTTGGTAGTCTAAGTTACGAGTTACAAAGTCGATACTAAGATTAAAAGAGAAACGTTACATTACGTAACTATTTTGCGTTTCCATATTTCTATAAGTACAGCAAGGACACACAATAATATTTTTCGTTTAATCTAATCAATTTGTAACTAAGTCATTACGACTTGTAAATCGTGTTTTCGACTTATAACCCGTAATATTGGCCTAAAATCTGTAATTTCGACCTGGAAATGGTAATTACGTCTTGTAACTCGTAAAGCCAACCTGTTGCAACTTGGCCAAGATTAACTACGGTTTGTTCACCTAAAAACGAAGTCTCCTCAATCTTAAAATGTTCATCTCAATTCAAAGCCAATCATGTCAGCTAGAGGTCAAAGGCTTTAAATAATTTTTAAGATCAGTACGATAAATTTAAACTGTAAGAGAAGACAAAAGTCCAATTACTTTGAACACTTTCAATGTTAATACATTTTAACATTGGAAAGTGTTAAAGGTCAAATTGGTTTTAGACTAGTGACCGAACCAAAATACACGAAAAGTATAATCGGAATCATGAATTAAGGTTGTAACTCATAGTCGATAATTTGAAACAGGAGCCTAAATTACGAATATTACGGCTTATAGGTCACAATTACGACTTAAAAGTTAAAATTACGACTTACAAGTAAGAATTACGATTTGCAAGCCAAAAGTGCGACTTACAAATCACGTCTATATCATGTCAGAGTTCGAGTTACAAGTTGTTACTAAAAAAAACATTTTGTGTGGTAAAAGAAGCTTTTGAAGCTTGGCAACACAACATTTAGGCGAAAAACTGCTGGTACCTTACATAGATAGTACGTTACCTAATCAACTAAGTCAAAAGTATTTATCTCGATGTTACATTATAGGTAAGATTAAGTTTTAACTGTCCACTTTCGGATATCCCAACCACTTAAGAGGCGGAGCTTTCTATGTACTTTAATGTTGGGCGTGATCCGAAATTAGACAGCACTATAGCTAAAGCTAACCTTATCTAGGTTTGTGTATTAAGAGCGAAATGTAGAGAAAACAAATTACATACGCGACGCGATGCTGAACGCATAAATCATTACAGAGCGACAAAGGCACTGCACGCTCTAAATATACACCTTTTCTCTTCAAGAAGTTCAAGTCAGTACAATATATTGTAATTGATCAACTTTTGATGTGATCGTCAAGATTATACCTTTCATAGGAATAGGGTACAGCGTTCCATATAATACTAACAGAAGGGGATATTGGTAACGAACACAAAGTATTTAACTTCTAATGACCACGAGCGACACTAGCCATCAGATTTGTGTTTAAAGCGACTTCCATAAAAAAACTTACGAAATGTTTTACAGAAAACTTCGAAGTTGCTAACGATGATGACAATGACCAAGAAAAAATGAGTGAAAAGGTGATAAAATGAAAACAACGAAGCAGGGAGATCATTCGGTAATTGAAAAAAACATAATTAATGAAAAAGAAAGGATGCAAAAAATGCAATGCAGCGACAGGCCAAGAAGATTAAAATAGTGCAGCAAACTGTAATGATCAAGCAATTCAGATTAAGAAGAGTCATGAAGAGAGAAGGAAAGAGATAAATAGAATGTAGCAATAACGCAAATGATCAAGAAGACCACTCTATCCAAATCATCAAGAAGAGATGAGACCCAGAAAGATATCTTCTTCAGTGGTGTTAAAAAAGAGAGATGAGATACGAGACATGCAACGCAGTAGTATATCATGAAGATGAAAACAACGACAAATAAAGTTGTGAGAAACTGCGATCTCTTGCTGTGGACAGTGGATGGAACGATTATATGAATAATGAATATTCTAGTTCCCGATGTTATTCTGTATATGTAAAAGGGATATCATTACAACGCTTTTCGGCCAAATATAGTAATTCTAAATGGTATAACTATTTTCCATGCAAGAACAGGTAGATAAAGCGTATGATATAGTCACTAAGAGAGAATCGTACGTGTTTCTATACCCACAGATTTATCTCCAATAATGAATTAGTCTAGGAATTGGTCTACCAATAACAAGTAGACGTATCACAAGTATTGCGTGGGTATTTCATAAAATATCCGGTTAAAGTAATTAATGGACATTGAAGTTCTTTCAGGAAAGAAGGTTGAATTGCGAATTACAAAACCAGTCCTAAAGTTCTCTCAGTTTTTGTAAAACACAATGGTGTAACCGATCATATTTGGAAACTGCGTGAGGGCAATTGAAAACTACAGCGTGACAGATAAAAATGTATTATTACTAGGACAGGGCGTCCCGCGAGGTAAAGTACAAAATGTCATGACGCAATTAAATTCGATTTGGCCGCAAATGTTTTCTTATCGAGATTTGACAATTTGATAATTTCATTAGTGTTAAACGAGCTAGAGCACATCAGTGATAGCTTTTCTTACCTATTTTTAGTTCGGCTGTATCAGTTTAATTTAACTCCGCCTTTCGTTAACTCTTTATAGGATTCTGGTACAAATACGTACCACTTGCTTTAGAGCTCAACCGGTGCACTGTTATCCATTGAAAATTATGTGTTTCTACTTGTATAAGTAACGTTCCTTGGTACAAGTATGCACCACTTTTTTGCATCACGGTTCTTTGTAACAACTGTAATTTGAGGTTATAATTACCTATTTTCAAGGTTTACAGAAAAATAGAGTTTTTATAGAACTACAAGGATTTGAGGTCTACAAATTTGGCATTCTAATAACAAATAAGTGGGCTTCCACATTTCTTTATCAAATTTTAGCTACTCCTTTTGGCCAAGATAATATATAGTGCTCTTCGTAAAAATTACGTAGTTTTTGATTGAAAATGCTAGTTTAGAACTATGTTGTAGAACCTGTCGGTCCCTATACTTTTGAATGTTTATATACTGCGGATTTTTAAAAATTGTGTTTTTATGCAGAATGGATACGAAAAGATTCTTCAATTTGGAAGATCCGTCAGATGTAGCTTACCTCCTAGTGAAATTACTGCCGAAATTCAAATGCTGAGGGTGATAAGGATGTCGAAGATATACCTCGATTAGATATTTCAAATTTTGCTAACGAGGGGGAAGACGTTGGGGAAAGCATGAATTTAGATGAAGATGATAATATTGCACCAACTCCTGCGGAAAGTTCGAGCGACAATGAATAGAACGAAAGGACCTCTGATGATGAAACTTTTTCTTGGAGTGAAACACTCAAGACGCCTGGTCAATTTGCTAGTTTCGAATTTGATCAACCCTTTGGAGTATGGAGGCAATGGCAAGTAGACATCAATAGACCCCTTCACATTTTTCTTACCGTCTTATCACGAATATTTTTGCAATATCTGTGTAGATCCGTCTAACCTTTATGTGACCCAGAGAAACAAAAATCTAGACTTATCAATGGAAGAACTAAAAGCTTTTATCGGGCTTCTGATAATAATGGGATTTCACAATGTCCTTAGTATGCGACACTATTGGAGTTCCGATTGTAATTTTACTGTAGCTCGAATTCGAGATGTGATGCCTCTAAAACGCTTCCTAACTACCGTCCGACATTGAATCATAACGACCTAATTTAAAAAAAATGCGAAGCCGATGACAAACTATAAAATTAGACCATTTTTAGAATACGTCACCAAAATATTCAAACCGATATTCAACCTATCAAGAAATTTGTCAATATACGAATATATCGTGAAGTACAAGGGGCGCAGCACATTGAAGCAATACATGCTCATGAAACCAGTGAAACGTGGCTTCAAGGTTTGAGTTATTGCTTGTGCCGTGACCGGGCACTGTATCAGAATGTCCTTATGCGAAGGAGCAGAACAAGGTTCTGAAAAAAGGTGTCTCTTGGAGAGCGAGTGGTTTCCAACTTAACAACTGCGTTTGAAGGACTCGGATACTGTCTTTATTTTGACAACTTCTAAAAATAAGCTGTTTTCTTGAGCTACGATCAGACAAAATCAAGAGTTCTTTCCCATAGTTAGGAATTCGACGGTGTTACCAGTGATAATGTATCTCTATCCAAGTGGAAAGATAGAGGCAAGAAATCTGTGGCAGTCATAAGTACAATACACAATCCTTTAAAATCAACGCGAGTTCTGAAGACACAGAGGGATGGCACCAGACAATCAGTAGAGTGTCCTGTAGCTGTGGGCGACTATAACGTATATATGGGAGGCGTTGATCGTTTTGACCAGCTTCATTCTGCATATAATATCTCATAGAAAATCAGAAGATGGTGGATGAGAATATTTTATTACTGCTTAAAGTCCAGTATTGTCAACAGCTTCATCATCCATAAAAATACATTGAAAAATTTCAATCTAAGCCTTATCCCATCTGGACTTTCGTTCAGCGTTGGCCTCGCAACTTATAGGAGATTATTCAGGCAGAAAGAAGCCTGGCTTCCCTTCCCAAACTGAAAGAGGAAGAAATAGAAACAATCCTCATGGCAGAGCTGTTACTGAAATTTCAGTTCGACTGAACAACGTTAGAAAGCATTTTATTGGAAAGGGGTCTAGAAGACGGTGCTTCTACTGTAGCAAAAAGAGCAAACAACAACGATCAAACATAATTTTCATAGAGTGCAATGTTGGTTTGTGCCTTGAGTGCTTATCCCATTTCATAAAAGCTAAATTGACATGAAATTTTATATTATGCTCAATGTTCAAGGCAACTTGTCCAGCGCGTTTTATTCATATCAAACCTTATACACATGCACGTTTCTACTGCAATCTTTACATTAGAATTTAATAAAGTGTGCAACTATTCTTTGGTTTACAAGTAATTTTGGCAAAAATCCTAAGTGGTACCTATACGTACCAGTGAAGTTAATGTGATATCGTTCACTCAAATGGACTCTGGTACATGTATGTACCACCCATTTTCAAAAAATCTAAAATAAATATACCAGAAAGTATAACCTTATAATCCAAATGAGTCGTAAATAACATAAAAATGTTACTTTTTCAAGTCCCAGACTTTTGCGCGTTAAACGGTTAAACACGGTTAATTCCACGTTAATCATCATGTTTGGTTTTACAAACAAAGAATACGTAGACATGCTATTAGCCTATTCCTGAAAATTTTCAATGATCTTAGAGCAACATGGTTATTTTTAAACGCTAAGGTAACACAGCGGACCATCATTTAATACTAGATAGCGTATTGTCGCCAGGATATCAGTTCGCACTAGTGCTAACAAAAGGACTGTTGGTTTGTACCCATTCCATTTGCAACATGTCCAAAAAAACTTGCAGCTTGAAATAAAAGAATAGATGTGGGTCCAACATGACGGTGTTCCGCCGCACTATGGTAGGAATGATATTGGGTATTTAAATACCGCTATTCCTGATGACTGGATCAGGCGAGGTAGTCCAGTTTCTTAGTCACCCGACTGGGGATGATCTGCTTCGTTAAATTATTAAAAAACAACCGCCGTGTTATACGAACCACATTCATAAACACTGTACTGTGCTTGCTGTGTGAACATGGACATTTTGAACAATTATTGTAAACAATTCTTGTCATAATGTTTATTTTTTTTGTTTTGGTTGTTGCTCCTTAAACATTATTAAAATTAAAAACTTCATATCTTGATAATGTAGCATTTGCGAAACTAGTTTATAAAGACATTTTCGACGGATTCAAAAATTTTAAAGAAAAGATTACTAAGAGTAAGATTAATTTCATTGTTTAGAGTTGTTATTCTTTATATTTGTATTCAAATGCACAACATGGAAAGTTAATTAACGGAATATATTCTAATTCTTCTGGATGTATTCGTGAATATATACTTATATTTCTTCATTGTACTAAATCTAAGTTAGTATCATAATCTAATCCAATCTTATACTTACGAGTAAAAACAGATATAATAAACTTAATTTTCTGTAAAAAATAAAATTTCTGTAGCACTAATAAATCATGAAAAATTTATGCAAATTTATTTTATTTCCAACAGCTTTTATCAACACACATTGCGATTCGCGTAAAAATTAAATATATTTTGTAGTAAATTTTGTGTTATTAATTAATGACAGTTTAGTTATAAGGAAAGAAATGGCGATCCGTAAAAAATAAGATGTATTACTATTAATTTTGCCAAATTTTAAGAATTTGATTTACGGAATAATCATATTTGAATAAATAATCTGCATTCTTCATTGGTATTCACAGTTTAGATTTTCCTTCTGTAGAGGAGAATTCGGAACAATTTCGAATCCAAAAAGTTGTCTAATTACGTTTGTTTTTTTTTGGAACCAGGTGTGCGTCGGGTATGTGATTTAAATTCAAAATTTAAAAGCTACTAAATTTCTAACATACGGTTTATTAAAATTGGTATATATAAATTGGTAAAGAAAAGAGACTAGTTATACGCCTTGAGGTTATTGTTAATAATTATCATAATAATTCCCTAGAGGCTAAATCCACCCCTAACATTATACAAACTATAAATTCATTATATTACACGTCAAATGGAAATAATAAAAATCATATGTTATCACTGTATGACAGGGCTGCAAACTTTATATTCCCACTTTTTTTGTTGTAACGAAAAATAAGCACCCCTCTGAGAGAGTAAACGCAATCGTTCACCACAGAGAAATAACTGTATGTATTTTATTCGGGTACAATAATACATACAATGGCTACATGTATGAATGTAGGGGGTAGTTTTCCATTAGTTCCAGGATTATGTAGGGTTGTTCCATGAAAACACCCCGCCTATTGCCTTTATAAATCCTGCTCTTGCACTCGGAGAACAGGACCATAAAAGAAGCATTATAGAGTAACAATTTTTATAAGGGGGAGTGAAATGTAATGGAAATTGATAGGGAAATATTTCTAACGGGGATTAATCAGTGATGTGATTTTAATAGAAAGGTAAATTTAAGACTAACCTGCACTCTTGATTCTGGAAGATTAATTTTAAGGGCGACTTCTTCTCGCATAAAAATGTCGGGATATCTCGTTTTTGAAAATAATGATTCTAAAACGTCGAGTTGCGCTCTTGTAAACGTTGTCCTTTCTCTCCGCTGCTTTCTAGGGTTGACACCTGCCAAATAGGAAAAACCTGTGCATAATAAATTTGTCAATAAACGTCCAAACTAAAACTAAACCTGGCAGTATCCAGCTTCTAAACAAACATGACGAAATCAAAAAGCACGGGAAAATTATTTCCTTGCAGTTTATGGGAAGTATAACAGCTGGCCAATGAACGCTTTGGGGTGTCAAATTGAATTACTGATATTTTATTGGGGTATTTTAACTCTGAATTAAATCACGTAAAGTACATTATAAAATATTTTCTAGCCAATTAAAAAAAAGAGAAACTTTACTGCGTTAGTGCGCAAAGAAAAATATTATCTTTAGACAGCGCAATTTTTGGCTTAATCACGGTGACGTACACTTCACCCCCGTTTATTTTCAATTACTCAGCGGATGTGTTAACAGAGATTAGCATTTTATCGGGAGCGTGTGTTTGTTTGCTCTTCTCGCCAATGTTAATGGACACGCTAGTAGCCATAGAAGCGAAGGATTACTAACTTTATAAACTAAAAATTAGTAAAGAGCACTCGAGATGATAATAAATAAAAGTAAAAATGAAGGTGTTAAGGCGCCTGAAATTATATCCACTTTGGGGTTTCCGGAAAGACGCAATGAATACATCGGGTGCTAATAGATTTGTAAACATTATCATCCCCCTTCTAAATCTACTACATGTGAGAATAGGGGACTGTAATTTGATACCACAGTTGAGTGTGTACTTAAAGCTAAAGTAAATCTAACTGTCCAGAAAAGTCTGAATATTAAATAAAATTTAATTTTTCAACGGTAAAAATAGAGACTCAGAAGTAGAACCGTCGGAAAATTTTGTGAAAACGTACGGGAAAGTGCTATGTCAGTAGTACCAAAGCTGAGCCGATTATAAGGGTGGCGGGTGGTGTGGTTGTCATAGTTACAGGGTAGTCAAAAACCCCTGTCTCTATACTTACTAGACTTCACTTTTGGTTGAGTCTCTCATAAATTTATTTTAAACTGAAAAGTTTTGTATTCGAGACGTAATTAATTTCTTTTTTTTTGTAATTTAGCATATTATACATCATTGAAATGTTTTTTCTGTCTTTGTAGCGGTGTAAAAGAAATTTAAAAGCTAAGTGTATTGATAACAATAACATTTGTGTATTAGCCGTATCCATAAGAGTAAGTAAAGTTAGGGTTGTAAGGAAAACAAACAAATTTAGAGAGGTGTAAAGTGCTCGCATGTGTTTCTTGTTTGTGTTTTAATTAAATTTATTATTGATTAGCGTGAAAGTTTCAACAATCTGGAGGATAAGGGTCTTAAAAGTCTTGAATAAGGTCTTTATTGATTAACAACGTAACAATTTAAAATGAATCAATTCGATATAGTTTGATATTTTTTAATATTATGTGAAATTACAAACAATTTTTATACAGAGCACACTAAAAATATGGAATACGCGAATACCCATACATCTTGGTAAATTGGTTCTTTTAAAAAACGTTGTGCATCATAATCTGAGGTCAATCGTTGTCTTTCTGAGAAGCAAAACCGCATGGAGGATAATTATTATGTAATGATTCTGAAAATCCTTACTAAAAATTTTTCTATCCTAGTAAATAATTCCTATCAAAACTTATTTCTTATTTCCTTCCACAACTGGTTTATCACTGTTAATGAAAGCTGTCAGTTGCCCACTCCATCCAATTTACCTATAAATACCAGACCCCCTAGCTCAGATTCTCAGGTTCATTCATTTACTATCACACACGACACTTCTTCCATAACCTACGTCTAATTAACTACGTCCCTCAACAATCACTCAGTACACATCTCGGGGCGTTGGCACCACCAAGAACATTGTGTGAATGAACGTGTTTTACTATTTTGTGGGAGAGTTTTAGAGTGATAAAGGGATTATTCCTGGCTTAGAAATCTTTAGTTTTCCTGGGGCGTCATCTCCGGCAAACCAAGGACTTCTTACCATAGTCACGTTTATGCACCTTTCTCGGGGCTTCTGACCACCAAGCATGTTATACATAAAAATGTGCGTACATAAATACAGGATGTTGGTCCGGTCAAAATATAGGTAAGGGATAAGCGACACGGATCAGGATTACTGGTCTGTTCAGCCGGTTACTGGTCCGGCAAGTAGTTATTTATCAGGCTACTAGTTGCTGGCCCAGACACTGGTCTGCCTGGTCTGGCTTCGGGACAGAACAATACTACATCTACAGGGTAAAATATATTATAGGAAGTGGGTGAAGGAAGAAGGTTAGAGAAGAAGTGTCGAATATGACAGTGATTTATAGGTAAATTGGATGGAGTGGGAAAGTAGTGGACAACTAATAACATTGATTAACAATGATAAAACAGTGGACGGAAATAGGAAATAAGTTTTTATACAGAGTGTTATAAAAAGTTGGTCAATCGGTTAATCATACAGTCTTTGGGCTAAAATAATGAAACTTTTCATTTGAACGTTAGTTTTCAAGATAGGTACAGCGTGTCAAGGTTAAGAAATATATTTATTAATATCTCCGCGATAATTTAAAATTGATGTTATTGTTATACTTGAAACTAGGCTATAGTCAACAACGTTTTCAGAACATCTAATTCCAAGTGCTCAAAAATCCATTTTGTGCGCAACCTTCAACATGGCGAATCTAACTATAATTGTGTTCTTTCTTCAAAAAAAGGTAAATAATACTTAATCCTTTTATATGAATGTTTATATCTGCGAAACAGCTATTTTGTTATTGCCGAAGATACTGTAAAATTATTTATACCGGCTATTCTTCTCGCAAGTAGCATATACTCAAAAGTGGGACATTTAAAAAATAGCTTGCTAAAGGTTTTTATTAATATTTCAGGACTCACCGACGCGGAACTTGTGAATCTATTGAATTTTATGACAACAATTCTGATTTCGGTTGGGACAATGTATGAACACCAGCATAATTGTTAAAACGGAAAAGTCTCTTGGTGCCGATAAAAAGGGGATAAAATATTTTGGGGCGTAAGTATTGTGGCTATCTTATTAGGTTTTTCGAGTTTAGAAAACATGTGTAGCCACAGTTTTTTCTAGCTACGAAAAAATAGATAAGTTTTGGAAGGTGCTCGATCAAATTAAGAATAGCTATCTACTGAATAAGAGCCCACAGTAGCAAATAATACATTTCCGTGGTCATGTTTCAATGAGGCAATATGTCAAAGGTAAACCCCTACAACTGTTGAAGGAAGATATTCTTCCTTTCTGAAAGAAACATTAATGGTACAGAAACGATAATGCAAAACAGAATCCCAGAATCTGTGCGGATCATAACAATTAATTACGAAAGACCGGGAAAGGAAGTCATGATCAGGTAGTCAGAGAAGGTAACATCAGTTTCATCAAACGGTTTGATAATCGACCAATATATTTGGCATCCGCTATACGGGGATATAAACCTCTGACCAATGTAAATGATGGTCAAAGTTTGACTGGAATTGTATACATATGGATAGACCTGCTGTAGTAAAATTATATAATTGCAACAGGGTGTGGATATGCTCGACAAAATAATATCAAAATATGCAGTATGGTTGGAGTATAGAGCGATTAATGGATTATGACTACTTTAGATTGGTAGTCGCAGAAGCACTAATTTATCCTGGTCGGATTCATGAGGAAAATAACGATGAACAGCCACCTCACCTAAAACGTCGAAAACCACAACCCCCTTCCCAATCGAAATTTAAGAACCAATCTAGATGCCGCTTCCCAGGTTGTAACAGTTTACTTACGTCATGCGCTCAACATCTGTTTTACAACAAATAGCAATTATGCCACAATAGTTGTAGTTGTGAAAACCCTAAGTAGCCTATACGCTACATGGCGTATTAAGTTAATCTTCAAAAAGTTATTGAAAACTGCTATTAGATTGCCAATAAAACTTTTTCCACTAATATTTAATTTTTTTTCACACCAAAACTACCCTGGGGTATGAGAAGGTCCAGGGAAAAACTAAAAGAACTAAAAATAAAAAAGGATGTGCGTGGTATTCTTTTTCTAACAAACGCATGTGGACATCCATTTTTCATAATAAAATGATGGTTCATCTAACCTTTTTGCGTAAGATGTTTACTTTGACTCTGTGTTGCAATTTTTTACAGAATTCTATTTTTTTAATTAAACTAAATCAGTGTTCATTGCAAACTGTTATTTTCTACAATTTTTCTGTAAGTTTAGTTCATTACTTAAAATCACTTTAATAACAACAAATTGTAAAATATTTATTAAGCTATTATTAAAGTCATTCTTAACATACGTTTTTTATTTAACTTTTGACTTTTCGAGTATTAGCTGTAGTAACTGTAAAAGATAAATTTGTGCTGTTTATTTCAATTAATCTAATATTTTCATTAAAGCATAGATGGTATTCGATAAATAATTAAAGGATTAGCTGCCTAGAGCCTAATAACTGAAAACATCTCATAAAAATAGTATCAAATCAAAATTCTCGAACTTACTACCAAGAATGGGCAAGTCCATAGGCGTTAGCCAGAAAAAATAAAGAGTCAAAAGGTACTAGACACCCCCTTTTTAATAAAAACTATACAGAAGGTTTGCTTAGATAAGAAAAATATGCTCAAAATTTATATAAATAACTATACTTCTCAAAAAGTTACGTTTGACGCCCTAGGTCCAGAAAAAGAAAGAAGGTTCAAATGATTAGTGACATAAGGAAAGCCGCATTATTTTAGCCCAAAGAATACATGGTTAACGGATTGACCTACTTTTGTAAAATCTAAAAATCTCTCTCTAAAATTGGAATTTGTATTTGTGCGAGAATGAAATACGCAGATGCTGTGAATAAAGAGTTGAATGTGAATGAAACAGTGTGGACCGAACAAATAAAAGGCACTGACTTTGAAAGTGCAAGGATAAGCTTGAAAAACTGTGTTATCAATTGTGCCGTGCGGTTATGTGGACGAGCGACTGAAGGTAGACAGGAAAATGATAGAATGAATCGGTAAAAGAGACAGTATGTAAGAAAAAGATGCGTACATAGCAATGATTGCTGCAAAAAATGATACTGAGAAAAAACGATTGTATACAGATTAAGAAACAAAGAAGCGAAGGAGGCAGTGAGAATAAGTAAAGAGGACGTGATGGATCTGGAATGAGAGAAAATGCAGAATGATTTTGCGGCAAACAATAAACTCTTCTGGAAATGGGTCAATAATACAAAACGTGGCCCAAAACAGAACGCTGCAGGAGTGATGAATACGAGCAACAAAATAATATGGGACGATTGTGAAATGAGGAAATGCTGGCAAGAATGTTCCGGAAAGTTGTACAGTAGTGAAGAAGGTAAGACTGAATGGTTAAATAAGGAGAATTCAGAAGGAATGCTGAATAAAACTAAGAAGGATATTGGGATAAATGAGGTAGAAAAATCACAAGTGAAATACCAAAGTATGAAGGTGCAAAGCTTATACGAAGATTGTGTGAATTATTCACTGTATGCCTTGAGTGTGGAAAAGTCCCGAGGGATTGGAAGAGCGCGATCATTGTACCACTGTATAAAGGTAAGGACGAATACTATAGTACGACAAACTACACAAAATCTGGAATGTACAGGGTGGCTTCATGCCGTCTTGATCAGATGGTGGCAAAAGTGTTCAAGTGTAAAAAGGAAGTTGTATTGTGCGATTATGGATCTGAAGAAAGCACACGACAGAGTGAATAGGGAGAAGCTGTGGGAAATATTAAATGAATATGGCGTAAACAGAGGTCTAATTAACGGATTACGAGCAGTATACAACGGTAGCCGGGCATGTATTAGGGTGAGAGGAGGTGTGAGTGAATATTTCAATATTGAGCAAGGAGTACGACAAGGCTGTGTGATGTCACCGTGCTTGTTCAATGTATTCATGGATAAATATGTTAGGCAAGCATGTGCCGTTGGTAACGTAAATTTACGAGTTCTGGTGTATTTAGATGACACAGTCTTATTAAGTGACAGTGCAGATGAGCTACAAACCTTGATACAGTCTGTGAGAGTACGGACCTAAAGTTAAACGTGAACAAAAATAAGATTGTGGTGTTCAATCGGGAAGGTGGAAACGAGAGTAAAGTATTTACTCTGCAAGATGAAATTATGGAACAAGTGCACGAGTTGGTACGTCTGGGTATAATGTTTGCTGCAGATGTCACAATAGATGACGACATTAGACGAAGGGTCAATGCTGGAAGGTTGAAGTATGTGGATGATAATGAGAAACGAAAGCATGAGCGTAGCTGCGAAACGAGCACTCTATAATAGCGTGTTTGTCCCGTCGGTACTGTATGGAAGTAAAACATGGGTATGTCAAAAAAAGCACGAAAGAAAAATAAATGCCGATATAATGACGCAGTGTGGTGAGGGAAAGATGATGATGGATAGATATAAAAGTAGTACATTACGTTGGTTTGGTCACATTCAGAGAATAAACAACGCAAGATAAACGTAGCAAATGTATGTGGGTGAGGTTAGAGGTAAGGCCGGACCTTTTAGGCCTCGTAAAACTTGGCTGAATGTAGTGGAATATATGATAAAAGAAAGAAAGATAAGGAGTTTTAAAAATAAAGGGACTTGTCCGAGACAATGTATGAATCTTGCGGAAGCTAGGGAGGCATACAGAGAAAGGAAATCATAGAGAAAGATTGCCAATGAAAAATAAATAAGAGACAGTGATTATTTTGTCTACCCCGCAAGGGAATGGCGTGAAGGTTATGTTATGTTAAATAAGAGTTGAGGAAAATACCTTTAAGAAGTATTTAAATACTACTTGATAAATATTTCATTAAACAACTTGCCTCCCCTCCCCCCTTTTTGATGAGAATTCAAATCCATAACATAATAAATCCAAAAGTGTAACGAAATACAGTAGAACGTGTAACCAGACGAATGCATTTGCTTAATATTTGGAAAAGCAACAACTCGAATAACAAAGAGTTAAGATGGCGCATAAGTTAATAATTATGGTATACTTGGTGCATTCGCGATGTTTAAAATAACAGTGCGAGCATGCGAAGCTGTGATACACATTATGAGATGGATTGCGAGACTAGTGTTAAACATTCTAAGCAGTAAAAGAACCGTGTTCGACAATCTAACCGTGCGCTTTAAGGGGTGAGGTTGAGGAAAATTTCAGTGATTTCATACAGCTAAATCTATTTATATCTCAAGTTCAGTAAGTAGTGAGATTATTGTCAAACCTGATCCAATTTGGCAAAAATATTTTTGACAGAGCACGACAAACTGAATTTTATTGATTTGTACCCTTAAGAGCTTTCAAAAATTTACGGAATAGTGTATTGTCTCAAAATACTAGCCTTGACCGAATTTCATCTCAATTAATCTACTTATTCAGAAATGTATGCAAAAAAAGACCAAAAATGTGGGTTTGCTTATATCAGTCACTTCTAAGGTTAGTGGAATGGTTTCTTTTTCCGAAATACTAATTCTGACCAAATTATCGCAGGTGGTCCTAGTACTCTCAAAACTAGTGGGACTATTTCTTATCTAAAAAAACTAATTTTGGTCAAATTTCAATGTAATGGGTCTGTTTGTTGGGAAATGAATTCAAAAAAACCAAAACATGAGGGTTCGTGTGTAAACAATAGCGTTCCTCTTCTAGCTAAACTATACATACTGTTCAAATTTCAGATCGATAGGTTATGTCGTTTTTTATTTATCGTGTAGACGTTTGGACAAACGAACATCAAACAAAAATTTTGTTTCAGAATGCGTGGATCCCAAAACGTGAAAATTGTATCAGATGGTAAAACGTAAGTATTCAAATACTCAGAAAGTGTTTAAATACTTGAAACATAAAAATACTTTAAAGGTATTTAAATAGTTTAAAAGTATCTATATATAAGTATTATATAGGTATTGAAATATTTGAATAGTAACTTCAAACACTGCCCAGATTTGACAAAAATACACTTAAAAGTACTTAGTATCTAATACTCAAAACGTGAAAAAATGAGTTAAAAATTTTTTCAGGCGGTAAAATATAAGTATTTAAATACTCAGAGAATATTTAAATACTTGAAACATATAAATACTTTATAGTTATTTAAATAGTTTAAAAAACTTTAAAGGTATTTATATATTATGTAGGTATTGAAATACTTGAAGAGTAATTATAACTTCAAAGACTGACCCAGCTTTGACAAAGATACATTTAAATGTATTTAGTATTTAAATACCTTTAAAATATTTAAAGTATTTAACGTAGTTAAATACTTTTACAGTGTTGAAACACTATTAAAGCATTTAAATATCTTCGAAGAATATTGCGTCAATTGGATTAAAATTTGGCCAAAATTAGCATTTTGAAACTAGAAATAAACTCACCAACTCCCACCCCATTATAAGGGTTTGATACGAGCCAACCCCTTTTTGCACATATTTCCCCGTAAGCAGATAAATTGAGTTATATTTATATCAGGATAAACATTTTGGAACAATAAATTATCCCAAAAAATTTTAGAAGTGTTTTAAGCGGCCCCAACACTTAAATTGGGCGCTGGCGAATACGATATCTGCGTTGCTCACAACGATTAATGCTAGTCACGCGATCCCCATTATAAGGTTAAAGTTACTGTTGCCGTTAATAGAAATATTGCGAGTGAGCCAACACCATGCGTAATTGTCACGTTCTTCGCCAAGGTAATTATTAGTTATTCGCATTCTGTTTTGTATATTTACCAAATATTATCGAAATTTTCTCTTCCCGTTATGCGCCCGATTGCATTTTGCATTTTATGAACTTAAGTCTAAATGGAAAGGGGGAGGAAGGGAATAAGTTAAAAAATAAATACTCATAATTTCTTTGGGAGAAGGGGGTTTTTAACACCTACCATCATTTAAAAAAAGTGGGCAAATGGAGAGTTTGTAGAAAGAGGGTTATGGGTATGGAGTAAAATCAAGACTGCTTTCTTTTATCTGCCGTGTAAAATTTTCAGTCCAAATATGACTAGTACATATTTACGATTTGGAAGTTACGTCTTTCAACCGCTAAAAACATATAATAATTTCAACTTTAATAACAAAAACACATTCATTTGTCAAGTACAACTAAATCAAGACGGATTACATAAGTCAGGCCTTTTCTACGTTTCGAGAACGCATACATGTAGCACCAAAGGACACATTTTTAGCTGTTTACGAACCCTACTTCTATCAAACCTTTTAATTGTTCTTCGGTTTCTCGGTGTTGGTGCTCAAAATAATTCAGTATTCCTGTGATTTAGGAAATGACTCTAATGTTATTCTGAAAGTACATAGTATCTTTTGATAACTCGTTTACATGTTTGCCACTACCCATTTACCTTACATAAGAGGAAATTATTGCTTTGGAAACAGTTCAACTAATGAGAAATAGAGTTCGTGGAGTTTAGGTGGAAAAAACTTCAGAATTTGAAGTAAAAGTTTCGGTGGCGTCTTCACAATAAAGTAGTGAATCTCATGCCTACATAACTAGACCAGCCTCCAAGTTGATATTTTTTGAAACAGTTTAACGTATTATTGTTGAGTTGAGTCTAGTGGTTCTCACAAGAATAACTAATTCCGTTAAGGCCGAGCCAACGTAGATTCACTCGATGACCAAGAGATAAATTATCTGCTCAATAAGCGTTTATCAGCATTAGGGCCGATTCACCAATGCAAACTAAATTTCCTCGATGGCCAACTGCTGTACTATGTGCCCCATGAGTGTTTGTCAGTGTTTGGGACCCAAAATTTAAACACTAATTTCGTTGGGGTCGCGGTAAAATGGAACATATAGTTTTTGTTTATGAAAGAATTTTGACTGGAGATGAAACTCTAAACATTAAAGAGGGATAATAAGCAGCAATTTTGCAAATGTTAAGTTTACTCGAAAGATGGGAATGACTGCTCTGCGAACAGTAAATACATCCACCAAAATACATCATTGGTGATAGTTACTTATTAATTTTTCAAAAGATCATGGTACAATAAAACCCACAAGCTGATCGACTCGGCTTCTTAAAAAAATTATGTCGTTGTCAGTTCAGAATGTTGAAAGAACAAAGTAAAATGAATTCGGCTCAAGTGCAAAATCAGTCCTTCTCAGGACTAGGCTCGATGACGGAAGAAGCGTTCGCTCCCGAAACGTCGCGTACAAAATCAAAAACTGTGGAAATAAGATGATCAACTCAATTAATTAATTTGTTTAACTATTGTCAAAATCTAGGTTATGATGCACTAGGTACTATAAAAACAATCACTTACCGAAATCGTATCCGTTGAACTACAAGGAACAGTTTGCCAAAAGTGGAAGACACAAGTGTATTACAAGTATATTACAAAATAAAATAGTTTCTACATATGCAGACAGCTCTCCAGTTGGATTAGTGAGAAGATATTCGCGAAAAAAGCTGTAATGGGTCGTCCATTTTGTGTTGCACACTGTAACCAGAACATGGCTGGTTCCGCTTTAGGACGTATCAGCGTCGCCAGTTCGACGCCTCCCTTTATATACCGTGATGTTTAAGTACCAGGCTTCTTCAGTGTCAGTATGTTTTTTTACGCCAGAACGTTTCGGTGCCGGGATTTATCAGCACCTACGAGGGTGGTGTGGTGCGAGAAAGTTTCTGCTTTAATCTTAATTGTGCTTTGTATATGTCAATACTCAATCTATACCAATACGCTATCTCTTAAAAAGTGATATACACGGTATCACAATAACGTGTAAACTAAGTATTATTACACATTTGTTTGAAGATAAAAAATACCTCGTTTAGAAAAATGGGTGATTTATTACCGTATGTGAACCAAAGTTGTACTTGCTCAAGGACTTGATTAGTGTACTATCACTAAATGTTATTCATTCACTCGTTAAAATATTATGTGCACAGGTATGTTTTTTGAAATATTTCTGAGATGATGCTGGTTTATAAACAAGTTCACCAACTTCGTTACGACCGAGACAAAATGGTTCATTCAATGAAAATAGGATAATTTATGTGCTCATTGAGTCTATGTTAGCATTTCGGCCTATTTAGGTCCAAAACCTAAGCGGATATAGCTATTTCTAGACCAGGAAAACAAGACTTCCTCCATTACCAACAACTGAATTATGTGCCACAAAAGTGTGCGTCAGTATTTGGGCCGAATGTTGGCCAAAATTTATACACCAATTACATTGAGGCGGTGGTGAAATAAATTGCTTCGATGGCTAAGAGCTGAATGCTGTCATCCGTCAGCCGAATTTGCCCCGAATACTATTTATACACCAATTTCCTCGTGGACGGAACGTATGCATGAATGCATGTCAGTATTTGGGCCAAATGTTGCACATAACCTATATTTATATACTAATCTCGTCGAGGTCGAAGAATAATGAATTGTTACGACACCAAGAGCTCAGCTTTAGGGCCAAATGTCGCTCAAAATCTAAATTGATACATTAAATTCCTTGGGGTCGTGACAAAATTTAATTACTTGGTACCGTAGTAAATAGTTCTATAATTCTGACGTCGAGTTAAATTTTCCAGATATTCGTAATGTGTTTCACCCCACCCCCCTTACACACACGCGCGCACACACACACACTCACACTCACGCACACAGCCACACACACACACACACACACACACACACACACACACACACACACACACACACACACACACACACACACACACACACACACACACACACACACACACACACACACACACACGCACACACACACACACACACACACCACACACACAGCACACCCACACCCACACACCCACACCCACACACCCACACCCACACCCACACCCACACACACACCCACCCACGCACACACACCCACACACACACACGCACACATACACAGACACACATACACACACACACACACACACACACACACACACACACACACACACACACACACACACAGACACACATACACCCACACACACACACACACACTCACACACTTACGCACACGCACACGCACTCACACATGTACCCTCATACATCTGCATATACCCCCTCATACACCCGCATACGCCCGTATACCGCAACCAGTGGGGCACTCCCGCACAAACCTGTACACACGTGCGGGTACATGCCCACATGGCGCCAAAACGTCTTTGCGCCGAAACGTATTGTCGCAAAGAAGTCCCATACTAGGGTGAAACGGACTTTATGAAGGAATGCATTGTAAATTATGGGGTGGTTAGTAAAAATGGTAGCCAATTTTTACTTGGATTATTAATGCAACAATTAAATAATTTTTCACTTTGGTCCCAGGGATTTAAAAAATCATCCAAAACGGGATTAAAATCAATTAGATTAAAAGAAAGGAAAAACGTTTGATGAATGCTAAGTCTTCAACTGAGACTTAAACCATGGATTGAAATGTCATCCAGTCATAAAGTAAAGTAAAATTAAATAAATGGTAAAGTAAAACTAAACTATTTGCCCTTCTTAATAATACTCTGTTAAACAGTCTGGCAACTATTGATAATATAGAATCTAGACATTGCCGCATTTAATTCGGATATGAATTGATTTAGAAACCTACATAAAGTGGTGATTTGAATATTGATTGCATATACATGAATATTGTAACTTTGTTTGTAATTTCATAATAAATAAAACCCTATAATAATTAATAAAATGAGAAAGTAACATACTTTGGCAATTAAATCTATTTGATTTAATTAAAAATGAGTACAATGCTATCATAGTTAGCGTGATGTATTAAATGTAACAAGAAGCCCGAGGACTCCGATGTCGTCTGCACGTTGGCGGGCTTCACCCACACGACCACCCAACACCTACTCTCAGTCCCCTTTATACTATTACAACTCAATAACATTATCTAAAAATTAAATGAATACTGCCAGGATTCGCATTATTTAGACATAATTACATATAAAATTTTATGAATTTACCTTGCGAAAAACCAACTGGATCTAAGGAATGAGGTAGACCGAATGGAGCAAGACCTGGCATTGGCATACCAGATCCCAATCCTGATCCCAATCCTGATCCTAATCCAGGATGAGATGGAAAATGTCCATGCGGTGGGCCTGATGTTGATTTTAAATAGCCTGATAAATTCATTCCTACTAGCAAACCGGTATTACAACCGGTGCTTTTATCAGTTGCAGATGGAGACGTGGTGTTTGATGATATTTTCACTGTAAAAGATAGAAAAAAAATTATATAGCAAAACATTACAAAATAATATGTCAGGTTTATTAAGGTTATAAAAATTAAGATTAAGTTGGAGTTAGATCGAAATTAGTTAACAATCATCTAATTTTATGGTTACATCGTAAATTATACTTAAACGGTTTATAAACTCCAATTTTATTACCTTCATTACTTATGGGGTACCTACACTACCGGTGTAACAATAAAATTGCTGATTGAGTAACACGTTTTTTTCGTTTAGTTTTGGCCAAATTTGCTAATTCAAAATGTCAGCGCTAATATATCTTTAAATTGTTATAAAGTGTCAAAAGCAAAAAAAATAGACACGAGGAGTACTAAAAGCCAACGCAAAATACTTATTTTCCTAGTACCATAATTATCCATTACGTCACATAATTGAAAGTGATATTTGGCATTCTTGCATACCAATCTACGTCAAATAGTAAGTAATCCGGCCTGGCATACTTTATTACTAATGTTCACAGCTTGAAATGTGACAAACACTAAAATAAACCAATCTTGGGCACGGTTACTGGGTGTTTTAGGAACTATATGGATTAGCTGAGATTTTCTAAAATGGTAAAATTATGATCCTATCATTAAGAGACACTCAAGAAAATTGAAAAATTGTCAATTTTGACAACAATCTTTGGTTTTTGTTATTTTAAGGCGAATACAATACATTTTGTTCCACAGAATATGATGCTGTAGACCAGGGGTCCCAACCGGTGGTACGCCTACCACTGGTGGTGCGCGGGAAGATTTCAGGTGGTACGCGTCACGTGGCCTCGTCTCGCCAACAACCGGGCGCCGACTATCCCCTCCTCTGGCACGCTTCACCTATTGTTCTGCTCCACTGGCTCCAGTTTGATCAAGCACATCAACGAGAATGTAACGTTTTCCTGTTGTGTTAAACATCACTAACTGTTGTGTGTGATTTTGTTGTGCTTCCATAATAAACTATGGGACTTCAAAGGATATTGTTAAAAAACCTAACCCGCAGGCCAATCGTAAAAGTCCGGCACAGAAAACAGTGACAATCCCATTCCTCAATGTGTTGTTTGCTTCGAAACGCTTTCGAACCAAACCATGAAGCCTTCTCTGCAGATGCATCACCAAAACACAAAGCACTCTGATTTGGTTGGTAAGCTGATTGAATTTTTTAAAAGAAAATCTACTTCTTTAAAGAAAGAAAAAAAATTTATGACAAGCTTTGTAAATACGGATACTAAGTTAATAAAGGCGTGCCATCTTGCTAGTTATAGGATTGTAAAAGATGGAAAGCCTCACACAATAGGTGAGACCCTTTTACTACCGTATGCTGTGGATATAGTCCAAACTGTGTTAGGGGAAAAGGCGGCCAGAGAAATTTAAAAAATACCATTGTCAAACAACACAGTGAAGAGACGAATTGCCGATATGTCTTCCAATATTGAAAAACAACTGTGTTTAAAACTTCAAGAATGCACATATTTTGCACTTCAAGCAGACGAAAGCACCGATATAACAAACATGGCACAGCTACTTGTATTTGTACGATTTGATTATCATGAAGAAGTTACAGAAGAATTTTTGTTCTGCAAACCACTTGAGTCAAACACTACAGCGGAACTAATTTTTAAAATGATTGATGAGTATGTGCTCAAAATAGGCATTCCTTGGTCAAAGTGTATTGCTTTATGCACAGATGGAGCAAAAGCTATGTCAGGAAAATTGACAGGACTAGCAGCAAAAATAAAGAAAGTTGTTCTTGAATGTCGAAGTACACATTGTGTAATTCACCGGGAAGCATTAGCTGCTAAAGGCCTGCCGGAAAATCTGACCTCCGTTTTACCAGATGCTGTGAAAGTTATTAAATTCATAAAGGCTAGGGCTGTTCCCCTTGACGTGTGAAGATATGGGTGGCAAGTTCAAACCTCTTCTCTTGCATATAGAAGTGAGATGGTTATCTCGCGGGAACATTTTCACTCGTCTCTTCGAACTGAGGTCAGAAGTTTTAATGCTTCTAACTGAAAAAAATAGTGACATGAAAAACTTGCTCTGTGATGAAGAATGGTTGTCAAGATTGGCATATCTAGGTGACATTTTTGATAGACTCAATACGCTGAACATGAGTCTTCAGGGAGCAAATACAACACCCTTCACAGCCAATGACAAAATAAACCCTTTCAATAAAAAGTTGGTCCTTTTATGTTCGCAAATACAGGAGATGAATGTCTCAGCATTTCCTACACTGTTATCATTTTTGGAAGAAAATGATATCTCTCCAAAGCCAGATGTGTTTGTTGATATAATTATGCACTTGGAAGCTCTTCATGAAAGTTTTAATAAATATGTCTTCGACGATTATTCCAAACTTGACTGGATCAGAAATCCTTTTGCAGGAAGCTCACAAAATGAGTTGGAACTGCAGGAAAAATGTATCGATTTAACAGAAGACAGTTCCATGAGAGTTGTTTTTAAAGATAAATCATTAATAGATTTCTGGATCGGACGTTAATCCGAGTATCCAATGCTCTTCCGGAAAGCTATGCTGTTTTTGATGCTATTTGTCACTAGTTACTTGTGTGAGAGTGGTTTTTCTGAACTGTTGTATATAAAAAATAAATATAGAACCAAACTAACAAGTGTTGAAGAGGACTTAAGGATACAATTAAGTTCAGTTACTCCTGCAATTGACTCTTTACTCAAAGGCAAACAGCAACAAGCTTCGCATTAATTAAAATACAAATTGGCCTTTGTTGATTTGTACGTTTTTTTGGCTGTTTGTTTGTACCAATCGTATATAAGATGTTTTTGTATAGATATGGGTTGATACTCATTTATTTAATAATAAAACTGTAATGTGCATATTTGCTTTATTTTTCTTTTATTGCCTTAATGTTATTCAAAACTAATGGAAAAGTGAATGAATAATCAAATATAAAGTTTTATTATTTATTTAACAAAAAATAAAATAAATAATGGACATGTTTCTGATACAAAATGTGTTTCTAAATAAAATTAGGATGGGGGGGGCTTTCTTCCAATCTACATCCACCCTCCAGACCCCCAGGTTATGGAGGCACGCCAAAATCTTAAAAAAACCTTCAGGTGGTACGCAGTTGCTAGAATGTTGGGAACCGCTGGCTGTAGACAATAGGAGCCGGGTACGAGGATGCTTTGGGTGCTTGAGCACCCACAACCATCTGAAAGATGAAACTATAGAGTACCCACAAACAGGTCACCCGCTTAAAAATAAAAAAAAATATTACAATTTTTAACAAATTTTAAAGCAAGAAATGCTTTAAAATGCGATTATAATTGATATTATTTCAAAAAATGCTGCTGCTCCCTCTCCATCCTACGACGTATAGAATACTCGGACCCCCGGTGCTACGTTACACACAGACCGTCAAACTAGTGATCCTATAATTTTTAACCCTATGGTACGGTAAAGTTATCGCAGCCTATTTTTGATTTTAACAGGGACATTCTGTACCGGGTGGCCAACTAAGAATGGACGACGGCTATATCTCGGGAACTATCAATCTGACAACATTGGAAAAATACTAATAGGTAAATCGGACAAGATAAATCACTGGGAATTATTTTCAAGTTCGAAAGATGGCCGCTAGGGGGCGTACATAAACATCAAATTAGTAAATCGGCCTTTTCTCTTAAATCGGCATTATCAAGATATGTCCCAAATAGTTTTATGATAAACTGCGTAAGCTTAAAAACATTTTCTTTTTTTGGCATTTTTCTCTATTTTGTTAAATGAGGGGTGGGGGAGAAAATGCCATAACTCTCTCGTTTGAAGGAGGCTCCCCGCTAAAAAATATTAGTATTGTCCGTTTAGTTTCTTTTTCTAGTCGGCAGATCACGTTTTGGACAGCCATAAATTTTTGCAATTTTCTTACGAAAAAGAGCGTAAAAATATACAAATTGGAGAAAACCACCAGTCGATATATTCTTTTGTTACACAGATATGAATAAAATAATTGTAAAAATATATTTCACAAGTAACGGAATTAGAGAGAAGGTGTAACTCTCATTAATTGTTGAAATTTATTAATTACTAAGCTATTAAAAGAAAGGAATAAAATTTAATATACTAAATGTCCCTGGGGCGTATCTTTAATTTAGAGCTGGTAAAAAAGGACCGATGTTATAGAAGAATGGTGTGCAAGAATTAAGAATTAAGAACTGTGAAGAATTAAAAACACCCCAAATTTTTAAATTATCACCCGTACGCATAGACAGAATAGTAGTGTAGTAAAACAAGTAGGTCTTGAAATGCCAAAAATAATACAAAAAAATGACTACTTTAAACATTTCTTGGCGTCAAAATAATATTAGCTCCATTAAAAATTTTCGTGTTTGATTAACGAACCGTTGATTACAAAATGCCGTTAACAAATAAATTTTGATATACTTGCTGTATATTTTGAATGCATGCAGAATTCAACTATTGCTGCAAAAATTTATGCTGCGCGGTATCCAACAAAAACAAACAAACTCGGCCTCTGGCGATTCCATAAAAAAACATAAAACAGGTCTTGGAAGAAAGTTTTTCGGTATTTAAAATATCAACAGGAAAACTAATATTTTTTAAAAAAGAAAATTTACTATGGTAGGTAACATATTGACGAAAACCGTCATTTTTCTCAAAACCGACTATGTAAGCACAAGAATGGAATAAAATGCAACCTAAGTAAATAATAATCATTTCTTAGCGAAGTCGTCCGTCATAAACGTTAGTAGGCTATGAAAATAACATTGGAAGCAATACGTTAAAATATTAAAACATTTTAGTGTCATATCAGTGTCATTTATTTACTATTTTTCAAAGCTTGTTCTTGATTTTCCAAATCGCATTGGTACCATTTCGTTTGTTTTTCGTGTTGTTCGTGTTCCGTTGTCTTTTAGTGTTACAAAATGCTTTATACTAACGAAGAGCTATTTGGCATACCAGATGTTTATTTTGAATGCACGAGAAAGTCTACTGTTGCTGCAAGGGTATATGCGCAGCAATATCCCGATAGACGCCAACCGAGTAAAAAAGTTTTTTTTTAGTTATCCATCGTTTTCGAACAACTGAAATTGTTCATGTTCTCATATACCGCATTATTAATGTTTTAGTTCATGTCCATTTTAATCTTCACCTAAGTTCTAGAACTATTACACAGAACCTGACAGTAAGTTCAACTACCGTTTAAAACATTCTCAAGGAGCACAGGTAAGCGAGCTTTTGATTTTTAATCTCCACTATAAACTTACAAAGGTTTACTTAATGCTTTTCCTACAAAAACCATATCTCTTAGTCCTGGGCCAGGCATTTACTGTGGCAGCCACCACCAAGGTCGTTTGTGTGTAAATTGATCAAACTCGAACAATACGAAAAACTGGAAGAATAACACGAAATGGTACCAATACGATTTAAAAAATCAAAAACAAGTTTTCAAAAACAGTAACTAAATGACGTATTGCTTTTGTTTTCACAGCCTACTAACTTCTATGACGGATGCCTTCGCTAATAAATGGAACTGGAAGAATAACACGAAATGGTACCAATACGATTTAAAAAATCAAGAACAAGTTTTCAAAAACAGTAACTAAATGACGTATTGCTTTTGTTTTCACAGCCTACTAACTTCTATGACGGATGCCTTCGCTAATAAATGATTATTAATTATCTAGGTTGTATTTTATTCTCTTCTTGTGCATAAACTGTCGATTTTGAAAAAGATGACGGTTTTATCAAGAATGCAACGATATCTACAGTAGGAAATTTGCTTTTTTGAGAAATATTGGTTTTTCGGTTGATGTTTTAAATGCCGAAACCTTTTTTCGAAAGGCAGTTTCATGTTCTCCTTCCAAAATCGTCGGAGACCGCCGGAGGTAGAGTTTGGTTTATTTTTTCGATACCGTTCAGCATAAACTCTTGCAGCAACAGTTGAATTCTTCATGCATTCAAAATATACAGCAAGCATATTAAATATTATTTCATCTGTTAACGGCATTTTGTAATCAACGGATCGTTAATCAAACACGAAAAAATTTAATAGAGCTAATATTATTTTGACGCAAAGCAATATTTAAAATGGCCACTGTTTTGTGTTATTTTTGGCATTTCAAGACCTACTTACTAGACTGCTGCTCTCTCTATGCGTATATTGAACAGTACGGGTGTCAATTTGAACATTAGGGGCGTCATTATATAATTAATGAGAGTTACACCTTCTCTCTAATTCTGTTACTTGCGAAATATATTTTTACACTTATTTTTTTCATTTCTTACATTTAAAATTTTCAAAAAAATTGCAAACATTTACGGCTTTGTCACAGAGCGCCATCTACCGTCTAGAAAAAAACCTAACCGACAACGTTAATATTTTATTAGAAGCACCCGAGAAGCCTCTCTCAAACGAGATTCAGTTTATACAAATCGGTTGAGATAAAAAGAAGTTATGGCATTTTTGTCTAGTGAACATTATCTCCCCCCCCTCATTTAACAAAATATAAAATAAAATTATTATTAATTTTATTAAATACATAAATAAAAAGTTTACCTCAAGTAAGATTTGAACCTACGACCTGTACTTTGCAAAAGCACAGGTCGTAGGTTCAAATCATACTCTAGGTAAACTTTTTATTTATGTATTTAATAAAATTTATAATAATTTTAATTACATATTTACCTTTGAACTTATTCGTTCATAACAAAAACTTATAATAATTTAGAATATAGAATAATTCTAAAAAGAAAATGTTTCTAAGCTTACTTGGTTTATAATAAAACTATTTTGGACATATCTTGATAATGCCGCATTTAAAAGAAAAAGGCGATTATCTAATTGGGTGTTGATGTACGCCTCCCTAGCGCCATCTTTCGAACTTTAAAATAATTATTCTTGACAGATTTACCTATTAGCATTTTTTCCAATGTTTGCTGTTTGGCGTATTTGGATACGTCTTTGCTTTGACGGTTGCAGTTTTGCACGTTTACTTGTTTGAGTTGGGTACATTGAGATATATCCCAAATTAATTTGGGTTGTTGAATTAATATAAAACGTGGGCCATTCCAAGTAAGCGTCATTCAATCAACCATAATTCTAGCTTGATGTGTTATCATTAATTTAAGTTCCACTTATTACAGCTAGTTGGTGCAAATTTAAATTAAATTTGGAATCGATATAATTATCTAATTGTATAAATTCAATGTAGAAATAAGTAAACAAGGGTATACAACTGTGTCCATAGAAATATTCAGGAGAATGAAGAAGGCTAACTAATCATAGGCGTGGATCGAAAAAGAAGGGAATGAAAGAAAGGTAGACTGGCCACGTAAGCCACAAATGGCCACAGCTGGCGCATGCATACCAAAAGCGTCGTGGCACGTTTCGTACATCTATCCACTCAATGGTAAAAAAGTTGTTAAGCGGCATCGATCGCTCACTAATGGTCGCAAAGTGAAGTCAAGTGGCATTGTTCAGATAAATATAGAGAGTGATTTTTTATGCTATGATCGTAGTATGTATGTAATAATCTTAAGTAAATCTTTATGAAAGTATTGTATTTTCATGGTATATATATATATATATATATATATATATATATATATATATATATATATATATATATATATATATATATATATATATATATATATATATATATATATATATTCCTACTATTGCAACATGAAAAATGTTGAATTTTAATTGCAACGTGTTGTCTCAATTACTACTGTTCGTTAACAACTCTTATTCGTATTACGACGTTGCACATAGGCGGTGCTAGTTGCGCTAAAATAGTTACAATGGTAGAGAATAGTCTAGTGGTGGTGCTCCAGCCTAATTAAACGAAGTCTAAAGTTCTAGAAGAGAAACTCACTTAAATTTTTGCCAGGCAGCCTAAATCAAGACCGTATATTTAGCTTGAGGAAAATACCTCCTCCCAAGGAGGAGGGCGGGTTGGTTGAGCTTTCCAAACTCCTTCAGCCGGAGTGACCGATTTCCAACAAGCATACATTAGATACGTATGAATGGTGGGATTAAGGATAGCAGTCGTCAGAATAGGAAAAAACCGAGTTAGGTTTCTGAGGTGAAAATTACTATTCCATCTCCTCCTAAACATCGCCATGACCATGCCGCTACATGTTTATGAGGAAAACCTCCTAAAAATATCTCCTACGGAGCAGGCAGTAACGGGAGTAGAAGCATTACATTCCGAATCCTAAGTAGGTCATATTGCTAAAGACCTACCGGCTCGCTGTAACACGAAATTTATACATGGTATACTAGTACAATGAACGACCGGATGACACCACACCAAATGATCACCGTACGGTCTAGGTAATGTCGCGTCATGCATAAACACGATCGTATAAAAAATATTTTGAAGTATGAGTAAATCGCACATAGTTTAGGCAAGAGAGTATTGATACGAAAGAAACTTTTTTCTGTAAGATTCTTCAAATAGACAACCAGCGTATTCATGTTTTCGTGTATTCATGTTTTCCAATAGAAAAATCACTACCTCATCTTCTTTACCCATTGTAACGTTTAGACAGGAAGGATCTTATCTACCTAGGCAGTTGTAAAGATTCTTAAAAAGTTCTTAATTCGTTTGCCATCACCTAGGCATAATGTAATCGTAAATTTGTTTAAGATATCACACTATTCACTGACACTAAAGCGTTTCTAACATCTAATTTATGTTGTACAGTACATTGTGTAATTTAAAATAGTGAAACTAATAGTATATTAGATTACTTTATTCCTCTTAACGCAAATATCTTGAAAAACATTACAGTTATCCAAGTTAAGCAAAGTGCTTTTTCTATATAAAATTTGTGCTCTTTTAGATTTTTTATCAAATTTAATCATAACAGAAAGAGCAATTGGGAACGGAGCATTACTGGTACCAACTACGAGTAACGTGACATAAGCAAGAAATTCGAATTAGCTGTTTCACAAATCTCACAAAATGTAAAATTACTACTATTCAAGTTCATAAGAATTCTAACTTTAAGGTTGTGTAGACACACACGTAGACACGCACGCACACACACACACACACACACACACACACACACACACACACACAAACACACACACGTAGACACTCGCACATACACATACACACACACACACACACACGCGTAGGCACACACGTAGACACACACGTACTCACGCACGCACCCACGCACGCACCCACCCACGTACACACACCCACACACACCCCACACCCACAGCCACACACACACACACATACGCACACGCACACACACATACACGCACACATACACGCACACACGCGCCCACACACACACACGCGCGCACACACACACACACGTAGACACACACGCACGCACCAGCGCCAGCACGCACGCACCTGTGGAGATGTAAAAATAATTTTATGAAATACATACTTCGAAGCGTTTAAATTTATATAAAAGGTAAATAAAATAAGCGATTTAATACACAAAAGGTAAATATTTTAACCACAACAATCATAACAGAAAGACCAATTAGGAACAGAGCATTTCTGGTACTACCTACGAGTAACATGACACAAGCAAGAAATTCGAATGAGCTGTTTCAGAAATCTCACAAAATGTAAAATTACTACTATTCAAGTTCATAACAATTGTACCTTTAAGGTTGTGTAGACACACGTAGACACGCACGCACACACACACACACACAAAACACACACACACACATACACACACACACACCACACACACACACACACACATACACACACACACACGTAGGCACACACACGTAGACACACACTCACGTAGACACACACACACACACACACACACACCCACCCACCCCTGCACCCACGCACACACACCCACCCCACACCCACACACCCCCCACACCCACAGCCACACACACACATACGCACACACACACACACACAACAGGCACACACGCGCCCACACAGCACACACGCGTCCACACACACACACGCGCCCACACACACACGCGAGCCCACATACACACACACGCGCCCACACACACACACACACACACACACACACACACACACACACACACGTAGACACACATACGCACGCACGGGCGCTAGCACGGACGCACCTGTAGAGATGTAAAAATAATTTTATGAAATACGTATTTCGAAGCGTTTAAACTTATATAAAAGGTAAATAAAATAAGCAATTTAATACACAAAAGATAAGTATCTTAATCACGCTAATCTTTGCATTTTGTCATGGGTGTCAATTGGATTTTCATATTTTGAAATTTTAAAACCTGCGTTTCAGTGGTGTAATAATATAAGATGATGAAAAGCTTACAAAAATGGTATGTTATGACCACTGTGCAATAAAACAGTTATAATTAAGAATTATGTTGAGCCATTTTATGATAATGTGTTAAGACTGCATTGTATATGTATATACAATGGGACAAGATATGTTAATATGTCCGATTTTCAGGTTAATAAACTATTTTTTTACTACGTGGTGTGTCATTAAAGACAGCACCATGCATGGAAAACCAAATTACAAGTTTAAAATAATAAATTATGCCACTCCAATTAGGAATTTGGCCATTCATGCACTAAGATTTTACAAATAATTTTTTTACTATGGATTGATGTGAAGATGGCAATCTATAGATGTAACTCTATTGCTAACTTTACATCAACAGTTTATAAGGTTAAAAGACATATAAGTCCCCTTAACACATTAATCAAAATGGCATCATTATTGAGATACTCTTATTCATCACTTTTTCTGTTTCATTACATAGTGGTCATTACATACCATTTTTGTAAGGTTTTCTTTGACAGCGATAACAAAATGCAAAGATCAGTGTGATTTAAATACTAATCTTTTGGGTATTAAATTTTATATCTTATTTATCTTTTATACAAATTTAGGCGTTTTGAAATATATATTTCATAAAATTATCATTATCATAAAGATATTACCATTTCCCGAGGACGATAACTGTATTTATTATAGAAACGTATAAATTTATATAAAATGCATATTTAAAAAACCCAAAACGCAAGTATTTTGATTATGTGAAATAATCGTGAAAGTTTACATTTTCATAAAGATTAGTGTGGCTCTAAAAAATGTAGTATAAAATTTTCTCACAAAATTTGATTAACCGAAATCTCCTTTACGAAATTCTTTATTAAATGAAAAAAAATTATAAGAAAGTCCACTTTCAGTGTTTTCCCCGTATCTCTGTAATAAAACCATGTAATACTTATCAGAACGCTCCTGTATTTGAATTTGACCCTAATATAAAGCTATATGTTTATTATAATTGAAATAATAAATTAGGATAAAAAATTAATAAATACTTGTTAATTAATTGAATGATTTTGCATTAATAAACAATATTATAACAGATTTTAAAGCGTGTGCGCAAACGAACGCGCAATTTAATCCCAGATCTGGTTTTTTAATCTCTGATTAGCTCACATACTTATAGATTGATCGTACATCCATTAAATTGCAGAAGTTTAACTTCTGTTTGTGATTTAGAAAGCTAATGATTTGAACACGAAGTAGTTTAGTACAATCATCTGATATCGAAAATTGTAAATGCATGGGACTTTGTTGGGTTAATTTGAAAAATTGTTACTCAAAACTAAAAAAATGCAAAAGAAGTAAAAATATGCTTTATCATAAAATAAATCTAATAAAACAAAAATGTAATAATTACAAACAAATTAATACTTTTATAAAACTTCAGTAAAAATACCATTTAGATCTAGTTTAAAAAAAATTAAGGAGAGTAAGCTGGTATTAGGTATTACGACAAACTTTTGGCCCGTATAAAATTCAAATTGATAAAAACAATATTAAACATTGCGTAGAACGAACATAATTGATTTTACAAAAAGATAAAATTTCAATCAATCCAAACAATCCTGAAAAACTTAAAACAGCACTATCTTTAAATCTCGTTGTCATTAGGCGGAATACACAATGAATATTTAAGTAAAGAGACAATAATTCTATTTCTAAAAGAAGATTTCATTTTTGTAAAAATTGTCACTAAGCGTCGGTAAACTTATATTACAAAAGAAAACTAAAAACCCTTTTCATTACACGCTCGTCTTCGTCTTTTGCAAATTTCTAAAGCGGGATTTTCCAAAGAACGAACACAATGATAGTCGGCATATTCAAACCAATTATTTTTTTATTTACATACAAAAGATAAATAGTAAAAATTACTTACTATTGTTATATCTACCATAAGCTGCATTAGCTTCATGATTAAAATACTCGTACCATACCATTAGTACACGCACAAGATATCACATTCAATATTAATATCACCGAGTAATATAACACCTCCCCTTAATAAATCGGTCTATTTTCAAACACTCAAAAAAATACAATAGAAAACTTTTATGAATACACTTTTAAAAATATTTCGACCTGTCCTAAAAGAGCGATTTGTTTAAACTGAATATATTTACGAGTTTTCGAAGGTGTATTATTTCATGGGGAGAGAAACTACTAGTTATTGGAAAGGTATATCCTGTATTGTATCTGAAAAAGGGCGAGAGAAGGTGTATGAAATTAATAGGTTGAAAGAAGATAGAGTGTGTGGGTTTCACGATTTAGTCAGTTGTGGAGGGGAAAGAGGGAATCTTAACTTATTGTTATTTATTGTTTTGGTATATAGCGGGGCGTGAGAGTATGCAGTTTTCTACTTTATGATTTTACCACTTTTAATGGATTTAACCTTAAATCCATTATATGCACCCTTAAGATTTTTATCACTTCTTTAATGCAATTTTAAGATAAAAGAGCTCATTTTTAACCCACTTAACAAAATGGCGTCTAGATTGAGTACTAAAATCAGCTTAATTAACCTTTTATTACATTAGTGATTGAAAGCTGAAATTCCTGGAAAAAAAAACTTCCAACCTAAACAAAAAATTCAATAAATACATCAAGTAATCTGCAGGGGTTGTTATTGCATAATGAATAATCCCTTAGCAAAACGGATTTAAAAATAAATGTTAAGGTACCTACCCTGTCATTTTTCACATGAATTTTGTTTTTAAATTTAAACCTTTTTCAAAGTATTACTTATTGTTTGCATATTACCTGTCCACTTACCTAATTACACTCAATTTTTTCGTAGAAAAGAGGATAATGCTTTTATTTATAACTTAGACTTGACTTTCGGGCACCCTTAATATATTTATTTAAACCAAAAGAAACAAACTTTTACTCAAAACATAAAAAAATCGATTAAGTTGATAATAAAGCACTATGTAAGCATAGGATTTGAAACATTTCAAGCCGATTATCCTTCTTATGTGTGTCGATTACTTGAATCTTTCTAAATCGACTACGTTAGGCACTTTAAAATTTGCTCAAGTGATGAAAAGCTCCTTTAAATTTTATTAGATTTATTATAAGCTTTACCTTATCTTAATTGAAATGTGTTTATGCTGCAACCACACTTTGAATTACTCTTCTCATTTACAAAACAAAAACAAAATCCGAAATTTCTAAGTTTATACATCTTATAAGATTACTAGACGACACTAAAAAAGTAATAATCCAATGTAGATAATCTAAGAAAAAACCATAAATAAAGATAACATCTAGAGAAACACAATTTACAATCATAAAACGTTATTGTCATATCTAAATTTCAATTAGAAAAATACGTAAAACATTGTGCAATTTGGCTAAGTTTAAAAAAAATTATTTATGTCTTCTAGGAAATTCTAAAATACAACTTGAATAATTTAAGTAATGTAAAAATTAAATCTTTGACACTTTGGAATTTACCATCAGTAAATCTAAATGAACAATTTGCAATTGAATAGAAAACATATTCTGTTAATTTAATAACTTCGATAAAATCTCAAACAGTGTTTTAATTAGCAGCTATATCACTAATTTAAAGGGAATAATAACAAATATTAAAAGGTCCCCATTATAATTAATTATTACTGATATACATTGCTGAAAATTTTAACTTTCAAAAAGTCCTCCGGCTCGAAGTACCATTTTGGCAGCCTCAATTGCCGATTAGGAGGGTTAAAGAAATTCTCCTCACATTATGAGAAGCAAATTAGTAAATTATTTTTGTTAGTATGCTCTGCTTATGTTAGTTATTAATGCTTATGAAGATGTTGCTTTAATGTGGACTGCTCAGGAGTATTCTTCCTCTTCATTTTTAATTTTTTGGTGTTAAAAAAAGGGAAAAGAAAAATTGATTTTTAACTGAATTCTAGCGTGAGATGTGTTTGTAAGAGTGGGTGTAATTTTCATGTGAATAAATGCGATCATTTAATATTTATTACCCGGGTCTTAGCGTTGGTCGTCATCAGGTTGACGTGGTCATTCAGAGTGCATAAGGGATTATTTTATCTTCAAGAAATTGAGTTGAAAGAGTTGTGGTCATGATTTCCTTGGTAGGGTGTCACCGTTGTGTTTGTATTCTCTCTATTATGGCTGGAATGTTTGCGTGTATTGTAGTGAAGTTACACCAGTGTCTGTGCTGCAGCCTGTGTACTTGTCTAAGGATTCGGTGTTCGCAGGAAGCAATGGAGAAAATGTGCTTTCGTGTAATGTTAGTGTACAAAGCAGTTCGGTAATCTACACTAGGGCTAGTGCCTGTGTGCTGTAATGTTTTGGGATAGTAGCCTCTGATTCGACCGCTAAGGACGACCAGTGATTTGAACAGTTGCGTATTCTACCTAAAACATTTTGTAAGTCGAAGAGCCAGTTTAGAGATTTAATGAAAAGGACTCCCAGGTATGTCGCTTCTTGTTGGAGTCTCAGTCTTTTGTTGTTGAAGGCAAGAGAAGTATCGATCTTTCGGAAGTTTGAATTGCATGAGATTTGACGGTATTAGCGAAGGATCTCCACCTGTTAACCCAGTTGGAGAAGTTCCGGAAGGTTTTTTAAACATAGCGGAAGGCCATTTCACTGTTCCGATGAACTGCCCAGATAAGAGTATAATCCGTAAACTGTGTCACGGAGACTTCACGTTGTGAAACAGTGGGAATGTAATAAGCAAATATTGTGTGTAGAATAAAAGATAAAGTAAAACCTTACGATAAGCATTATGTATGTTTTTCTTACTTCAACCCGTACTGACGGGTTAGTGAATTGGCTTTCAGAAAGAATATTGTTGATTTCTTGTCGTCTTTCTAGAATCTGCTCATAACATTTTCCAAGACTACTTAGGAGTGGTTTCGGTCTATAGAAAAGCGAACTGTGGAAGCGTGACCGTGAGGGCAGAATTTGAGGCCGTCGGAAAGTTTAAGAGTGTAATGAATTTATAGTATATTTTTGTTAGTAAGTGAATGCCTTGATCTGGTTGGTGTCGCAGAATGTTCTGGTTTAGACCATCTTGCCTTTTTTAAAGTATGACGTAAGTTTGATGGCCGTGATAGAAGTGTAAATTGCGTGTGAATGAGAGCGGTTATTTCATATTCATTATTCGGGTCTTAGCATCGGGGATTCAGAGTTCATAAGGGATATTATCAAAGGATTCTTTTACCTTCAAGAAGTTGGGTTAGGATGGAAGGAGAATATTTATAGTTGCGTTAAGGCTTTCTGCGTGAGTATAGAAGGAAGTGTTGTTAGTTGTAAGGTGTGGTACAGATTTGGTTGATATAGTGTCGCCAAACATCTTTCGAAGTACGAAGCTCCTTTGTAGATTTGTGTTCTACCTGTTATGGCTGCAATGTTTGCGTGCTGTATAGTGAAGTTACAATGGTGTCTGTACCGCAGTCAGTGTATTTATCTAAGGATTCGGGATTCACAAGAACTGATAAGGGAAGGGTGGTTTCGTGCAATGAAGGTAGCTCGGTTATCTATGACAGGGCGAGTGTACGTGTGTTGTAATGTTTTGGGATGGCAGCCTTTGGTTCGACCTCTAAAGGCACCCAGTGGTTTGCAGGGTAGCGTACGTCGGGTAGCTTAGTGAAAATGATTCCCAGGTATGTCGCTTCTTGTTGTAGTTTTAATCGTTCGTGGTTGTTGACAATCGCAACATTCTGCTCAAATAGGTTGAAAGTATGGTAGTCTCGGCAATTTGGATTACTAGGGTTTTAATGGGGTTAGCAAAGACTCTGCAGCTGTTAACCTAGTTGGAGAAGTTATGGGGGGTTTTCAAATGTGGCGGGAGGCCTTTTCGACGTTTCGATACACTGCCCAGAAATGAGTATAATCCGCCGCAAACTACGCCACGGAGACTCCGGATTGTGAAACAGTAGGAATGCGTATAGAATAGTGTGAGTTGAAATGGTACAAAAAATGTTTTTCTTACCTTAACCGTACTGACCGGTCAATCAATTGGCTTCAGAAAAAATATTGTTGGTTTTTAGGTTCGTTAGGAAGTGGACGGCTCAATCTGAATGCCGTCGCTGGATTTTCCGGTTTAGACCGTCTTATCCAGGGGTGGGTTTTGTCCTTTTTTAAAGTATGACGTGAGTTGAATGGGCACATAGAAGGGATTCTCGCCGCTCAGTTGATCTTCGAAAAGGTTCAGGTTGTGTTATTGTTCAAGGCGAGCTTGCCGGAGTTCTTATAGACAATGTACAACTGTTGTGTCTATTTGTTTTTCTCCCGATTAAGACATTGAGGCGGTTATATTTTGTCTTGAGGGCCGGATCTCTGAATCACAAGAATTGACGGTAGATTCGTCTTTTTACTTTGATCTAGTTCACGATATGCTGTAGGTGAGGTTTGAGGAATATATTTATTGTCGATTCCGTTTTAACGGAGGTTTGTTGGGGATGGCTTCCTGGACATTTTGCAATGTTAGAAGGTCTGATGTAGGATTGTGATTGGAGATGTGTCCGCAGAACACATGCGTCTGTTGATTGTAGAATCACTGAATTGGGTGTGGCAGGCATAAAGATCGCCTAAGATTACGGAACTGGGAGTGCTAGTTACGTGCTCTAAAAGGTTATCATACAAAGTATCCGGGCCAGGTGGATTATAATGGGAAAAGAATATTATTGGAATAGAGAAGTGCACCGTCACAGCAACGCATAATGCGGAGATTATTAAAATCGGGTGGACTGAAAGAAATTTTTGCCAAGTAGAGCGGTACCTCGGTGTCCATTTAACATACTAGTCTGTATGTATTAACGCTCCTGATGTTAATTACCCCTGCTATGTCATCCATAATTAATGATTTGATGGTTTGACATGCGGGTAACGGAAACGGCAGAACGTACGTCCACCGTCCGAAATGTTTCTGGGAGGTAGGGTGTAGGATTCAGTTATCGTACTCATTCTGGTCGCATTAGCGTTTCGGAGTGTTGCGTTCGGAATCGGATTCCATTCGGGAGCAGATCGGACGCCCCCTCAGTAGTATGGCCTATCTGCGTGCTGGAAGAACAATACTTGGGAAAGAAGTGGACGTTCGCAAGGGTTAATGACTTTGGAAGTGGTTATCAGACGGAATGTTGGCGACAATCACATTCGGTACATCCTTGGCTTGGATATCTTTAGCTACGTGACGAATAACGCAAGATGGGGTGGAAACAGAGCGCTCATGTCGATTCTCGATCGACAAATACTAAATTTCATGTTATTGGACGCCATTTTGAATCTGTCATATTGAACATATTTATTTATAATGTATGTTCATTGAGAAAAGAGTGGTCATTTTGACTTTTTTTTTTTAAAAAAAGTAATCACAGGATTACAGTACGCATGTGACAATTCTTTATTACTGTCATCTCGACTAAGGTCGACAACGTTGAAGTATTGTGCTCGTGAAAAATCCACCTCAATATTTTGGTGTATTTTTACAGTACCCAGAAACTCGAAACATACTTTTAGAGTAATTAACATTTGTCAGTTTGTCCGTACGTCTGTCTATCGTACGTTTACTTTTTCACATCTAACACCTAAAATATACAATAAAAGTGAATATAATTATACACGCAGATTCCCTGAAGGGATATCGCAAACCGATACGTACACTTTTTTCTTAAAAATGGCTCTAACGATCTTGTTCAATTTCACAGTAAAGTACAGCCTCCCACTAAGTGTTAATAATCGTATGTTTGGAAAAAATCGAGGAAGCTAAAAAAATCCGGTTAAAAATTAAAAAAATACCGAAAAGTCAACAAAGACCGAAAACGGTTCACACAATCTTGTTCTAAATCGCCATGTTATGGTTATACTGTCTATGAAAATTATGCTGGTGGATGAACTGCATATTTCTGATATGTTATTGGATATAATGTTTAATCTACCAAATTGAAAATCTTTATCTACAGTCCATTTTCGTTGCAAACAAAAAATAGTGATCGCGTGCTGAATTTGGTCGCCATTTTGAATGGCCGATGTGAGAAATCTATATAGTTCACTTTCATCGGTAAAGAGAGAGATCACATTGTTAAGATAATAAAATATTAAATTTTATGATTTTATGTCATTGATAATGTTACTTATAATTTGCTTACCATGACTTCCAATTGACTTTTTTCAAAATCGAAAATGCTAGAGTAGAGTTTTGAATGTTTTCATGGCATCGCTCTTGTACTTATATCACAATTGCAAAACTAACATGCACTCGGCTGTCGATTTTTTCGATTCGAACTAGAACACGATTAACACTTTAGAATTTCCTTACAATCAATAAGTGGTTGGATGTATGAAAATACAAACTTTCACGATTATCATTTGAGTTTGTAATCGTATTTGTATTTATTTTTTGTAAAAATTTAAACGTTTCGATAACAATTGGATTTATCATATTCTGTAATTGATAATACTTTTTTAAAAATTAGTTAAATTGTCAAATAAATATACTGGCCGCCATAAATAAATGAACACCCAGTAAACGCTGATGTATTTTAATGAAATTTTCAAAAAACGTGTATTTTATTCCTATTAAGCAACGATGCATATTTAAGCTTAGTAAGTAAATATATTAAAGTTGAAATAATGCCTCCTGTACGACAACGTGTAAATTTCCATCAGTTAATCGAGTTTGAACGTGGCAAATAATCGGTCTACGAGAAGCCGGATAATCAATTTGTTATGTTGCCGCTCGCATGGGAGGCAGTGTTACCACACTTTCCTTATGTTGGGGAAGATGGTCAAAAAATAATGAGGAACGACGACGTTTGCGTCCCGGACGTCCTAGACTTACCACTGATCGTGTGGACGTTCTATTCGACTTGTAGCTTTTCGAGATCGTTTTTCATCAACAAGGGAAATTGGTGATAGATGGAGAGGATTAACTGATCATCAAATCTCCTAACGATCGACGTATTGAAGAATTCGATCTTTTTGGCTCAGATCATACCGACTTGTTTACCTCTAACTCCACGCCATCGTACAGCACAGCGGCAATGGTGTAACGAGAGGTTGCATTGGAATGTGCAATGGAATCAAGTCATCTTTAGTGACGAATCTCCATTTTGTTAATGGGCTCATGATGGTCGCAGATTGGTTAAAAGACGCAATTTGCAGTTTTCTGTTCAACGACATGGCTCTCTGCCATGGAAGCAAATCTCTTTTAGTAGTTATTGAGGGAACATTAAATGCAAATCAGTACATTAACAACGTTCTTGAACCAGTATTACTGCAATATCTGCAAGAAATAGAAATCCAATTTTTCAGCAAGATCTTGCGCGGCCGCATACCGCAAGGGTTGCTATGGAGTTTTTAAATACTGATAATGTTGATCTGCTTCCATGGCCTTCTCCTTCGCAAGACGTATCACCAGTCGAACATGTGTGGGATATGGTAGGACGGAGAATGCATGATCTACAGCCACTCCCAAACAATGCAGATGCCCTTCAACAACGGATTTTAGAAGCGTGGGATAGTATTCCTCAGGTTAGCATAGATTCACTCATTTCAACTATGCCTAATTGGCTAGCTGAATGTGTGAGAAACAGAAGAAGGTCGACACATTATTGGTGTTAACAATATTTGTATCTTGCTAAAATTTTCATCGTTTATTAATAGCAGTGAAATACACGTTTTCTGAAAATTTCATTAAAACACATCAGCGTTTACTGTGTGTTCATTTATTTATGGCGGCCAGTATGTATATGAAAAAGCCTACGGAATCTAATCTTATTTTATTAAATATTAGCCAGATCTTTAGTAGCTTCAATCTTATTAAACCACCTTGAAAATGACTATAATCCTAACGGATGAAGACTAACATTGAAAAATATCATAATTAAAAAAAAATTTAACCAAACTTAATCAAATTATGTTTTCAAAAGCTGTGCAAAACTTTTAATTTGAAAGTGGTAAATGTGCTCACAGCTAAAAACTTGACTTCTTTACGTTTAGTGTCAAAACTGCGTTTGGTGGTTTTAATGTACACTTTTTCACAAGAACAAGATAACTTATACACTCCAGAAGCTAATAGCAGATTTGAAGCATCTTTAGTTGATATTAAATGTTCTTTCATTTGTGTTGTAGGTTTGAAAACAGTTCTAACAACGTTAGGTATAAAAGGAAGAGAAGCTCTACCAACATTAAGCGGTACCTGTTCTTTGCGGGCACGATTAACAAGCTTGATTATTTATTATTTTCTTTTTGGCAGAGATGGTGGGTTGATAGTTTATGGAGATACCTCTTGAGTGTGTGGGTTTCTCGTAAACCTTAAAAGAGAGATGTATTATTTGTTTCAGAGATTAATATATCTAAGAATAGTAAGTTTCATAGTAAACTGAAAGCTTGGATGAATATCAATTATAAAGTAGAAAAACTCATTTAGTGCTTCCCCGTATGTCCCCTTTACAAAGGTATCTCCAACAGATCTCTATCAAATTAAAGGCTCTTTAGGAGTGTTTTTTAGAAGTAATGTTTAAAAATTTTGTATGTAAAAATTAGTTGCTACTAGATTAAGACGGCTATACCACAAAGATATTCTTAATGTCCACTGAAAATAGGTACTTTTACGATAGTTTTGAAACAGAAAAATTTTGCTTTTGATTGTTAGACTTTGTCTGTTAGAGAGTGTTCTAAGTATCATTTTCAAGGCGATTTAGTAAGGATGAATATTAGTAAACTCAAAGGCCCGTACTGATTTTTTCTAACGACCATCGAAGAAATAGCAAAGGTCGACTATTTTAAATGAACTGCTTTTTAGGTTGTCTTTGATTTATGATAAATATGTCTTATATCTAAAGTTAACAGTTTCCGCGATAATAACCTTAGTTTGAATTATTTCGTTTTTTTGCCCAATCCTCGACAAAATAATGAAAGAAAGCAACAAACAATAACACTATCTACATAAGCTTAGCCATTATTTTCAAATCGTCTAAAGTTGTAGGCGGTTCTTGGTGTACATATGCTTTTACATATCTCCATAGCAAACAGTCGGGTTTGGTTATGTTAGGTGATCGGGGTGGCCAATTTACGGGCCCGTCGCCAAGCTCGTCAATAAATCGGAATAAACTTGAGAGTTTAAATGTCTATCGAACAAATATGGCCCCAATACATAGTGACCAAGAATTTCACCCCACGTGTTTAGCGACCATGTATGCTGACGGTCAACTTCCCTTGTCACATGTGGGTTCATATCAGAATAATAATGAAGTTGTGACTGTTCATAAACCCGACCTTCTGGAACGTCGATTCGTCCGTGAATAAAACATTATTAAAAACGACTTAAACGGCCACTCCTAAGAAGTTTTTTATGCCTTTCAAACCGGTATGGATCAAAATGAACGCTTTCAATAGTATGCCAAACTGATGTCCTGCTAACTTTAGAAATTTCCCCAATTTGCTTAGCACTTCTCCTTGGATCTTCAACCAAGCCTGTCATTATTATTTCTTCATTCAGTTCACTCAGGACTGATCTTTCAAGGGAATTTTCAATATGCCACACTCCCTCCGAGGACACGAATCTTGCAAGAAGATTTTCAAATGCTGCTATTTCTGGATGGGGTCTATGAGGATACCTGTCTTTGTAGATGCGCGTAGCCAATAACGGGTTCCCGTAAACATTCGCCTAGAATGAAAACCATATCAACCAGTTCGTAGTAACACACGTAGGTAATAATAATTAAACCTCTGATGCAAATAGTGTTATTCTTTGTTGCTTCCTCTAATATTATTTTGAGGATTGAGCGAAAAAACAAAATAATTCAAACTATGATTATTATTGCGAAAACTATTAACTTTAGATATAAGACATATTTAACAAAAATCAAAGAAAAGCAGTTCATTCATGAAAAATGTACATAGTCAACTTTTGCTATTCCTTCCGCATATCGATAGATAGAAGGCTCTTTTGTTTATGATAGTCTCGAATTTCGTTGCTCTGCTGCCAACGATTGAATAATTACGATTTTTTTACTGAACGTTAATTTCGGAGAGAATTTTAAGTAGGCGAAATTTTCCGTTAAATTTATAAAATATTTTTGGTTTCTCAAAAAGGGAGTAGAAACATAGAATAAGGGTATTTAACTTCTTCACAACACTAACGCATTGTTTATGAATTTTAATACATCGTCAGAAGTACATCTATAACTTAATCCTTATTGATCATCATAAAAAAGATACAAAACGTGAGGAAATTTTTTTGTACATAAGGTCTCAAATATTTTAGTGAAATCCGTAAAGCACATATGATCTGTACATACGTAATAACTGGATCTACATTTTCGGACTTAGAAATTGGAAATACTCCCATTACTGCTAATGTTTGGAAAAAAGTTACAGATAAGTTGAATAATTTAATTGGCGTGAATGTAAGCTGATTTTTATATTATTTAATTAGATACACGTCTTTAGGTATTCAATTTTTTATAGCTCTGATGGTACTAAATAACAATTCTTTTTGAAGTATCTTTTTTAGGGTTTATTTATTTCCTTCGTAAAACTTTTATGAAGGAAACTTGTATAAAATTAAATTATATTAAAAACAAGTATCCAGAATTTTTCCTTTAAAGTGAATAGTTTTCGAAATATTCACAGAAGAAGCTTTAGCATCTTCTATAAGGTACTTTTATTTGTAAACCAATTTTAATCCAAACTTGATATATCATAGATATTTCAGTGGTACTTAACGCGGAATATACAGGGTGAGTTTTTTTTCATTATTTGTATGGGGATTTCGGAGACCATAAGAGTTACACATTTGATTAAATGAGGAAGGTTTTGATTTTTTAGAAGACTAATCCAAATACGCTTTTGTTGATTTAAGAAAATGCGTGGCTTACTAGATATTTATAAAAAAGTAAAATTCTCCAAAATCATTTCAGCGTTTTAATTCTTTTACTTCTAAAGATAAATAAAAATTATTTAAATACAATTTGTAGATAATTTTGTGCCGAATAGCGTCACCATACTAGTTTTTTAATTTTGTTCAGCATTTTGAAGTTATGAAGCAAAGTTTAAATGGAAACCACAGTGGGCTATGACGTATTTTAACAGTGCATTTTTTCTGATTGTAATGATGTAAGGGTTGTATCACTTATTTTAATAAATAAAAGCACAGTACACGTTTCTCTATTATTAGGTTTAACAAAATCATATCTTGCCATGGAAAACAAAAGAAAATTACAGTAGGTGTTCTAAATGTCCACCATCATTATCGATACACAGCGACACCCTTTCAACACGGAGTTAACAGCTATTTTACGCTCATCTACTCTGTTAAAAGCTTTAATCACAGCTTCCTGTAGCTGCTGCTGTGTTGCATATGATCGCACATATACGAGATCTTACTCCAAATACAAAAAAATCTAAAGACGAAAGATCAGGGGAACGTGCAGCCCATAAAACCAACTTGCTGATACCACTGCATGCTTGCACGAGTTTGTAAATTTAATTCATCTAGGATATTATTAAAATCTTCCCTAAGAAATTGCAAATATCGATTTCCAGTTAAAGTCCCATTAAAAATAAATGGCCCAATAAACTGCGAACCAATAACAACGCACCTTAAACTGAAGCCAAACTTAATGTGAGGTCGTCTTTCTTGTAAACGATGAGGATTTGCTTGGGCCCACATGCTTTCATTATGGCGATTGAACACACCACAGCGTGTAAAATGTGTTTCGTCGGTCCATAAGATCTTCATCATCACCAAGGTGCAAAGTTTGACCAACAGAGTATTTATAAGGATGGTATTTATATTTTGCTAAAGTTCGCACTACTGTGCGATGAGAGATTACAGCGTCTTGTGCAGTTTACCGTGTTGATGTGCGTGGATTTTGAGCATTTATCATCACATTTTCATCAATATTACCCCTATTTCTGAGCTTCAAAAAACTCCCAAACTCTTTTAAATTGTTGTGTAAATCCTTGCGGGTGTCTAAAGATGTTTGAGCGCGATCAAAATACAATAAAACATAGCGTCCGGCCGCTTGTTGACTGTTTTTGTTACAAATGATGTAATATTCGATCATATCAAGGTTCTCCAAATTAATTTTCTAAAGAAACTCTACATTGACTAAACCGATAAGAATTACGCTAACGAACAAACTGTTAAAGATGAAAAACAACGCTTCAGTTGCTTTACTTTCGTTTTCCACGGCAAGATATGATTTCTGTTAAACCTAATAATAGAAAAACGTGTATTGCGCTTTTATTTATTGAAATAAGTGATACAACCCTTACATCATTACAATCAGAAAAAAATACACTATTAAAATGTATCATAGCCAACTATGGTGTCCATTAAAAAAAATTCAACTATGCTTCATAACTTCAAAATGCTAAGCAAAATCAAAAAACTAGTACTGTGATGTTATTCCGCACAAAATTATCTACAAATTGTATTTAAACAATTTTTGTGTATCTTTAGAAATATAAACGAATTAAAATGCTGAAACTATTTTGGAGAATTTAAATTTTTGCAAATATCCAGTAAGCCATGCATTTTCTTAAATCAACAAAAGCGTATGTGGTTTAATTTTCTAAAGAAGCCGATCTTTCCCCATTTAAGCAAATGTGTCACTCTTATGGTTTCCAAGATCCCCATACAAATAATGATAAAAAAACTCACTGTGTATAGATTCATGGAAATTCGGTACATAGGTATTTTTTAAGAAATCGTGGCTGCAGAAATCGTTTAAAAAATACTTTAAATGTAAACTCATTCAAAACTCAGCATCGATTTTTTCACGAAAACAATACATTTAAACGTTGAATGTAGACCGTTTGTATAAAAAGTTTTAAACAAAAACTGAAATTTCAAATGTAGAAATAGCATTGATGTTTTTGCACTAATTTTATAGTATGTTAACATGAGTTTTTATCATTAATATAAAAAATTACGGAAAGATTACTATCAAAAGTTAATGAATAATTACTAGAGAATTCGGTCATTAAGAAAATTTGCAATTATGCAATCAAACAGAAACCGACTAGAGTATCTAAGAAAATACTTTTTAATTATATCAATATCCTGTGTATTCACTCACCTATTGTTAATATTTTCATCTGTTTTTAATGACTTCCTGCTTAATTTTGCATACTTATTTAATTTATTAATTTGTGGTTTTTCCAATTCTATATCTTAATTTCCCAATATGCTTTAAATGTAAAAAAGTAACGTGGGCTTGAACTACGTTTACTTATAAAACACGAATGCAATCGCAAATTACTGCGTATCACTTGAAATGCTATTTATCATAGTAAAGAATTACATCCAAACATAATTAAAACATTTACCTTTTGGGTTTATAATCATGAACATATTTTAATTGATTTTTTTATACAAATTTAAACGTTTCGTTAACAACTATAGTTAGCTTCCTCAGTAAAGGATAATTATTTGACATAATTAAGGAAGTTGTCAAATAGATATGCAAAATATGAAAACGCACATATAACTATGTTATAATAGTAAACGTATACGAAAAAGTCACCTGCCTTTAATAGATTAGATATCAGTAATAAGTAATATTTATTCTACCCTTACAGATGTAGAACCATTGTATGGGGTGCGTCAACAAAACTGGAAATACGTTAATCATTTAAAAAAATAATTGTTATCAGACAGTTTTGAAATTAGTAAAATTGTATAGCAGAGAGGCAGTTTTGACAATGCTACCCGTAATATAGGGAACGTGCTCTAAAGGCAGTTTCTTTGTGGAGTTCCTAAACCTCTTTAGTGCCTTTTGATTTTGAAGAATGACAATGTCTATATCAAGTTCATTTGATCCTCGACAATAAACTACATTATTATTATTATTATTATTATTATTATTATTATTATTATTATTATTATTATTATTAAGTGTAGGGGAAGAAAATAGCTTAATACACATGACCGAGCTAGTAAGGCTGTGGTAGCACAACTTGCTTAGCATTCGGGAGGTAATGATATATATATATATATATATATATATATATATATATATATATATATATATATATATATATATATATATATTACAGAGATAGCTTTGAAAATGTACATCCTTAACCGTTGAAAAACAAAAGTTATCTAATTTATATCAGAACAAGTACACAGATAGAGCTTTCTTATAATTTAAAGAAAATGTCATAATTGCATACAGGGTGTTTACAATTGGCTTGCCAATCAGACACTATTTCAACTAGTAAAAGTTTACTTTTTCAAATATATTATATATTATCCCGTTTTTGGTTTCTACATATTAACCCTTATCAATTCGATATACAATTCCCTATCCCTAAATATAGCCGTTTCCGAATTATTTTCAATTTTTCAAAATGTATAAGATTATTGGCACATTTTTTTAAATCCATGGCCTCGTATAAATAGAAAAAAAAACAGTGGAAAACAATTGTATTGCAAATTCAAAAACGCAACAGAAACTAATACACTATAATTATTAAAATTATTTCTAAAAATACAAAACTAATAAAATAAAAAAAAAATAGTTTAACGCTAATCATTAGCGATAATGATTTATAATAATTGTTCAAAATGTTGTCCGTTTTCTCGGCAGTGGTTGGTGGTTCTCTATAGACAATACTTTTTGTGTATCCCCATAAAAAGAAATCTATTCTTGTCAGATCAGGAGACCTAGCTGGCCACCTCACAGGTCCATTTCGCCCAATCCATTTATTTGGAAAGACTCTATTGTGATAATCTCTTAGAATTGCAGAGTAGTGAGCAGGAGCGCCATCATGTTGATACCACATTGTGGCTCGAATATCAAGAGTAATATTTTCTAATAAGCCCGGTAAATCGTTACGAAAAAAGTTAAGGTACTTCTCACCATTCAAGTGTCCATCAAAAGAGAATGGTCCGATGACATAATCCCCAACGATAGCACCCCAGATACTTAAAGACCACTTATGTTGATTATCAACTTGTCTTAATAAATGTGGATTTTCTGAGGAATAATAATGAAAATTATGTGTATTAACAAATCCATTCTTATGAAATGTTGATTCGTCTGTCCATAAAATATTATAAAAAAAATTTGGGTTTTGAGTAATTTTTTCTCTGGCCCAGTTACAAAAACTTACTCGATGATCGAAGCCCGCATCGCTCAATTCTTGGTGTAACTGAATATGATAGGGATGTAAGCGATTCTTCTTTAAAAGACGGCCTACTGATCTCTCACTTATACCAACTATTTCACTTATGTCCTTTTGGCTTCTGTGATGATCCTCTTCGATGGCGAGAAGAACCCTCAATTCACTATCTTCATTTGTAGAAGGTTTAACACGTTCATGTTTGGAGTAATTGGCACATGAAGTTGCAATAAATCTACTCATAACTTTCTGAAACGATCTTGCGTTTGGAAGTCTTCTATCTGCATATCTTTCAACATAAATTCTGCTGGCCAATAAACAGTTTCTTTCTGCAGCACCAAACACGAATATCATATCAACTAACTCATTTTGTGTAAAATTCATTTTATAAAAAAATCTTGATTACTAACAATAACACTCGTAAATGGTTAAATACAGTTTTATTTATTTACGTCAAACATTCAATTTTTATAAGAAGTACACTTGATTTTAGAATTTTACTTGAAATTGAAGTAAATATTTGTCAAATCCTTGTTAACATGCAATGTCTCCAGTACAAAAATTGTAATTAGTCTTCTATCATAATATATTAGTTTCTGTTGCGTTTTTTAATGTATAATACGATTGTTTTATGATGTTCCTTTTTATCTATACGAGGTCATAGATTTAAAAATGTCTCAATAACCTTATACATTTCGAAAAATTGAAAATAATTCGGAAACGGCTATATTTAGGGATAGGGAGTTATATGGCGAACTGATAAGGGTTAATATGTAGAAACCAAAAATGTAATAACATACAGGGTGTTTTATTTGAAAAAGTAAACTTTATCTAGTTCGAATAGTGGTTGATTGGCAAGTCAATTATAAGCACACTGTATGCAATTATGTCATTTTCTTCACATTAAAAGGAAGCTTTATCTGTGTACTTATTCTCATATAAATTAGATAACTTTTATTTTTCAACAGTTAAGGAGGTACATTTTCAAAGCGAACTCTGTAATTTCAATTTTTTTTAGAAAAATCGAAATAACTCAAAAACGGCTATATTTAGGGCCAGGGAAATATATTGCGAATTTGTTAGGAACAATGTGTAGCATTCAAAAAAGTAATAACATACAGGGTGTTCCATTTAAATTTTGTTATAATAATTTGGTCCTCTTTAAATAAATAACCTGTATTCACGTGAATAATTTTAAAATATGCACACAACTAAACTATAACTGCATTCCAAATTTTATTAATCTAGCTTATATAAAACGGAAGATATAGAAGAAGGCGCTCTTGTTGCCGAACCCTGTATACATACATATATATATATATATATATATATATATATATATATATATATATATATATATATATTAGAAATATTTTCATTTATCAATCAACATTACATATCACGTAATAATCTCTTTCATTCATGCAACACGAGAAATAAAGATAAATTTGTAACTTCCACAATACGACTTAGACTAATACAAAATTCTCGCATCTCAGTATGCATTAGAAAATAAAAAGGGCACGTATTTCAGTTCCTCCCCATGGGTGAGGATGGGCTGCTTGGGCTTTCCAAGCTTCTTTGGCCACAATCATTTCTTTTTAAATCGTTTGCTTCTTCTTCTTCTTTGGGCAGTTTAGAGATCTTCTCCCTCTTCAGCCCTGGGTTTTAAGTGTTTGTGTGTTGTGTTATATTTGTGTATTGTAAGTGGTAACAATTTTGATATTTATGATTTGGGGAGAAAAAAAATGTTTATATTAAGTGTTTGATGTTTGAGGTTAGTGTATAATGGGTATTATAGGATGGATAGAACTGTCCATTTTCGTTGTGGCGGTCGTTATCGTTTTCCTTGAGGATTGGTTTTATCTTAGAATGTAGAGAGTATTGTCGAGGAGCTCTTCGAACTCCTCTGGTAGGCGGAGTATCTATTCGTTGAAGTAGGAGTGCTCGGAGGTGTTTGAATTTGGTTTTGGGTTTGCGCGGTAGTCGGGGTCTGTTGGAGAATGGGATTTGTAGTATTTGTTTAGTTGAGGTCGTGTCACCGTTTGTCCTGCGATTTGTGTATTTGGTCTGTGGTGTTATTAGTCTGTCGGTTATTGGTTGAATGTTGGCGTGTTGTATGGCTAGTTCATTGGGGTGTCTGGAGTGTAGTTTGTGTATGGTGCGTAGTATTATCCTTTTGCAGGAGGCGAAGGATTAGAGTGGGTTTGTTTTTAGGCTTGAGTACAGTGGAGCGCCGTAGTCGAGTATCGGTCGAATGTCAGTTTTGTAAGTGTCTTGAAGGGTTTTGGGGTGACAACCTCTGACGTTTCCTCGCAGCATTTTCAATAGTGATGCGCGGTTGCCTATCTTGTTGAGAACGCCGTTAGCGTCGGGTTGCCAGTGTAGGGTCCGGGAGAACGTGATACCCAGGTATATGATTGTGTCTTGTAGTTGCAGTCTTTGCAGTCAAGTTGATGTTGGAGGTTTGTCTGTCAAATTTGGATAAATTCGGATGTCTAAACAGTATTGTTTGTGTTTTATTTGGGTTGATTGTTAGTCTCCACCGGAGAAGTGGGTAAGTTGTTGAGTTATTAATCTGTTTGCTCCGTCACTGCCCCTACTGGCCGCCCAGAGAGCTGGGTCATCGGCAAATTGGGCTACTGTTATGTTGGGGTTGGTACTTTGGGGAATGTCGTATGCGTAGATGGTATATAGGATAGGTACCACGGCCGATCCTTGCGGAATTCCGGCGGTGGGATAAAAAGTCGTGGAGGTTGAGGAGCCTACTCAAACCTTCACACATCTGCCTGTCAAATCTGAGAGAAGGAGTCGCACGAATGCGGTCAGGAAGCCTTACTGTCGTAGTTTGTATATTATTCCTGCGTGCCATACTTTGTCAAAAGCTTGTTTGATGTCGAGGAAGACTGCGAGGCAAGAGTCCCCGTGGTGCAATGCTTTTGAGGATTCGATATATAGCTTTACTAAGGGGTCTTGGCAAGAACGGTTCGGAACAGCCGAGCTGGCTGTTGGGGATGATGTCGTTGGCTTCGAGATGAGCTCTTAGCCTTCGGGACAGGATAGTTTCCAGACATTTGCCCATACAACTTAAGGGGGAAATCGGTCTGTAGGATGAAGGTTGGGAAGCACCAGATCTAGGTTTGGGTAACATGACGGTTGAAGCGGACTTCAATTCCGTCGAAAAATAGGATAGGGCAAGGCATCTGTTGTATACTTAGGTTAATTGTCTAATAGCGTTTTGTGGAAGGTATTTGGCGGTTAAGTCCGTCTAGTCCTGGAGCGGAATTTCTCCCTTGTTTAAGAGTTTGTAGTATTAGATCGGGTGAAATGGGACTAAAAGAGATCGTTCTCGGTTAGTACGTGCGGTCTCTGGTTTTGTTTTGGATTTGGAATGACTTAAGGTTGTGCTCGATCCGAGCTTTGAAATCGTTGTCGAACGATGGATCGTCAGGAGTAGTGAGGACGGTTTGCAGGTGAAGGCCGAACAGGCTGACCTTCTCCTGGTCTGAAACTGCTACCCTGATTATTAATTAGGTGGCATTTTGGTTTAGTTTTTTGTTTCGTTAGGATCTTGAATTTGTGCCAGAATTTAGTGCCTTCGCGGTAATTAAGTTTGGCAATTTCCTTGGTGTATTTGTTGGTCTCTAGTCGGATTATTGGGCTTGGCCTGTTGTATTCGGCTTTTAGTGCTGGGTCTCTGGTCTTCAGAAATCATCGGTATATCCGTCGCATTTCTTTGATCAGGAGAACGATGCGGGGGAAGTGGTTTCCGGTTGATGTCTATTACTTTTGCCGGGATTGCTGTGTTGGCAGCGTCGGAGATAAATTGGATCAGTCCTTGTACGGCTCTGTCCATGTGGTCGGTAGTGTTAAGGGTTATATCTGGAAGGTATTGGAGATGTGTTCTTTAAACACATTCCAATCGGCATTTTGAAAATTTCTGCGTGTGATAGTTGTTTGTGCTGGGGGAAGTGGGGGACCTAGGGATGCTTTCACTAGTAAAAAAAGTTGGTCTGATGTTATAGTTGTGCCGAGGTGGCACAATATATATTGTGTTATTTGTTGTGAGCATATTATGTGATTCGGGTATTGAGTAACCTTTATGTCCGATAAACGTGTGGATGTTCCTAATTCGTACTATTGGTAGTCTAAGTTGCTCGTTCGTTAATATTTGTGCGTTTGTGTTGTCAGTTGTGTCTCCAAATTGTTGGTGTCTGGCGTTAAGGTCTCCTAGTTGTACTGCATTATGGATTTTGGCTACATATTGTAGTAGTGGAGAGGAAAAGGTGTTATGCCCGGGAGGGTTATAATAGCAAAATACTATTATGGGGATGAGGGAAGGTGCCCCGTTGCAGCTACACATTCAAGGTGTTGAAGGTGCGGCGGTAAGGTGTAGAGAGTGGATGAGTATCGGGTGTGTATCAGTAGTGCAGTACCTCGTTTGCCTCTGTCGGGGTTGTTATGAAGCCTGCACAATCGTGGATTACCAACATATATACGTGAAGTATGCATGCATGGTCGGATTAAGGATAGGATCGGACGGAACAGAGTTAGGGTTCTGAGGGTGAAGATACTAGCCTAGCATTCGCTTAAATAGCCGCACATGGTGTGCGTAAACTCAGTGACCATGTTGCTATATGTGTAACAGCAAAGCCCCTTAAAAAAACCTCAAAGTAGGCGGCAAAGGCAACTGAATCCATCACGTCCCGAATGATAAGCTGGTTTTGTTAGGGCTCCACAAAGAAACTTCCTATAGAACACGTTCCCTATAGTTCGGTAGCATTGTTAAAATTGCCTCTCTCCCATACAATTTTACTAATTTTAAAACTGTTTGATAACAATTATATTTTTAAATGATTAATCTGTAAAGGTGAAATAAATATTACATATTGCTGATATCTAGTCTATTAAAGATAGGTGACTTTTTCATATACGTTTCCTAACTATTATAACGTAGTTATATATGCGTTTTCATATTTTGTATATTTATTTGACAAATTAATTAATTATGTGAAGTTATTATCATTTCCTGAGGATGGTGCTATAATTGTTACCGAAACGTTTAAAAAATAAAATAGTAAATATTTTAATTATGGTTGGACGTAATTCATTACTATGATAAATACCATTTAAAGTGATATGTAGTAATTTGCAATTCCATTCGTTTTTTACAAATAAACTTAGTTCAAGCCCACAGTACTTTTTTACATTTAAAGCATATTGCGAAATTAAGATATAGAATTGCAAAAACCAGGAATGAATAAATTAAATAAGTATCCAAAATTAATCAGGAAGTCAAAAATAGATGAAAATATTAACAATAGGTGGATGAATACACAGGATATTGATATAATTAAAAAGTATTTTCTTAGATACTCTAGTCGGTTTCTGTTTGATTGCATAATTGCAAATTTTCTTAATGGCCGAATTCTTTAGTAATTATTCATTAACTTTTAATAGTAATCTTTCTGTAATTTTTTATATTAATGATAAAAACTCCTGTTAACATACTATTAAATTTGTGCAAAAAAATCAATGCCATTTCTACATTTGAACTTTCAGTTTCTGTTTAAACTTTTATACAAACGGTCTATATTCAACGTTTAAATGTAGGAAAACACGTAAGTATTGTTTTCGTGAAAACATCCATGCTGACTTTTCAACGGGTTTACATTTAAAATATTGTTTAGACGATTGCTGCAGCCACGATTGTTTAAAAAATATGTACCGAATTTTCATGAAACTATACACAGTGAATTCCTAGTCATTATTTGTATGTGGATATCGGAAACCATAAAAGTGATATATTTGCTTAACAAGATCTGCTTCTTTAGAAGACTAATCCACATACGCTTTTGTTGATTTAAGAAAATGCATGGCTTACTAGATATTTGTAAAAAAGTTAAATTCTCCAAAACCGTTTCAGCACTTAATTTGTTTATTTCTAAACGTAGATAAAAATTGTTTAAATACAGTTTGTAGATAATTTTGTGCCGAATAACGTTACCGTACTAGGTTTTTAATTTTGCTAAGCATTTTGAAGTTATGAAGCAAAGCTGAATTTTTTTTAATGAAAACCATAGTTGGCTATGACATATTATCATAGTGCATTTTCTCTGATTGTAATGATGTAAGAGTTGTATCACTTACTTTAATAAATAAAAGCACAATACACGTTTTTCTATTATCAGGTTTAACAAAAATCATATCTTGCCATGGAAAACAAAAGTAAAGCAACAGAAGCGTTGTTTTTCATCTTTGACAGTTCGTTCGTTATTGTAATTCTTATCGGTTTTGTTAGTGTGGAGTTGCTTTAGAAAATTAATTATGGTGTACGCAAATTTGGAGAAACTTGATATGATCGAATGTTACATCATTTGTAACAAAAACAGTCAAGGAGCGGCCGAACGCTATTTTTTATTGTATTTTGATCGCCCTCAACCAGCTTTAAACACCTGCAAGAATGTATACAATTGAAAAGAATTTGAGATTTTTGTGAAGCCCAGAAATAGGGGCAACATTGATGAAAACGTGCAGATAAATGTTCTAGCTGTTGTTAATCAAAATCTATGTACATCAACACGGCAAATTGCACAAGACTCTGCAATTTCACAACGCACAGTAGTGCGAACTTTAACAAAACATAAATACCATAAATATCAGTTGGACAAGCTTTGCACCCTGGTGATGATCAAAGGATTAAATTTTTGTAATTGGTTCATAAATATGTGCCATGAAATCAACAACTTTCCGATGCAGATCTTATGGACCGACGAAACACTGTAGTAGGTTCAATCGTCATAATGAACTCATGTGGGCCCATGAAAATCCTCACCGTTTACAAGAAAGACGACCTCAGATTAAGTTTGGCTTCAATGTAGGGTGCGGTGTTATTGGTTCGCAGCTTTTTAGGCCATTTATTTTTAATGGGAACTGAAAATCGATATTTGCAATTTCTTAGAGAATATTTTAACCTTATCCTAGATGAATTCAATTTACAAACCCGTGCAAGCATGCAGTGGTATCAACACGACGGTGCCCCACACCACTATCAGGTGCAAGTTAAAAGATATTTAGAGGAAATTTTTCCAAATTCGGGAATAGGCAGAAATGGTCCTGTTCTATGGGCTGCACGTTCCCCTGATCTTTGAGCTTTAGACGTTTTTTATATTTGGAGTAATAAAAGATCTCGTACATGTGCGACCATATGCAACCCAGCAGGAGCTACAGATTAGATGAGCGTAAAATTAGGATAGCTGTTAACTCCGTGTTGAAAAGGTGTCGCATGTGTAACGATATTCAGAACACTTACTGTAAATTCTTTTTGTTTTCCATGGCGAGATATGATTTTTTTAAACCTAATAATAGAAAAAACGTGTATTGTGCTTTTATTTATGAAAATAAGTAATACAACCCTTACATCATTACAATCACACGAAATGCACTTTTAAAATATGTGATAGCCAACTATCGCTTCCATTTAAAAAAAATTCAACTTTGCTTCATAACTTCAAAATGCTAAGCAAAATTAAAAAAAAATATTACGGTTACGTTACCCGGCACAAAATTATCTGCAAATTGTATTTAAACATTTTTTATCTATCTTTAGAATTAAAACAATTAAAGCGTTGAAATAATTTTGGAGAATTTTACTTTTCTACAAATATCTAGTAAGCCATGCATTTTCTTAAATCAACAAAAGCGTATCTGGATTAGTCTTCTAAAGAAGCAAATCTTTCCCCATTTAAGCAAATGTGTAACTTTTATGGTTTCCATGATTCCCATACAAATAATGAAAAGAAACTCACCCTGTATATTTAGCGTTAAGTACCACTGAAATATCTCTGATATATCATGTTTGGATTAAAATTGGTTTACAAATAAAAGGTGTTTTATCTAAAAACGCTTTGTAAAGGACTTAAATGCTGAAGATGGTTTAACTATTCTTTATTAGTTTTAGAGTATCTAAACAATAAAGGCTTCGTAGGAATTTATTAATTTCAGGGTGTTTTATAAAACACTCTCTAACAGTTAAGCCTTTTATTCTCCTACTACACGCACTATACGTTTTGACACTAACATGATCGTTTCTAGACGATGTCAGTTATCATACCAATAGTGATGTATTGAGGTAAAGGGACACCATCTGGTATATAACCCTCCTGGAAAAATTTTTTTGAACGGACCCATAGAGACATTCGTTGTACAATATTTAAGCCTTAAGAAACAGTGTTTAGACATCGTTTTTCATAGGGAAATCAATTATTCAATACTCCAAAATTTAAGTTTGTTCCCAGTTGTACTTATGTTTATATTTTCAATCAAAACTACAGCTGAAAATGAGTGACATGTTTTGTACAAATGTTTATTTGGCCTCCTGGTTTCTTGTTCCAACGTTTGCAATCTACTCAAATACTTTACACCGTTTTCTTAATCTGAAACAGCGGCTTTATTATTGCTACACATTTTACATCCGTGTGGCCACAACACGTTCAAAGCCCATAAACGCGAGTTTATCGTTACGTACAAATCTTCCATGTTACTATTGACGGGTTCCAAATCATTTTCAGTACTATGGAAGACAAATCCATAGGCCAAAAGACAGTTCGCTACTGGTACGTTCACGTCAATCCAATTTTTCTAGGCAACAAGTTCGCCCATACTTTCCTAATCTGGTCAAACAGATTGGGCTTTACCAAACCATATGGGTATTTTTGTTTAAACTGTTTTATCTACAAAATATTCTGTCATAGTCTCTGAAACCACTCTTTTCGAGCGCGAAACTAGATTTTGAGTAACTAAAATGAATAATAAGTAATGGGTTTTACTAAGATTACCCAATTTATCAATTTTGACCTATTGCAATACAAAAGTGACAGTTATTAAAATATTAACCGCTTACCGTATACTGTACCAAATTTGGAACATGTCATATTTACTATATTTTCAAGCAGATATATCGGTTTTAAACTGTGATTGCAATCTGTTCCGTATTCTACACGCTCGCTTCTATACGTTCGAGAATTATTTCCATCTAGCGCTTATTTTGTTAATTCCTTCAGTTTCTGTTTAGCCGCCGGCACTCACGGTTACAGCGTATTATTTACAAAGTTGTAGTGACCGTAAAATCTCCAAGTAAGTATTTATAGCTGTGATGTTTGTAAAAATATGCCCTTCAACTCATACAATAATTTGTTTTCTTGTGCTATATTCAGAACAATTCGTAGTGAAGGAAAAGGAAAAGGCCACGTATTTCATTCCCTCCCCAAGGGGTAGGGCGGGTTGCTCGAGCTTTCCGAGCTCCTTCAGCTACAATCATGGATTCCCAACATACATACATACATTCTGTATACATGCATGATGGGATTAAGTGTGGTGTGGCCAGGATAGGATCGGAAGGAACGGAGTTAGGGTTTTGAGGAGGAAAATGCTACCCCAGCATTCGCCTAAGTAGCCGCATATGGTGTGTATATACGCAGTAACTATACTGCTACATGTGTATGAGGAAAACCCCCTGAAAAAACCTCATACGAGGTAGACGGTAACGGGAATCGAACCCATTACCTCCCGAATGCTAAACAGGTCGTGTCATCACTACGCTACTAGCTCGGTTAGTCAAGGAAAGTGTGATGAATATATGGCTTATCTTTTTAGATGGATCCCAGACGATTTTATGGTGTTAAAAGTGTTCAGATTCCAAATTTATGTGCCATTGAAGATCAAAATTTGTCTGAGATGATCACGATTACCAAAAAGGTACAACCTTTGGCACAAGTTGTATTGTAAGAGACTAGTGAAGAGGATCAGTCTGATGAAAATGTCAATAATATCATAATTGAAGAAAGTAATTTCTCTGATAGTGAAGATGATGTTCCCTTTCTCCCCTAGCTGCAGCAAACAAGTCAAGAAAAGCAAACAAGGTTCATACTGATTGGAATGAAAAATATTTGAAAGTCTCTAACGAAGACATATTATTCAAGGGGTCTCAGTCTACGAGTTTTCCGAGTTCTTATGTACCGATGACATACTGGTATACAGGGTGGTCACTTTTACAATGTACACCATTGGGATCTCGGAAACGGTAAGATATAGAGGGTTGGTTAACTAGGGACGAAGTTGAGAAATTTTAGCCTCTTTAAAGAAATGAAGAGCAATCGGAGATAGCTCTTGTAGTTTCTGAATTATCCTGAAAATACTGAGAAGTTGCGTTTTTTTTATTTCTTGAATAACTTTTTTGTTATTAAGACGAATAGAATGAAATCTTGCATGTTTACATAATTGAGTAAGGGCTATCTATTGTACTCCTTAAGAATTTTCTAGACAGACTAGATAGTTTGGTTTTCATGGCTGCCATATTGGATTTTTATACGAAAATGTGCAGAAAAAAAATTAGAAATTCATCCATGTATCACATATGGTCAAAAAAATTCGATTCCCCCAAGAAAAAAAAATCTAAAAAATAACAAATGCATTTTTCAAAGTCTTAACAAACCAAATAAACAACTAAACAAATTAAATTAATAAATAAACAAAAAACTAGATTAATGCACTTTATAAAAACTGCTCAAAATGACTCCCTCTATGTTCGATACAGACCGCTGTTCTTCTGTCCATGTTTAACATGGAATGGTTTCTCTGCTGATAGATTGGAATAGGTTTATTATTTTTGCCTGTAAATATTCCTCATTTTGAATAGGTGTGTCGAACACCTTATCTTTCACAGCACCTAATAAAAGATGTCTAAAGGGTTTAAGCAAGGGGGTCTTGCTGACCAACGCACAGGACCATGAGTTCCAATCCAAGATTCTGGAAACCACTCATTCAAATATTGGCTAACAATTTGCGCATTGTGTGGACCTGCTCTATCGGGATATTTATGTTTTTTAAGAATTGTTTAGACGCCAGATTTTGATAAATTACATTCTGCAGCAATTTTCGGCTGAGATGTTCCAGGATTCATATGCACTTGTGCCAAAACGTTAATTTCATTTACCTCACCATTATAGGCAAGGTGTCTTCTAACATTTTCTGACATTCCAAACTACTCTAGATGATTGAACAAACGCTGGAAAGTGTTGCAGTCTTTTAGGATAGAGTTCTTCGTAATTTCGAGCTGCCGCCACGGAATTGCGGTTATTGCGTATGTAAACGTTGTGCAACTCGAATATTTCCGAACAGGAAATCTAGGCTTCTATTTAATTATTGTGGCAACAAAACAGTCACAAGTTAATAATTATTGACAAAACGTCAAGATTTTAAATTTGTTTTTTCATGGCAACTTGATTAGTTATAAAATTTTTAGTAGGTACCTTCTCCTGGACGCCCTTTGAACGCTGCAAACAGTTTGTTTACTCAAAAATAAGTAACATTATTGGAAATTAAAGACATTTTGAAAAAAGTTGTTTGTTAATTTCTAATGGTGATTTTTCTGAAAAATGGCAATCTTTTTCTTGAGGTAATCGAATGTTTTGAACATGGACAGAAGAACAGTGCTCTGTATCCAACATATCATTTTAAAAAAAGTACGAGAGAGGTTCCTGATTGTCCCAAAAGAAGAAAATCTTGCAGTTGCCGAGCAAATGATTCCAACAAAAGCTCGACCAACCCTGGAGCAATATAAATGGGGCTATAAACTGTTTGTACTATTATTGCATTGCATTTAGATAATTAAGATATTTATAACAATTTTTAAAAATATGGTTTAAGTTAATTGTTTCGTTTTCTTTCCAGTGTTGCAATTTGTGCCAAATCTGGCACGTCACATATTTAATATTTTTTTAGTTGATTTTACAATATAAAGTGTAACATATTTTTTTGGCAAAAGTAAAACAAATCATGCAGTAAGGGGTTAAGGTCTTTAAAATATTAGGGGAACAAGACTTGAAAAACGCAACATTTGCTGCTACTTAAGCATCTTTAATGTTTAAAGGTCAATTGGATTTTTTCCCATAATAATCAGGCCTTGTAAATTAACTTTCTTGTGAGCTATAAGGATATTCTTCACGTGTAGGGTTATGTTTATCACAATTTTCGTATTGTTTTAATTTAAAAGTAAAATTAAATTAAATTAACTCCAACTTGTCAAAATAACGTTTTTATATGTGATGATTCAAGATTCACAAGAACAAGATTGCTATAAAATTAGTAATTATTTTATACATGCCAATAAAAGTGATAGAAATGGGTCGTTTACAATTTTACAGCTTTAATTAAAATTATAATTAATTTTGATATTTACGGTTTATGGTTGGATATAATTTAAGTGTCAACGTTTTAGAAATCGTTATAAATGTTAACGACAAATGCTTTGAATGATTGAAAACAGATCAAAAATTAAAGTAATTTACTAAATGTTAATTTATAAAAAAAATGTCTTACATATTATGGAACTTAAACTAAAATTTTTTATTTTCTGCATAAACCAGTTTTACTAAATTTTTTCTGAACTGAATTAAGGGTTTGCTTTCATTTTCACATAACTCAGTGAAGCTTTAGCTAAAATAAGTATGAATGTGTTTTTTAAAAGTAAATTCAATTTTACTAAACAAAATTCAGTTAAAAATTAGAACAAAATTATGTACACTATCTAATTAATTCTGACTGATCATGTTTTTTTCTTATAAATTAGAAAACGTTGCTATTGATGTCGATAAGTGTACTTGTTGTCTAAGCTTATAAATATTTATAATTTGTATGCATCGAATTTAAGCTTATTTAGTATTAAGTCAATCATAATTCAAAATTAATTAATTAATTGCAATAAAAACGCCACAAGCACATACGGAATATATTATTTGTTTTTGGTCATTTCACACATAATTCACTTAACTTTTCTACTCCAATTTCGTATAATAATTTAGTTATTAAAATTACTATTGTGTTATTAATTTTCACTTAATTTAATAAAATTCAATCTATTTAATTTAATTCATTTTGATTTAATTGAAAATCATTTAAACCTAGCTTAACTAATTCCATTCATGAACAAATTCATGACATCTTTTTTTGGGTTTTTGAATCATATTTTAGAAAAACCATACAAAGTTTATACGTTTCGTCGTCATAGTAATTTTTTCCATATGTCATTGCTATTGATGTCGATAAGTGTACTTGTTATCTAAGCGTATACATACTTATAATTTTTATGAATTGTATTTAAGCTAAGTTTAAATGAATTTCAATTAAATCAAAATGAATTAAATTAAATTTAGAAAAGTCAAAAAAAGATAAGTATTAGTAATGAGTTTAAATCGTGAAAGTTTGCAGTTTTTACTACTTTTGATAACTTTCTAAAAATTGAATAACTGCAAGAAGAATTATGGGCCAAGAATCAAACTAGTACTTAACCCAACACTGCAAAGAAGAAAGTGGGGAACTCTAAACTGAAATACTTATCGTATTGTTATGCTTATAGTAACAAGTTACTCCATGTGGTTGTTTGATGCCAAATGTGTGCTCCTACAACAGGGTATGGTGGAGAATACATAGAAGCATTCTATGGTCATGTATCATACTAATGAGCAGTAATTGGGCAATACATCTCACCAAAGAGAGAGGCGTGTGGAAAAATTTTGACCCCAAATCAGAAACAGAAGTTCTTGGAATACTAAAGCTGATAATCCATGACACCTTTTACCACAAACCTACTTACAGGACATGGGTGCACAAACAGGACAAAAATGAAATTGATTGTATGCTCTGGACTTTGAAGATGTACCTACACCATAACGTTTTTCTGTTAAAATAACCCAGGCAGCTTGTAAGGTAAAATTGTTCTCAGTACCAAATTGCAAAGATTAACATCGCTCAAGTCTAAAAAGGTGCATATCGATACACAATTGTCGAGAGACAATAAAAGTCAATCAATCAAGATATCTTTATTTATCATTTATTCAATTGTTGCAAAGTATTCGTGTTCGTCAGATCCTTTTCTAACTTAACTTAACCTAAACTGTGTTCTTCCCTTTCATTCCCACCCCCCATCTGTCTTCTCCTGTTCCACGTTTCTTCCATCCAATCCGCCCCCCTCCTTCTCCATTCCTCTAGTATTTCTGCCACCTACCGCTGCTCTTCTTTTAACTCCCTGCATTCATTCATCGTACGATTGATTTGTTTCTTCGTTTCCACATCTAAATAGAACTCTTTCGGGGCTATATAGAACTCTATCAGAACTCCAATATCCAACAAATTTTTTTAAGATTTCTAAATATAAAGATTTCTCTTAATTTTTTAAATATATGCTTTCATGCAAAATCTCATTATGGAACTTTTCAAGTACTTTTGAGGGACTATCAGAAACTCTAATCAGAACTCCAAAATTCTTCCAAGATATTTTTCACCTTTGAAAATATTTACATTGCGCTTAATTTTTTAAACATAAGCTTTCAAGCAAAATCTCATTATGGAAACTTTTAATACTTTTGAGGGACTATCAGCAACTCTAACCAGAACTCCGAAATTATATTAAAGCATTTTCCTTATGTGAATTGTATAGAAATAATTCCAAATATAAAAAGCCCCCTTAAATGTTTTAATGTAAGCTTTCATGCAAAATCCCATTATGCAGATTTTTATAACGCTTGAGGGACTGTGAGAACTCTAATCAGAACTTTAACATAGCATTAAAATATTTTTCTAAGCATTTTCCTTACGCAAATTGAAAATTATTCCTGATTAATGATAATACTCCTTCAAAACTATGCATTTATGTGTGCATATGTTATACATGTAAAGCAGCAATGCCTTAAGTTTGGGACAATGACACTTTGTCTTAATTTGTACAACTCCAGCAATTAAAATGTGTAAACTGAAAGAAATTCTACAAAATTTCACAATTTATTTTTACTTAAAGTTACTTAATCGCTCTCGATATATTTAATCTCAAACGTTGTAACTCTAATCGTTTAAAAGCTGTTGTGTTGATATAATATAGTACAACAAACCTACCGAGCACATTGAAATAAATTCTTGAATTTTGTCTTTTAATTTATTGATATAATTACATGCTGTTTTTGTATTTCCAGTGATTACTGTATGAATAAGCAAAATATTAAGAAATTTTTTATGGAATGTTGGAGTTCTGATTGGAGTTAACAGATACCCCCTCAAGAGGTTTCCATAATGAGATTTTGCATGAGAGCTTATATATGAAACATTCAGATAGCTTCTCAAAAATTTTAAAACTTTGTGTAATGTGATTTTACATGCAAGCTTGTATTTAATAGAATAAGAAGAACTTTTATGCTTCAGGTGATTACTATAGGTATGCATAAAGAAAATATTTAAATTTCAATCGAATTATGGAGTTCTGATTAGAGTTCACGATATCACCTCAAGTGTTCTAAAAGTTTATCTAATGAAATTTGGCATAATGCTTATATTTAGAAAATGTGGGAGAGTTTCTGTGCTGATATGTTTAATGGAGTCTAGGACACAACGTCCACGGCCTTATAAACCGCCATGTTGGTCACAACGTCTACTTTTAAATTTGGGCATAGCGTCCACTTTGGTCATAACGCCCATCGCATACTATGCCACGCTGGTCACAACGTCCACTTGTAGATTTGGTCATAACCTCCACTCTGGTCACAACTTCTACCGATGCCTTCCGGTTTTATCGCCCACCGACGTTGGTCGTAACGTCCATTTTTTTTTCCGGTCACAACGCTCATCTTTAAATTTGGTCACAACCTCCACCGACATGTACTGGTCATATCGCCCACCGACGTTGACCGTACCATCTACTTTTCTTTTCCGGTCACAACCGGATCATTAGATCTACTTGGCCACAATGTCCAAGACGAATTGCACTATAGCTCTTCTATCTCAAAAAATCTAAAAATGAATCGAATGAAGGTTTCACCGAGTCGAATTGTTCATAATTTAAACATACATTTGACTATACAGTGTATCCCACTTAGTGTGGGCATTTGTAATTTTTTTGCATTTTTGAATTCCCTATTGAATTTAAGAGTGATCTTAATGACAAGTGTTGGGTGATAAATAGCGCCGTTTTGGTGCTATTTCACAATTTTCAAAAAAAGTTATGATTGAGGCTTCCACAGAAAATTTCAATATTTCCGAAACGAAACAACGTGCGGAGATGCGGTTAAAAGAACACCAAGCTTCATCTTTTCTGGGAACGTTGAAGGATTTCGTTTGAAAACTCGTGGATTAAGTATTTTAAACACGTCAATCTTGGATAACTTATCTTTTTAAATAGAATGGTACACTAATTTTGCCACCATGCAATGCATTCTCTTTCAATTTTGTTACAGTATGTTTGCGGCTGGGTCCGATTTAATGAATATTTACGACTTGGGCTGGACTGTTACATAATGCTACAAGCCAGCTTCCAATTTTTTCCAGAGACTTTTATATCCCCCTTTAGTTAACTCAAACAGAAAAGATTCGTCAGAGCTGAAAGTAATGCTTTGGGTTCAGGTTATCTTTGCGACCTGGTTACTTTGCTTAAACGTTAATTAGTAATTTAATAGTAAGTCGACAACTCAAGTATCTGTAGGACAATAATAGATTATCTTATTCTTATGTCAATTAAGGACGCGAAATGTAATGAGAAATGTATTCAGGAACTGAAGTAAATGCAAGAAAAACAAATGAATCCCATTTTCGTAGGTTTTTTTTGTTTTATCGAAAGATCTATACTGGCAAGAGAAAATTCTGTTGTAAGTATTTTGAAAATTATTTCGTAGCAAAAAATCTGTCTGTTTTTTCTGACTCCAATAGCTAAATTACAGAAAAGTGTAATCTTTGGGAAGCTTGTGCATATATGTTCTTTTTCACTCGATGGTTTTCTGGGTAATCACATTTGAAACGTACACCTTTCTCTCCTTCCAAGCTGTTGGGTTGTCCCAAACAGTTTGGATACTATTTCCTTCTTCCACCATTCCATTATTCTACTATTACGATTAAGTACATGTATTATAACTGTCTAAAATAAAATAAATGCCCGAACTACCTTTCCGAAAAGATCACCTACCGTAGCGATCTACACCACCAAATCTCAAGCACAGGGGTATTATTTCCATACCACCACAAAGGACAAACCTATATAAGCGATCGTTCCAATTTAATTTTTTTTATTTGTAAATTGAATCAGCAATCAGAATACAATAATTCTATAAGCTAATCTTATGAATGTTGAGAGATGGCATGATGAGGTTTCGTCCAGCGGCGACACCTCAGATTCTTACAGCAAGTCGATTGGCCGTTTTTTCTTGAGTCGTTTGTTGTCTCTTCTTTGTAATAGGGGTTCTATGAGTGGATTGTTGTGGAATTCGAACCGAGCATGATGGATAGAGCTTTTATGGGGAATGACTTCATTCACATATTTGATTTGGAGGTCATTATGTGTCGTGTTATTGGAAACGAACCATGGGGCATCTAGTATTGATCTCAACAGTTTGGACTGGCATCTTTGGATTATGGAAACATTGGTGTTGCTGGCGCATCCCCATAGTTCTATACCATAAGTCCATATTGGTATGATTATGGTTTTATATATCAGGATTTTGTTTTCTATAGTTAGATTCGATTTTCTACCTAGTAGCCAATTTAATTGTTTGGTGGTTAGATCCATTTGCTTCCGTTTCTTTAGTAAATGGGGTACCAAGTTAGTTTGGTGTCCATTGTCATTCCTAAATAGTTTACATCGACTTGTTTGGGTATTATAACGTTGCTAAGATAAACATCAGGAGTTGGGGTTTTTCGTAAAGTGAATGTGATATGGCTCGATTTTGACTCATTTATTTTTATCCTCCATTTGTTGACCCAGTTTTGTAGTATGTTGAGGTGATCTTGTAGGTTCAGTACTGCTTGTAGAGGGTCAGGATTTACAGATAAAATGGCGGTGTCATCAGCAAATGTGCCAATTGATGTGTTCCTAGAGGTTGGTATGTCTGACGTGAAGAGAATATAGAGCACTGGACCCAGGACACTGCCCTGCGGCACCCCTGCTTTGATTTGATGCAATTTTGATCTTTCATTTCCCACTTTGACTTGAAACTGTCGGTTGGTAAGATAGGATTGGAGAAGGGTAAAGTAAGAAGGAAGGATTTGCTTGATTTTAGAGAGGAGACCAGTATGCCAGACTCGGTCGAAAGCCTGGGCTACGTCAAGGAATATCGCTAAGCTGTAGCATACGTCCTCAAAGACTTTTTGAATGAGGTCAATTAATCGATGGATCTGTTGTACTGTAGAATGTCCAGGCCGAAAACCAAATTGATGGTGTGGTATCAAGTATGCTGGCAAGTCGATTTTGATTCTATGTAACAGAAGCTTTTCGAATATTTTAGAAATCACAGGGAGAAGACTTATTGGACGGTAGGAATTAGCGTCTGAAGGTTCTTTCCCTGGTTTGATTATAGTTATTATTTCTGACAATTTCAATTGCTTTGGCCAATGTTGTAGCCTTAGGCTTCCATTGAATAAGTATGTTAGTAGCATTAGCGCTTTTTTAGGAAGTTCTTTTAACATTTTTGGTGTGATTTTATCTATACCAGGAGCTTTTTGAGTCCTGAAAGTTTGACCTCGTTTTGTATTTCTCTTGGGGTAGTAAATGTTATTTGTTGCCATGTTTCCGTAATTCGTCCGAGGTCTTGTTCCATTTCGTGATCTATATCGTCGGTGTGCAGAGTAAAGATATTAGAAAAATGTTGTGCAAACAATTCGGATTTTTCTGCGTCACTTTTTGCCCATGGTCCTAATTGTGGTATTGTTTGTCTAATAGGCGGTATGGATGCTTTGGGTTTTCTTGTATTTTTAACAGGTTTCCATATTGATTGATCATATCTGTTTAGACTGTTCAAGTATTCTTTAAAAGTTTCTTCTCTCATTTGCTTCAGTTTAGTTTTCAGTTTATTTGTTAGATGGTTAAATTTGGTTTTGTCAGCTGGGTTTTGTGTACGGTGCCAAATTGCTCTAGTTTTCCTTTTTTTCTTTTAGAAGCTGTTTAATTTCTAACAGAAGATCATTGAAGTATTCTTGTGGATGTTGAGGTGGGGTGGATTGTAGTGCAGCTTCTTGTAGTAGGTGTATCAGATTGTCCATTGCTGAATCCAGATCATCTGGTGTTTGTAATTTTACCTTTAGGTTTATTCTGTCTGTAAGTATGGCCCTGAGCTCATTCCAGTTAGTTTTACGATTATGGAGTTTAATATCTTTTTGTTTTGGAAGAATTGCTGAGCAAATAGTTGCTATCACGGGGGAATGGTCAGACGATATGTCATAGTTAGGACATACATTCGTATAAGCTGGTGAGAGCCCTTTTGTTACAAAAAAGTCTAAAAGATCTGGTATTTTTGCTGGATCAGTTGGCCAGTACGTTGGTTTACCTGTAGATAAGAATGAGTAGTTACAATCCGGCATCAGTTTAGCCAGTTCTCTTCCTTTTGTTGTGGTGAGCCGCGAGCCCCATAGGGTATTTTTGCTATTATAATCACCTCCTGCGAGAAATTTTGAACAAAGAGTTTGGAAGAACAGGTTGAAATCTTCTTTTTTTATTTTATGCCTAGGTGGACAATATACCGCTGAAACTGTGAGTTCGTAGGGGAATGTTTGGACTTTAACTGAAGTGCCTTGTGTTTGTTTTTTCTCTTAGTTAGGTAATTTATAATGATTTATTGATTGTCCAATACGGATAGCACTTTCTCTATGTGCGGTTCTATCTGGATGGTTCATGTGGTACAGCATTCTGCTGTAAAGTGAGTTTCGCTTATAAGTAGGATATCAAGATGTTATTCTTTGTGCTGGATTAGTCCATTTGCGCTCCAGAGTGCTATGCTTAAAAACTTGGCCATTACTTTAGTTTACTGACAAGCATGGATAGCATAGATAGTACTGAGCTGTTTTGCTGCATGAGTTGGTTAAACATTTGTCTGAATTCTTCTAGGAATTTAAGAAGTGTGATGTCTTGTGTCGCATTATTATCTGTATTAACTGCGTTAGTATAGCTTGTGGTGTTATCCAAAGGGCCTGTAGGAGGTGATTGTATGTGAAGTGTATTACTGTTGATGTTTTGGGTATATTGAGGTCTTTGTGTGATGCTTCTATTTTTAGTGAGATTACGATAGTAGCTTCAGCCTTTGTAATTTGCAGGATGTGGTCCACCACATAGCGCGCACGTAGCAGGAGTATTTTTACTCTTTTTGCAAGCTGTTGTGTTGTGTTGACCCCCACATTCTACGCAGAGATAGTTTCTGTTGCAGTAGCTCTTTGAATGGCCATATAGTTGGCATCTCGTGCATTGCATTATGGTTTTGGGTTTGTTGGGGGGTTCTATTACTACTATTTTGTTTTGTAAAGCTTTTATGTTGTATATGTCCTTGTTGTTGTCTGAAGGCTCTAGATCAACGCAGAACAGATTTAGAGGTTCTTTGGTTTGATACTTTTTTGCATTAATTATGTTTCTGACTACGTGGCCTTTGGCAGTTAATTCATCCTTTGTCGTGTAACTCTGTAGTATGGTGGAGATGTTTTATGACAACTCTGTAGGCACGGTCACTTTTTAATTGGTAGGAGTGGTAGTCGACATTCTTGCCATTTCTTATCATTTTTCTGTATGTCTATTGAGTTGCAATTTATGTTTATAATGTTGTTTGCCATTGATCTGGTGGTGTATTCATTTTCAGTAATCGTTTTCGTTAGATGTTCTATCATTTTTGGGTAATTTATGACATCGTACATAAAAGTTGGTGGTGGTTTTATGTCATTTTTGGTTACAACTTTTTCAGTGTTATCTTTATTACTAACTTCAGCGTTGCCTTTATCACTGTCTTCATTTTTAAGTCCTGAGTATATGTTATGACTTGTTATTTGGGATTCATCGTTGTTTTTTGGTATATTTTTAGTACGTTTCCTTCGTTTTGTACCTCTAACTAATTACCAGGGTACTGGGCTGACTTGAGTGGAATCATCGTCCATTTCTGTATCTTTATCTGATGTGGAGATAATTTTGTAAGATTGTTGGTCCGTATTTGATAGAGAATTTGATGTTTGTTGATTGTTTTACGGCATATTAGATAATTGTTGCTTGCATGCAGGATTTTGGGGAAGGGGATGTTGTTGAAGGGGGTATATTGGTGTTTGTAGTGGTTGTGGATAGTACACTTGCATTTGGATCATTTGAGTTTTAGTATATGGATAATTCTGTATAAAGTTATTTTGTGGTGAAGTCATTTGTAGCTGTGGAATTTGATTATTTGGCATTGGTTGGCCCTGTACATATACTGGTTGTCCATTGATGTCAAAACCTGCTAAGTTCCCCGAAGGGAACATATTTAAATTTTTAATACTTAATACCAATAATTTGTATTGCTTGGCTCTCAATAAGGAAAATTATTTTATTACCGTGAATTTTATAAAGTTGATTTATTTTTAAACACTTATCTTTAAACACTTATCATTTATCTTGTCACTTCACATTCCACTTACAGAGATAACAGAGCATTTTCATACGTGTTTACTCTTTGAAATTACTTTTGATTGTTGTAACTACTTTATGGAATAGTATACCACAAGAGTTGGGAGCTCTTGGATTAAACCAATTCCGTAACGCGGTAACGCATACTTTTCTAAACCAGTGAAAACAAGTAAATATATAAATAGGACAAGACTGCAATATTGGCAACTCATCCTCAAATTTTTACTGACAATTTATTTTTATTGGCAATTTAATAACATATATTCATAGTTCATTCATGTAGCTATATATATATATATATATATATATATATATATATATATATATATATATATATATATATATATATATATATATCCAATATTTCTGCAACAGAGGTTAAGTGGAAGAGCAGAGCCGTTTGGTGAACTGGACTTCGCCTTTGAATCAATATCATGACGATGTTAGGTAATTGATTAAATAAAGGCATTTATTATTATTATTAAAGGATTAAAGGTTTTGCATAGTATAACATTTCTTTGTTAAGTATGCACAAGTTAAACGTCTCTATAAGAACAAAAATTTGATTGTATATTTTACAGCGGACTATGTGGCCCGAGTGCATTGGTGGACGTTATGACCAAATAGATATTATATCAATTCTAGAAGTGGGCGTTGTGACCAGTGCAAGTCGATGGAGCTTGTGACCAGAGTGGAGGTTGTGACCAAATTTAAAGGTGGGAATTGTGACCGGAAAAAGAAAAATGGATGTTACGACCAACGTTGGTGGGCAACATGACCAGGAAGCGTCGGAGGAGGTTATTACCAAAGTGGAGGTTATGACCAAATTTAAAAATGGACGCTGTGACCAGCGTGGTATAGTATGCGCTAGGCGTTATGACCAAAGTGGACGTCATGGCCAAATTTAAAAGTGGACGATGTGACCAAGATGGCGGTGTAGAAGGTGGTGGGCGTTGCGACCAGTGGACGTTGTGTCCAGGACCCTGTTTAATGCACAAGGGAAATATTTGGGAAAATATGAATTTTGGCGTTCCGTTAAGTTCCCGATAGCGCCTCAAGGGTTAGATGACAGTTTGTATTTCAAAAATTAAGGGAAAATTTTATTTTTAGACTGATTTCTTTACTGTTTGCACAAATGAAATATTTTAATGGGATTCTGGAGTTCTGGTTAGAGTTCCCAGTAGCCCTTCAATTTCTATAATGAGACTGTATGAAAACTTATAATTATTTAAAAATATAAATCTTACATATCATGTGATTAGTATATGTATAAGCGAAATAATTGGGAAAATATTTTGATAGAAATTTGGAGTTCTGATTAGAGTTCCCTCAGGTATTCTAAAAGTTTGCTTACTGAGATTTTGCATAAAAGCTTATAATTGTAAAATTTAGGGGAATTTGTATATTTCGAGTGAAATATTTAATGCATAAAGGTAATATTTGGGGAAATAAATAAATAATATATAAATGTTCGAATTCTGATCATAGCGTCGGATAGTCCCTCACAAGTGATAAAACATTTTTTAATGAATTTGCAGGAAATGTTTACGGAATTTCGAAGCTCCACTTTTAAACAACTTAGAGTACAGAAAATTATTTTTAGAACAAGGCAGTGTGAAGTTAGCATCAACTTTCAAAAACAGTTTTGGAAGGCTTTATTACCGGAACCATTTTTATAACTTATCAATAATTCTATAACTATAACTATAGGAAGGGGGGCGGAACTTCAATTATCTTTATAAAATGTTGAAAAGAGGGGCAACATCACATTGTTTTTACGCTAGTTCCTTAACAGAATTAACTCAGTTCTACTTTAAGAAATTTGTTGCCACTAAAGTACGCGTCCTTTCAAAAAATTGTATAGAACATAAATAATTGGTATGTTTAAGAACTATATGTAGGTATTTTTATATTAGTTGAGTTGATCGGCCTATTTCCACAATTTTTGGTTTTATAGCGCGACGTTTAAGAAGCGGATTCTGCTTTCGTCATCAGGAAAGCAGAATCCGTTTCCAAAACGTCCCGCTATAAAAGTAGAAACTATGGAAATTGGCCGATCCACACAACTAATATGAGACCACAGTTACAAAATACTTATATCTTTGAAATATACAACTATTTCAGAAGTATTTGAGAAAAATGAGAAACTACTGATGCTGTCTCATTTAAATTGTAGTGTAATAAATGCCGAATCTGCTGCGTCTGTGGTGGAAAATCTGAAGCACAATAAATACAAATTGGCAAAAGGAAATAATTGTTTTATTGCTTTTGCAATAGAGACGCTCGGTCCTTGGAACAGAAAAGCTAAAACTCTTTTTTCGGACCGTGGAAAGCGAACTAAAGCTGTATTCCTCCCAAGTTATGGAATAAGCATCCCAATTTTTTTTAATAGTAGCCTTAATTTAAATATTTTGTTGCTTAAATTAGCTTCTTAATTTATTAGTTTGACTGAAGTAAAATACGTTAAGTAGTTAAACAATGGTTTAAAATGTAATTGGAAATAAAAGCAAATAAGGCTTATTTTGCATAAACAAGACTTATCTTACTTGTTTGTACTTACTTTAATCCGTAACTATTGTTTGTTAAACTTTAATATACCGTGAAGGTTACTTAACAATTCATAGTACGCCATTTAATTAAAAGATTTAGATAAGTAAATGTAAAAATTGAGTAATTACATTAAATTTTAAAGAGGAAAATAAAACGGATGTCATTCAGTTATATTTTTGAAATTCACAACGTTAGCCTGCATTACATAAATTCTTTAATAATTCTTCACTATAATTAACTGTATAAAACAATTAAAATAAAGAAGAGTAATCAAACTTAACATATATTAAGTGCTGCACGACTGACGGTTTCGCTTCTTGCATTTATTCCTTTTTCATGCAAATTATAATTCATATTTCTACCTCATGTAAATGATGACTCTAAACACCATCCCAATCTGACAATATTTAAAATACATTCTTAACCTTGGAATTATAAAAAATGACTTTTACTAGTGAAGTAACTCATGGATTTATAATTGGACCGTTACTCTTCATCATTCTTTATATGACTCGTGCTTCGAACCGCAAGAAATTTATGTGAATTATACATAGATGGACTTGAATCATAAAAAATCTTAGTTTACAATGAATTCAACTTAATAATCTCTCACATTATGTATAATCCGTATCTGTAAACAAATTCTTTCCTTGACATGTATATATATTTTATTTAAATTGTATTTTTTTTGCGTTGAAATATAACAGTTTGGTAAAAAGTTTGCACTTTGGGGTTTAATGCCGGCATGAGGCTAATTGGAGGGTGTTCTACCCTCGTTTAGTACACTCAGAAAGATTTATTGTGTATAAGAACAATCCTAAAATTACGTTTATAGGACGTAATATATTTTATTATACCGATCACTGAATCTGCAAATTCAAACCCTTCGAAGAAGTGCTTCGGCACGTTTCTATACCTTTGTCATTTTTGTTTTCAGAAGTGCGCTTTAAGATTAGGTTTCCAGAAAGTGTGGATGAGTACTTTTTCCCAGAATTTTAATGATTTAAAGTTTACTTTTTGCAAACAGTCATAATAGCAAGTACGATTTATTATACATTTCAACAAAATGACCATGCCTGAAATTTTACCGACGGCTGACACTTCTGAGGTTGTTATTCTGGGTTTATAGCTATTGATAAGGATCATAACAGTTATCCCAATTATGTTAGATGGCTATTGCTTACAATTCATTTAAATTCTAATTTGTAATGAGAGATACATTTAATTTCAAGTAAGATCGTGAAGGTACCGTCTTTGGGAACATTCGCACAGAATTTGCATGACGGTCTGTTAATTCCTATGCTTTATTATGAATTGTAATGTATAAAATAATGTATTTAATAATGGACAATGTTTACTTTTAAAAAATATTAAAATATTCAGACCATTTCTTCTTCAAATCAAACTATTATAAAATTTATGGAACTGGTTTTAGCGAAAATATGTTATTTTAGCTACGAGAATTTCGATTTCAAGTTATGGTGCCAGAATATTGACATTGTGTTTGTATTAACCATTTTTTCACTTTGTCATTAGATTTCTTTAATGGCGATTTAGACGAAAACCTCCATCGCAACCCACAAGTAATAGTAAGATCTATTTGTTTTTCTAATCATTTGGCTCTACTTCTAATTATTTGAGATAAGCTCCTATTTAACACTTTCTTCTGACTAGAAACGTAATCGTCATAGATCTTTATGGCTAAATGCAGCTAGATAAGAGATAAAAATAGATCACCACAATAGAAATGGCTTTAAACAAAAAATTAGGAGGTAGATCATAGACAAGGAGTGCGCTAACATGTGAAGCGACAAAAAACGGATCAAACAAAATATTACAGAAGCAAAGGGTAGCGTTGATTATTGGCGTTTTAAAACTTCTAAACGGATGTGCTTTAGTCACACCCGCTCTATTGATAACAATAGCCAACTTGATCGTAACAGATGATTGCTGTTTTCATTAGAAAGATTAATGTGGTCGTAAGGGCACTTTTCTTACAACAGCAACCTAGTTGAGTGATAACGTTCACCATAATTACAATACGCATAATATGCGTTCATATGCGGCGTCTTTGATCATAACAGCTAATAGTGCTGTTCGCCAACATCTAGAACAATTACAACGTGACATTTTGTGTGTATCTGAAACACAAGTCTCCTCTGAAAGCTCCGATCCACCCGACTTGCAATATTCCCACTCTAACTTTCGATATAAAGGAGGCGTATGTCCCTATATCAAGGACAGCAGTTTCTTCCTTAGAAAATAAAAATTTTGACGTGATTTGGTTTAAACATTCTGGTCCTAAATTTGGGAAATTTTACTGTTGCATTTATAGGTCTCCTAATGGCAGTAACTTTCCAGACTTCTTCGATTACCTTAGTTTGAAAGTCGATTATCTTCTATCTAAGTTTCCATCTTGCGATATCTCAATTGTAGGAGATTTCAATGTTCATAACTCTAATTGGCTTCAATTTTCATCTACTACTAATCCAACTGGTCATAGTGCAGAAACATTTGCTATTGCTTGTGATCTTGCACAATTGATTTCTAAACCCACAAGAATCCATGATAACTCTAGCCATACTCCACACCTTATAGATCTCTTTCTTACATCAAACCTACTTGTTTATAAAACTTCCGTTCTTTCCCCTCTAGCTCTAATGGAAATAATTTCTACCGTCCCTAATTCCGCTGTTGTTCTCAACACTAATAGAACCTTGTGGTGTTTTAAGTCAGTTAGATGGAGTGATTTACGAGACTTCTTTGCAACCTTCCCATGGCGGGAATATTGTTTTAAGTCGTCCTCTTCTTCGGACAGTGCTCTTTCAGTATCTGAAGTCATCCCAATCGGCCTGAATTTATGCATTCCCATAAAACAGAATCGTATATGTCATTCATGTTCCCCAAACCCTGGTTCAATAAGGCTTGTGCTGGTGCAATACCTTTGAAAAATAAATGATTAAATGGAAATCTAATGAAACGGTCGAGAGTCATGCAGGTACGTTGGTGCTAGAAACATCTGCTAAAGTGTTATCACTAAACCTAAAAAAAGCCAATGTTTTTGTGGATTTATTTGCATCAAACTTGTGTCTCAATGATTCTCGAAAAGATGTGCCCTAGTCAACTCTTCTTCATACGGTACGAAACCGATTCATTTTCGATACAAGCTCCTAGAATCGATTATCGGTAGGCTTGATCTCAATAAGGCGGCTAATCCAGACGGTATCTCAGCTACTGTCTTAAATAAATGTTGCCCCGAATTAGTTCCAGTCCTATCTACGCTGTATTCGATTTGTATGTATTCTGGGGAATCTCCTTCATCTTGGAAGTTAGCCCGATCCCTCGAACTACAAACCAATTGCCATCACTTCCATTTTGTCTAAAATCATGGAAAAAGCCATCAATCAGCAACTGCTCTCGTTCCTTGAAACTAACAAACTCATTAGTGAGTAGCAATATGGGTTTAGGCAGAGTTCTTTCATATGTGACCAAAGTTTGTAATAATACATTAGAACAATCCGGTGAAACATTTGTAGTCGCTTTAGATATCTCAAAGGGATTTGGCATAAGTGTTTACTCGCCAAACTCACCTCGTTTGGATTTCTAGTTTCCTTGATAGAAGACGAATACGTGTGGTAGTTGATGGCTGTTTTTCAAAAGAGGTAAGCATTAACGCAGGCGCGCCACAGGGATCAGTTATAGCGGCTACACTTTTCCTACTATACATAAATTATCTTAATTCTTCAACAACTAATCCGATCCATTGCTTTGCTAACGACAGCACTCTTTATTGTAGTTCATGTCAGTCTACTAATGGTAATCTACCTTCAATGCCTCAAAATATTAAAGCTGAATTCAATCAACAAAAACATTCAATGTATTCTCGAATGGGAAACAACAATCTAGTTAAATTTAATGCTAACAAAACTCAGTGTTGCCTTGAGTCCGCCAAAAAAGTCGATCATTTACTGTAATAAGTATGAATGGCTCACATCTTAAGTTTTCAGTCAGCTGCCAAAACAGCTGCTCGTAAAATAGGCTTTTTCTACAGATCTAAACAGTACTTTACCTATAGACAACTCTTTCTGCTGTATAAGGCCCAAATTCGACGTCATCTAGAATATAATTCTCACCTCTGGGTTAGTGTTCACCAATACACTCTCGATATCGTTGATCGTATTCAAAAGAGAGAGATTAGGCTTATAAATGACCCGTCCTTAACTTCTAACATACAGTCCCTTGACCTTAGAATAATCCTTTCAGTTCTTTCTTTGTATTATCGGTACTGCAATGGCTATTTCGCTGTTGAATTGCATTCTTTGATACCATCTCGGGCTACTTTTACTAGGAATACTCGGTTCGCTCATTCACATCATCAGTATGCAGTACAAATTGCCACTTGTCGTACCAAACGGGTACACACTCTTCTACATGGTTTTTAATCTCTGGAATGATCTCCCTAGTTCCTGTTTTCCTCTCACTTATGATATGAAAAAATTTAAGGTAGCTATTCATAGGTACACCATGTGTGGCTACTTAGGCGAATGGTGGGGTAGTATTTTCCCCCTCAGAACTCTAATTCCGTTCCTTTCGATCCTATCCTGACCACACCCATCCTCATTCCCACCATGCATATGTACGTAAAGTATGTATGTATGCATGCTGGGAATCCATGATTGTGGCTGAAGGAGCTCGGAAAGCTCGAGCAGCCCGCCCTCCCCCTTGTGACCCTTTCCTTTCCATAGGCAATTCAATGTCCCTCTGTCCATCCACCTAAGTGTTCCTGAGTACTTTAGCACGATAGGCCAAATTTAGCCTGTCCAGGTCCAGAATTATTAAAAACAAACACTACGTATAGTATATGATGTAGTGATGATATAGAGAAACAATACGCTTATTAATTAAAATCTGAATTGAAATGAAAATTTAGTCGGTTTTCAACAAGATGAACCGTCTCGTCATTATGCCGCGGCAATTTTTAAATTACACATTTCCGTAACAGTGTATTGAAAGGAGAGGTACCATTGAATGGGCGCCAGGATCTCCGGATGTTACACCCAGGATTTGTTTGTTTGAGGTGATTTATATTCTCTGATGTGCAACACACAGCTTGCTTTAATAAAGGATCTTCGTGATCGGATAATTAAGAAATCTCCATTTACAGAGAAGTGTTTGCAAATCTCTTATTTCATTATTTAGAACAAAATGGTGGATGGTTTAAACATACACGTAAGGTAAGAAAATTAGTTACATTGTTTAAAACGTGTGTATCATTTGTTTACCGTATCATTTATCACATAAACTACATATCCAATCTGAAAATGAAAGCTTTCATCATTATTACACATGTTAACACATAATAATTATTATTTTTTATTTTTTTAAGGTGTGTTTGTATATTAAAGTTATACAATCTAAACGTTTCGATAACACTTACAGTTATCTTCGTCAGAAGGTGTTCTGATTTGTCATCTTGAAGGCAGTTTAACAATATTTAATTTTTTAATAATCTAGTTATTCTTTACTAAAATTGTATTTCATAGTTGGCTTTATAGATTTATCAAACTGTTATATTAGTAGTAGGCTTATGTTCATGTTTTCAAGTTTTCAAATTTCACAAAATTGTTTCAACATCTTTAAGAATTTTAATAGAGAATCTCGAGGAAGATACATATCAAATAACTTCTTGTTAAATAAATTTTGGAGGCTTTATCCTGATGTGCCTTTGTTGGTATGAATGAAAAGTATTCTTCAAGCGTTTTCTAATGATTTACTGCAAGTGAGGAGAGGAGGTGCTATTTGATATTTCAAACTTGGGGGTGGGCGGTAGTTGGTTCTCGAAACAGTGTGTGCATTTTCAATATGCCTTAGAGATTCGCTATACCGAAACCTCTTCCAACGGAGGATCAACATTTGCGTATCCGGTACGCGGATGAAGGTCGCCGTAATCCGCCAACCCCCACTAATTTACAGAAGACATGAACACTAGAGTAACTTGCAGTAAAATTGATTTCTTTTTATTTTTTTATATAGGTACCTTAACCCCATCCTTTTCTGTAATTACCCGTAATTAACATAACGTGTTATTTAAATAAATTGTATAACAACAAATTCCTATTATTTTCTAATTAGTTCATTACCCAATGTTAAATTTAAAGGTAGGTAATATAATTAGGTGTAGAAAATGGCTAAATAACTTTCGCTTTAATTAACTCTAAGTATATCATGTAATTACATAATGATTATTATTGTTATTCCTCAAATATTCTAATAAAATGAAGAGAATTACGGGAGTGCGGTTAGTGTATTAGCATTTTGCAAACGATACTCATCGATCAAACACCAGTTGTGAACTTGTGATTGTGTCTAAAAATGTCTAAAGCAAGAAAAGGTGTGAGTGTTGAAGTAGGAGTGTGATATGCAACAGTGAGTCAAATGCGATTAAACTATTTCAACAATTATTCAAGTTAAAAGTCACTAGATGCGGACTCCTAATAGACGAAGAAAAACCATTTTTAGCATGTTCGCCTGTCGGACTAGTAGAAGAAGATTCAGTGATGGAAATAAAAAGTGGCGACATTAATCCTGTGGAGGCATGTAAGGTACATTTAATTAATTGTTGTGTTGTAGATTCCGAAAACAACAAAATTAATTTAAAGAGGAACCGTAATTATTATTATCAGGTGCAACGAATTTTACATATTACGAAACGAGTCAAATGATACTTTATTGTCTATACTGCAGCAGGAATCCATGATAAAGAAATTGAAAGGTACGTAGTAACAATAAATGTTTTGAACATTAATTGAAACAATATGTTTTGTTTTTTATAGGAATGATACATTTTGGGAGGATCACAGGGTAAAAAATTGGAAGAATTTTACTATAAAGTCTTTATTACCGGAATTAGTGGATCCACGCAGATCTTGGAACTGTACATATGACCAATTAAACCTTAAATTGTTTTTTTTGTTCGCCTCTATAATTTGTTTACAATATTTTAGAAAACTTTGTTTTTTTTGATACAAAATAAATAAATAGAATAATTGATAGTTTTATTTTAATTCTTACTGATACGAATACATTATAATTTAATAAGGTGCATACATAAAGTACATACCATCTTCGTTATTTTAATTTAAATAATAGTTTGAAGGATTCAAAGTTAATCCGATTACGTTTGTGTTTCAACAGAAATAGGTACTTGCTAAGGAATACCTGAAGATCTTTGTACCTCCGGATCATTTAATGAGCAAACCATGCTGCTATATTTACTAATGGAATTTCTATCTTATTGACATCAGAACATTTATCGTTTTTATAATGTTTTAAATAATAAATTATAAAATTCATAAAAACCTATGTCTGAATATATGGCTTTTGTTAAAAATATTCCACTTTAATCACTACTGGTAAAAAAATTCAATAAAATATTATAGAAATTAAAATTTAAAAAACCCTATATTAAAACATTTAGGAAGGTTTCGGGACTATTTTGACGTCTTACGCGTTTCTCTAAAGTTTCAGATAACTTCATAATAATATAAAAAGTTGGGACGTTTTTAACATTGCCCTTATGGGGGTTTGATGTGTTGCCAAACTATCATTCCAGACCCCCCTGAACTCCCTCCAAACGGATATCCCAGCAGGGACCATTAATGCCAGGGGCGTTCATAGGAAACACTTTTACACGCACACAATATACACACCCTATCCATCACAGAAACAAAGCTCACACCCAGATACACACTTAATTTCGCACCTATGTAAACAATAGCCAACACGGAACCGCCCTCTTAATTAAAAATTACTTCTCATCCCTCCTTTTCAACTTCCTGCGCACCTACAGTATCTCGAATTCGTTGCTGCAACGGTGCACTTTACCACTCGTGTAGTATTTATTTCACACTACAACCTGCCAGGCCACAACACCCTATCCGATGACCTTTTAATCTACGCCTATAGCCTCCCTAATGCAGTTATCCTAGGTGATTTCAGTGCCCGCCACACCCAATTCGGTGACACCACAAGTAATGGCAATGGTAACAGGATATCATCTGCTCGGTTACAGTTGCCGCTCTTGCGAATCGCCAACACACAGCCAACAAACTTCGAACATTTAGGTGCCTCAATAGTAGATCATATCATAGTTTCACTACTGGTCAAAACTTCATTTTTTCCAGCTCCCCTAGCCTCCTCAATACACAGTAATTAAAGATTTTTGATAAGCAGACTGGAATGTGTCCCCGAACACATCTCCAACATCCTTCCTACACCCAATCTTCAAACGACCCAAGATCTCGAGAGAGCCATTAGAGACCTAACTTCCGTAATTACGGAAGCGGTCGATATCTCTGTACCATTAACAAACATCGACATTTCCCGCAAAGCGCTCCCACAGCACATTGTGAAATGGATCAAAGAGAAAGACGAATCTATCTTGAATTCTTGCGATCCAGGGATCCGCATCTCAGGACCGAATGCAATCGCCTTAACGACTTAATCAGGGGAGAAGCAAACAAACACACCGAAGACTCCTAGACCAAAGCCACCTCCCAGTTAGATTATAGAAATGGTAAACTCTTCTGGCAACAGTTCGATAGACTGACCAGAAGAAAAGTTAACCCTAAATCCCACCTAACCGACCTTCAGGGCAACCTGATCTCCGACTAGAATCCCTTTTATGCCCCCATCACGCCCAACCAGGTCCACACTTATTTCAAAAAAGGAAAAAATTCTGCCCCAGGTCATGGCGGCCTAAATCGCAAAAGATTCCGTCACTTACCCTCCTATTACTCTCCAACATATATAACCAATACCTAATCCTATCAAATTTCCCGACGCACTGGAAATCAGCCTCCACCGTCATGATACCGAAACCCCACGCCGACCTAACCTCACCCTCCTCCTATAGACCAATCTCCCTCCTGAGTTGCCTCGGAAAATGCTTTGAGCAGATTCTAGCCAGGCGACTTAGGGACCACTTAGAATTAAACAACCTCCTTCCTAATAACCAATTCGGCTTCCGTCCCGACCGAACGTGTCACGATTCCTTGTTGAAGCAATGCAATCTGGCTGTGTGGACATTAAGCAACCATTCGACAGGGTCTGGCATGCCGGTCTCCTGCACAAGATCCAAAACCCCAACATTCCCGACCCCTTCGCCAAACTCCTACTCTCGTACCTGACCAATCGGTCAGTTCGGGTAAAAGTAGGGAAAACCTTCTCCGATCCTTTTCAACCTACAGCAGGCGTACCTCAAGGTTCTGCCTTAGCCCCTATCCTTTACACCATCTTTGTATCAGACATTCCCGAAGTTATACAACCCGAAGTAGTCGTTGCGCAGTTTGCGTATGACACCGTCTTCTGGGCGATTAAACGGAACATCAAAACGGCCTCCCGCCTCATATCAAAAACCCTACGGAACTTTTCCAACTGGGCGAACCGGTGGAGAATCTCCGTCAATCCCTCCAAACCCCAACCAATCCTCTTCCGACATCCTTACTACACCGAGGATAAGTTCCCAAAGCTTGCCTCCAGAAATGTATCCCTCACCCTAAACAGAGAAAGACTCACACTCCAAGATGAAGTCACCTACCTAGGAATCCTCTTCACTAGGACCCTCAATTGGCTCCCCAATGTAAAAAGAACGCTCAATAGGATTAGAAACCGCGCAAACCTACTGGGCGCCCTCCGGGGTAGAATCAGAAGTTGCCACCCTAAAACACTTCAACACACCTACAAAACATACATCCACCCTGTTATGGATTATCGAGCACCCATATACACCAATATAAACCTCAATCACCTTTCCTCTATCACCTCCTGTGAACACCGAATTTTTAGACGCATACACAGGTCACCCCTCAGGTACTCTAGTGACCTCACAACACAACACGCAAACATACACAGAATCCAAACCCTTCAGAAAAGCTTTGCACATAAAAGAATTTTCGGCGATACTGTCCCAACCAAAGAAATCCTTACCACTCCCTACAGCTACCGTTTTACCCAATTCCCACGAAGAAAACCTAAATTAAAATTCAAGCATCCACCCGCGATCCTTACATTACTTCATAAGCAAGAGCATACCAAAAAAAAAAAACAAAGGTATGTCTTAGTTCATTAATATTTGATTGAATTGATTGGAGTAAATTCTCTAAATCAATGTTGAATATGTCAACAGAAGCAGAAATGTTATTAAACGTAGACCACATATTAAAAATGGATGGTTTTCATAGCATATCGGTTCTATATGTGGGCAGAAAGAATGTTGATGGATTTCTTGTAGATAACCGAGGTACTACAAAGTGGATGTTTTCCAAAATCCAGGGGCAATATATTTAATTGCTTAGCAGTTTTGTGTAGGAATGCGATACAGAGACGCTTTCTTCCGGTGACTAGTGGAACTAAGTCGAATCTCTCAAGTAAGACATTTTGAGGAAGTCCTCTTACTGGATACCGTCACTTCGAAAACATAATTATTTAAGTAATCGCCGCTGAATAGTGTCTGTTTCGTTAATATATATTTTATAAACTGGGTACCATATTAGGGAGCCATACTGTAAGCGAGATCTAACCAGAGACGTGTAAAGGGTTATGATTATAAATACACTCGTAAAATCAGAACATATATGAACAATGAAGCCTAATGTGTAAAAAGAATGTTTTACTGTAGTGGTAATATGCAAGGAGAATGAAAAACAGCTGTCAGAGCATGTAGCCAGGACTGTTACTGCTGTACTCTTTGGAGGCAAATGTCTCTTAACGTATACCTATACTTTATATTTGTACATTTCCGTGAGTAGGTAACCACTTGAAATTTACCTACGTTCAGATTAAACTTATTTTTGAGACACCATGCATACAGTGAATCCAAATCACGTTGAACTTTTTCACAATCCCATACGGAAGAAAAATGAGTGAACATTTTTAAGTTATCCGCATATAATAGCTTGTGAGAAACAATCTCCGAAGGTAGATCATAGATAAGGATTTAAAAAAGTAATGGCCCCAAATTTGATCCTTGCGGCACTCCTGAGGTTGTAATGAATGGTCTCGACGTATGCCCATTGTATGGCACAAATTCGTATCTCTGTAGGGGATATGATTGAAAAAGGAGAACCAAAATTTCACTAAAGCCGAAATCTGACAATTTAGTCAAGATAATATGATGGTCAATTTAACGGTTTTGCTGAAATCGGTATAGACTGCATCTACCTGTCTATGATTATCTAAGGTTACAGCAGTATTGAGCAAAACATGCAAGGTTCGTTATGGTAGATCTACCTGCTACAAAACCATGTTGGTAGACTGATAAAAGTAAACTGATACAAGAATATTTTATCGTAAAGTATCATTTCAAATAATTTGTAAAAGTTCCATAAAATAGATATTGACCTGTAATTGGCAAGTCATATATCATAATGTAAAAAGTTTAAAATATATGTTCATATCAGATTTAATCTATATATTAGCCCTAGAGATTTTGGTTGATATTTGGAATTTTGGAAGACGTGATTGGTGTAACTTGCATACGAGAAATAGTCAATTATAACATATCAAGCAACCGGTTTTAGCCGGTCGACTTTTCTCGAAAATTGTTCATTCTGTAACATCCCAAAGCCAAACTTCCAAGCCGGAGGTGAAGGTTTTTTTTAGGGACGTTACCCAATAGCAACAATCATGAGAAAAAATTTTACCTGCAAAGAAGTGGTTCTGAGGTGTATTCGATTCGGCTATTTCCCAAATAAGGTTTGTTGGAAAAGCTAGAATATTATTTTTTTACAATTTTCTCGCGCATGCGCAAATTATCTGCCCATAATTTTTCTAATATCTAATTAAATACAATAATCGGAACTCTATTTGGAAAAAAATTGTCAATTATTCGAGCACCTCGCTTTATTTTGCTATTTCATGTATTTTAAATACTATCTTATTAATAGAGTAGAAAGGACAGAAATAAGTCTACGGTTTATATACCATAGTAATTATCTTCCAATGTATTGTCACATTAATCCATACTATTATGTAACCGCTTTCGGAATACGTTCATAATTAAAATTGGCAACAATGTAAAAACAAAAATTATAATGTATATCAGATTGACGTTTAAACCTGCATCTCAGATAGAGGTCTAGACTTCTAGATGCTGACTTGAAAAAAATTCCAAAGACCTATAAAAATAACGATAGTGCAGTTTAAGGTATTTTAAATGCTATTTTTTTATTTTATTTAAAAATTGGCTTTGTATTACGAAACTCTGTAAAGAAAAGCTATGTAAAATTGAATTATGTTTACAAAATTTTTTTATAAATGTGATCGTTATCCAGATATTGAAAAAACTTGAACAAATACTTAAATTCCACTTTAGAGGTTTCTTTGTGGCACAATTACGCATCGTATCAAAAAATTGCAGAAAACATGAGTAATTTATAGTTTCAATATTTTCAGAACTATTTGATAAAACCAAAAACTGCTCCTAACAAATCACCCCTCTGCGCAGCTGAATTTCTCTCTCAGTTTCAGGAGAAATGAAAGAAAGCTTAAATACGAAATCTTAAGTATGTACGTGTTGTTCTGGAGTTATCCTGGATACTAACATTCACACTCGCACGCCCGCACATCCGCACACACCCACACGCACGCACGCACTAACCTACGCACGCACTCTCGCAGGTACATATGCACACACACACAATTATTTAATGTCAAAATAAATTTACAAAATATAAAAATTGAAAACGCAAGTCTGCTATTAATATAACAGTTTGATACACGTATAAACTATGGAATCTGATTCTATTTAATTTCATTTTTATTTTAGCAAAGAATAGCTAGATTCTTAATAAATTAAATATTATTAAACTGTCTTGAAGATGATAAATGAAAACACCCTCTAACGAACAGTGAAAATCTTATAATCAAAGAACAAATTTAAGAAAAGTTACGATCCAACTGTTGCAACGTGTGCCTGAGAAATTTAAGTTTCGTCCTATATTAAATGATATTTTATAGCTATATGGTATTTTATAGATTAAGAAATGATTGTTTATTGTTTGTACATAATTGTAATTACTATTGGTGAGAAAAGATTGAATTTACTTCAATAAGTTAGGTAATCTATAAATGCATAAATGGATTCTAGAAGGGGGGGAATGAATTGTTAACATGCATGACTTACAGTGGGTAGTTAGTTTAAGTAGTTGGTTGAAGTTAACCAAAGAGTGTGATCGTTGCCGAGGCATGAGTGACAGTAGTATACAGCCACGCTACCGTCTAAATTAAGAAATAAAGTAACATAAAAGCTAGTGTGTAGTAGGGAAGAAGTAATAATACCTTCATTATTAAAATAATAAAAGACTAAAGTAAATAAAAGTGCGTATATCGTCAAATAAGTGAGAAAAAGAAAAGTGACGCTATAAAGAAGTAAATTACATGTTTTGTGAATATTGAAGGTCCTTCATGACTACCCTACTCAAGAGAACAATACAATTACCTCGGATCGACCTGGCTACAAGGGGCGGTCAAGGTCGAAACAGGCAGGCCCCGTTGCTGACGACTGTGCAAGGAATGAATATACATGGAATGTTAGAGGCATGGATAGTAAAGAATGTGAATTTGCGAATGTAATGTGTGAAAGACACCTTGATATTCTGTGTGTGTCGGAGACAAAGCGCAAAGGAAAGGATGATGTGGAGACCGAGGATGGCAGCCTAGCACTATTTGTCAGGAGTTGAGACTGAAGTGCATGGCACAAAAGAAGTTGGGGTGATCGCAAGTGAAAGAGCGAAAAGATGTGTTAAACAGTACGAATTGGTACCTCCTCGGGTAATATGGGTTAGAATGAAAGTGGAGTTTCGAAGAATTTTTCTTATTGCATGCTATGCGCCGGTGAATGGAGAAAGAGACCAGTAGCGTGAGAACTTCTGGAATGAAGTATAGAACGTGTTGAACGTATGTAAGCTAAACGAAAGAGTGATGATAGTGGTGGATATGAACGGATGGGTGGGTGTACAGATAGAACATACCGAACGCGTTCTAGGAAAGTTCGGAGACCAACAAGTCAATGAGAATGGTGAACGCCTGGTGAACATCTGTGTGGAGAGAAACCTGTTTGTATCCAATACGTGGTTTAAACATAAAAATGTGCATATGTATACATGGCAAAAAGGTGAATCCCAAAATATTATAGACTTGATAGTGTTTGATGAACGGCTTAGAACCCTGGTGAAAGACACAAAAGTAATGCGCGGATCGGAGTGTGGAGCAGACCACTTTTTGGTCATATCTAGAGTGTATTTAGGGCAAAAGTAGGTCTGGAGAAGGAAAGCAAACGGCAAACGAATTGCGGACGTCCTGAATTAGGGTAGACAAACTAATGGATAATGGTGCGAGAAGAAAATACGCAGATGCTGTGATTAAAGAGTTGAATGTGAATGAAACAGTGTGGAACGAACAAATAAAAGACACTGACGTTGAAAGTGCACAGATAAGCTTGAAAAACTGTGTTGTCAATTGTGCCGTGCGGTTATGTGGAACAGCGATTGTAGGCAGTATGTAAGAAAAAAGATGCGTACATGGCAACGATAGCTGAAAAAAATGAGACTGAGAAAAAGCGATTGTCTGAGGTGTACTGATTAAGAAACAAAGAAGATAAGGAGACAGTGAGAATATGTAAAGAGGAAGTGATGGCTGTGGAAGGAGAGAAAATGCAGAATGATTTTGAGGGAAACAAAGAAATCTTCTGGAAATGGGCCAAAAATAGAAAACGTGGCCCAAAACAGAACGCTGCAGGAGTGATGAACATGAAATAGTATGGGACGATTGTGAATGCTGGAAAGAATGTTTCGAAAAACTGTACAGTAGTGAGGAAAGTAAGAGAGTAAGGAGAATGTGGAAGGAATGATAAATGAAACTGGGAAGGATGTTGGGATAAATTAGGTAGAGAAAATTGTAGGAAGATTGAAAAACGGCAAGGGAGCAGGCGTAGATGAAATCACTGGTGAAATGCTAAAGTATGGGGGGGGGGGGCAAAGCTTATACTAACATTGTGTGAATTATTCTATGTATGCCTTATGAGTGGAAAAGTTCCCAGGGATTGAAAGAGCGCGATCATTGTACCACTGTATAAAGGTAAGGGGAACAAGAGTGATTGTAAGAACTGCAGAGGAATAGGTTTGCTCAGCGTGCCTGGTAAAGTATTTGGAAGAATACTGATTGATAGAGCACGAGAAACTACACAAACTAAGATTTGGGATGTGCAGGGTGGCTTCATGCCAGGGAGAGGATGTGTTGATCAGATGCTTGCTCTCCAGCAGGTGATCGAAAAGTGCTTAAGGGTAAAAAGGAAGCTGTACTGTGCGTTTGTAGATCTGGAGAAAGAATACGACAGAGTGAATAGGGAGAAGCTGTGGGAAATATTAAATGAGTATGGCGTAAATAAAGGTCTAATAAATAGAAGGGTAGTATACAACGGTAGTCGGCATGTGTTAAGGTGAGAGGAGGTGTGCATGAATACTTTAATATTGAGTAAGGTGTGCGACAAGGCTGTGTGATGTCACCGTGGTTGTTCAATGTATACATGGATAAATGTGTTAGACAAGCATGTACTGATACAAATGGTGTAATGGTTGGTGACGTAAATGTACGACTTCTGGTGTATGCAGATGACGCAGTCTTATTAAGTGACAGTGCGAATGAGCTACAAACCGGTCTGAGAAAGTTTGATAGTCTGTGAGAGCATGGACCTAAAAGTAAACGTGAACAAAACTAAGATTGTGGTGTTCAATCGGGAAGGTGGAAAGGAGAGTAGAGTATTCACTCTGCAAGAAGAAATTGTGGAGCAAGTGGACGAGCTGGTATATCTTAGAATGTTTACTTCAGATGGTACAATGGAGGGCGGGATTGGACGAAGGGTCAATGCTGGAAGGAAAGTGATTGGAAATATGTGGGCGATAATGAGAAACGAAAGCATGAGCCTAGCTGCGTAACGAGCAATCTATAATGGCGTGTTTGTCCCGTCAGTACTGTATGGAAATGAGACATGGGTATGTCAAAAAAACACGAAAGAAAATTAACGCCGTAGGTAGGAGATTCCTGAGAAGCGCATGTGGTAAAACGAGAAGGGGCAAGATAAAGAATCAATGCATAATGACGGAATGTGGCGAGGAAGACGATGATGGATAGATGTAAAAGTAGTGCATTACGTTGGTTTGGTCACATTGAGAGAATGAACAACGCAAGATTAACGAAGAAAATATATGTGGGTGAGGTTAGAGGAAAGGCTGGGCCTGGTAGGCCGCTTAAAACTTGGCTGAATGTAATAGAATGTGTGATAAAGTAAAGAAAGATAAGGAGTTTTAAAAATAAAAGGGCATATCAGAGACAATGTATAAATCTTGCGGAAGCTAGGGAGGTATGCGGAGATAGGAAAGCATGGAGAAAGATTGTGAATGAAAAATAAATAAGAGGCAGGAATTGTTTTGCCTACCCTGCAAGGGAATAGCGTAAAGGTTAAGTTAAGTTAAGTTAATATAACTATATGTAATATAACTATATAAAATACGAGAATCGGCCTAAATTAGTTAATCAGTAAATAGAGAAGAATAACACGAAAGTACGAACAATTAGTTTGTACGATTCAGCATTGCCGTTTGTGTTTGCATGCTATTCGTAGTGAAACTTGAACAATTAAAGTGATAATTAAAAACTATAAATATATCCAGCAAATATTCACAGAATCAATAAATCGTTAGAAAGAAAATTTGGAATTGTACACGTCAGCAACAAGCTTCCACAGAAGATATTGGGGGAACAAAGGAATAAGGTGGCATAGTAACGAATCGTCGAACCTTTGGCCTTCAAAAAGTGACATGTAAGATTGCGCACTATATAATAGAAGAAACTTGTGTGTGTTTTATTATAATAAATTAATATTAGTCAAGTTGCTTTGGTATGTGTGAATCCTTGCGATATTGCAGGCTCACATTCCATTAATATAAGTAATTTGATTGTAATCTCATTATATTTAGAATTTATATCAGTTCTACATACATAAAGATAAAATTTACATCCATTGGGGCTTGAATCTCGGTAGTGCAGTTGGTTAGCGCGGTACTCTAGCAAACTACAGGTTGTAGGTTCAAATCCTACTCGAGGTAAACTTTTTATTTATGTATTTAATAAAATAAAAAGTTTTATTTTCCTGTAAATTTGTGTTTAAATATTATCAAGGAATAAAATAAATTTCATTCACTGTTGATAAGAAATCAATTGTGCATGTTAGATGGTAAGAATACTAAACATAATAATATGATTGTTTTTTATATGTTAATGTAAGCAAAGCACTTCAACATTTTGGGGATTTAGTAATTGTTAAATAAGTATATTTTAATAAACAAGTTAGCCGGCGCAAACAAACAGGAAAGGAATTTGTTGAAGCCAACATCGAGTTCATTTACTCAAACTGCAACCTGATACCAAGTAAAATAAATTTTAATTATTGAATGATATACTTACAAATTGAAACTACCCAAATTAAATTAAAAGGTAAACATTTTAAGTTCTCACAAAAACAATATAAATTTTTATTAAAGAATTTTGAAATTATTAGGAATTGTAAAATAACCTACTATTTATTCTTTGTAGCGAGTGTAAACAAAAAAAAGGAATAGGTCCATGTGTTTACAACTATTGCAGTGTAAAGTTGTGAAAAACTTTAATTTGAAATTGATATAAGCATGCACAAATAGATGCGTATTTACACAAAGTGGTGTATATAAGAGAGCACATTATCTCAAATGAACAAGTGAGAAATAACAAACGCCTGGAGCGTTCTGCTTGTATTTAATTACTTAATGCACTGTACATAATCGGGATCTAGAGCCAGAATAGTGGTGGAAAGCTCTCCTCCTGCAGCGGTTAATTATTCAAATACAGCAGAGCTTCAAAAAATCATTTTAGAAGTGAAGAATTATTAATACAAAAGTACATTAGAAATTTGTTATTTTTAGTGACGTCAACCATCAACCCAGAGTACACTTAGAACATTAAAAACACTTTGAGTAACTGTGAACAAGTATATCTTATTATAGGTTTTGTTATGAACGAATAAGTTCAAAAGTAAATATGTAATTAAAAATTATTATTAATTTTATTAAATACATAAATAAGAAGTTTACCTCGAGTAGGATTTGAATCTACGAACTGTACTTTGATAGAGTACTCTAGCAAAGTACAGGTCGTAGGTTCAAATCCTACCCGAGGTAAACTATTTACTTACGTATTTAATAAAATTAATAATATTTTTAAGTATATCTTAATTTTATTACCTTTGATCTTGCCTTCCAGTAGAGCAAAGATCTTTTCATGTTATTTTGAATACCAAATTCATTGCAGTAGGTAAAGTAGAAAACGGAGAAAAAATAAATATGGCTAAATATGGTGTTAAATCTTTATCATTTAAGAGAGAATATAAAAAAAATGATTCGTCTCCAATTCAAATAGTCATAAAAGTTTGAAATGTTTTAAATGACGTTAACTGAAAGAAAAGGTAGTTTAACAAGAAAAGGTTTTTCGTTTTGTTAGTTCTAAGTTATGGCATTTTGTGAAAAGTTGTAGAATTTTGGTAAAATGTAATAAATGTCATCAAAGACATAATTTAGTGATTTGAAGTAAACAGTAGTAACTCCTAATAGGCCCAACATTTTTAGCATTTTTTATGGATGATAAAATAGTCAAAATATTGTTAGATACCACTTCTCAAGTGGTATGTATCTTAGGACAATCACTTGAAGAAATGGGTTATAGAATACAAAGTAAAGAAAAAGTAAATCGTTGCGTTTTTGGTGGGTTTATTTCTGAAGGGAAAGAACACTTTGACAATAATATTCACTTAATTAGTATAGATTAACGGTATAAATGTAAATTCGATTGCCTGGATCAAATAAAATATGTGGTGATACAACAATCACTAGAGTTTCAGGAAAGTGAATTATTGATTTTAAAGTTAATGTTACCATTTTATTTTATTTTTTTTTTTGGTTATATCCAACCGCTAATTTACAATCTACTCCATAGTGAGTAATAAGTAACCAGTATGACAAAGTAAGTATTAACATGAGGAGGGCACCATCCAGCGACGGGTCACCAGGATTTACTCTAAGGTTTTCAGGCCAAAGTTTCTTTAATCTTCCACCTTCAGGCTAGTGGGAGTAGAGATTAGCAATAAGTTGACTGGGACGCCCCAAGTAACGTGCCTCACTTCTGGCAGCAGAATTTCTGATGACCTCAGTCAGAAAGGGAATTTGGAGGTCGAAATGGAGGGATTGATTGCTCACATACCAAGGGGCGTTGGCTATAGCACGAAGGATATTCGACTGGTATGACTGTAACATTTTTGTATTCGACGGTTTACTACAGACCCAGAGCTTAATGCTGTAGGACCAAATGGGTGTAAGGGTGACCTTGTAAAGCAAAAGCTTGTTTTCTATGGACAATTTAGATTTGCGTCCAAGTAACTACCTCATATTTTTAGTCTTAATATTTAGTTGTTGTCTTTTGGCTTTGATGCGTGCTCTCTGGGTAGGTCGCTGACCCAAGTGAATTCCTAGATATTTAACTTCTGTTGTTATAGCGATAGGTTGGTCACAGATGGTGACTTGAGCAGTGGAGTGTTTAGTGGTAAAAATGATTTGAGAGCATTTTTCATTATTTACTTTAATCCTCTGGTGATCCAGCCACCGTTCTAGAAGGTTTAAGAGTAGCTGAATGTTTTCAGATACCCAAATAGCGTCCTTATCATATGAACGTATTGCTATATAGTCAGCGAAGGTGGCAATAAGGATATTGTCTGTTGTTCTAGAAGGTTTAAGAGTAGCTGAATGTTTTCAGATACCCGATTAGCGTCCTTATCATACGAAAGTATTGCTATACAGTTAGCGAAGGTGACAATAAGGGTATTGTCTGTTGTTGGTATGTCTTCAGTGTAAAGGAGGTAAAGAAAAGGAATGAGAACACTCCCTTGCGGAAACCCAGACTTGACAGGACGATAATTAGGGAATGCGCCCTGAAATTGGACATGGAAGTATCGTTGAGTAATGTAGGATCTAAGAAGGAGGTAAATTGGATGAGAAAGTTTTTTCTTGATTTTATAAATCAGTCCAGAATTCCAAACCTTATCGAAAGCTTGTTGGTTATCTAAAAAGACTGAGGCACGCATTCGATTGCCCTCGAGGGTTTCCTTACTAGGCGGTGACATTGCTGGATTGTAGAATAGCCTTCACGAAAACCAAATTGGTGAGTGGGTAGTATTTCTTCAATAGGAGTTTCTTCAATGATTCGGTGGAGTAATAAGCGTTCAAATATTTTAGAAAAGAAGCAATTGGCTGATCGGTCGATAAGAAGTAGGCTCTTGTAGGGATTTACCTGGCTTTGGGATCGCAGTTACTATGACAACTAAAATTGTGAGGTAGGGGAAAATGTTATATTGTCTAGTATTTATCAACATTATACATTGTTACAAATAAAATCCCTAATGAATGATGTTGATTATTAAAGTTGAAAGGTGAATGATGTCTAATGATGATTGTGACCAATGCGGTTGTAAGCTGTATAGATTTTGTTTAAGGAGGTTGATTTTTGTAAGGTTTCTGTTTGTGTTGAAGTTGATTTTTTTCTGAGGAAGGTATCTTGTTTGATTAAGAATTTGTGATTTGGTTTTCTCTAATTTTCTTTTCTTTTTCCTTTTGGTTGTGCATTAGTCCTAGTATTAGTGTACTCCATGCACTGGTAATTAGCTGAATTCCAAATCAAAATGTTTTGTGGCTTGTGTCGGTTTAGTAAGACTCCAAATAAATATTAGATTATGCGTAAATTCCAATTATTCTAGAGAAAAATTGTCCAAAGGTTGCAAACCGAATTTGTCTCAACAGAGATGAGGTTGGTTTTTTTATTTCCGCGGTGTCAAATGTTTATACTGTTGAGTGTCCCAATAACTTTATTTTTCTTTTTATTATGTTTACTAATGCTTCCCTTTCGTTTCCAAAGGTCAATTGTTCATGAATCCTTATATCTTTTTAAGTACATAATCGTTTTACTCCTATTTGGTGTATTGGTCCTAATTCCAGTTTTTTCTTCTTCAACCTTTAAGTATGTACGCATGAGGTACATTGGTGGAGAGTTGTGCTTCGTTCTACTTGTTGAGCGTATGGTCGAATTGTGTACGTTAACGGTGTTGAGATTATCAAGCTGCAACTGCAGCCGTCAACTTCATCCGCAGAAGATCGTTGAAATATAAATTGTTGGAAACTAAATTTACCATTAAATGTATATTGTACTTGATCAATTATAGTTTTTGGAATAGGAACACAGCGCAAATTTTTTTGAATTATTTCTCAAGTAAAGCGATTAACAATATTTTATTTAATTTAATTCATAACAAAACTTATAATACTTTAATATTAATCAAGTTGCTTTGGTATATGTGAATCCTTGCGATATTGCAGACTCACATTCCATATAAGTAATTTGATTGTAATCTCGTTGTATTTAGAATCTACATCAGTTCTACATACATAAAGACAAAATTTACATCGAATGTGGCTTGTATCTCGATAGCATAGTTGGTTAGAGCGGTACTCTAGCAAAGCACTGGTCCTAGGTTCATACCCTACTCGAGGTAAACTTTTTATTTATGTATTTAATAAAATTAATAATAATTTTAATTATATTTTATTTAGCTAATTATAATTTACCGCTCCCAGATGAAGTTGTCCTATTTATTGGTCAATTCTGAATAAGGAACATGACAATTAGTAAAGGCCATATACATGTGTAAATAATAATTCTAATTGCAGTCGCCCAACATTACTTCGTCGGTGCTTTCTACAGATCGACCACAATTCCTACCAAGCTTAGAGTTCTTACTCAGAATATAAGCTTGAAAGCAAATTGTTGGGTAACTTCTGTTTTCCATTTTTGTCTTCCAATAGCGCCTGAAGAGTATTAGACCGTCTGTAAATATCTCGCACTACGGCTTGCGGCTGTTCAAGAGCTTTCAGAAACCTCATTATTCAGAAGAATAATGGCGATATATTTCTCTTTGTACTCAATCGCCCCTTTAATAAGCACCTACAGCAGCAGCAAGAGTAACTATTACCAGACAACGGGAAATACCACGACTAACTATGTATACTCCCTTATCGAGTCGTTATGGCAAATACGACTGAATTATATAACTTTACTGATCATAGGTATCAGAAACCAAACTCCAAGAGAGGAGAAAGAGCATACGTGACCTTCCAGGAGGTCAAAATGTAAAATCCACGTGCCAATAAAATCAATACTGACACAAGGGGGTACTTATCAGAATATCGAAAGGTCACAAATCAAATTAAGTTACTCATGATTAAGAAGAGGTAGCTTGCACAATAAATGCAATACACAAATTATTACAATCATGGAAACGGTCCCTAAAACGCAATGAGGTGGCTCATGATGGGATATTTACGTATATTTGTTGATTTAGTGTAAAATGAATGTGGATTGTCTTCCAACATGAGTTTTGAGATGCAGTCAATCGACACTAGTTGTACTTTGCTCTACATACCTTTTAGCATGAAAAACAGCCCGACTCTCCCAGTGATGCAAGGCATCACCCTTATTGGTATACTTTGTTCCAATAAAATTATAGAAAAAAATTATCCAAAAGTAGGTAAGCTATGTCTGTTCGAGCGCAAAATCCCATATTATTTCTTATGGAGGTTAATTTTGCAAATTTCGTCCCCTAATTTTTTAACCTCTTGCACCTCATTTTGCAAATTTTATCCCCTGTTTCTTCAAACACTTCCACGCCTACAAAATACCTATCTCACGCCTACATGCAGGTACAACTACCAACCCCTATCTCTACACATTTTCATCCCCACGTGACACCATTACATGTATACCAGACTAACTTAATCGTTTTCGACGTTTTTTTGACGTATTTTCGACGTTTTGTTGCCACATCGCATACACAATACAAGGTCGAAAACGGCGAAAACGTCGAAAAAACGTCAAACACGGCGAAAAACGTCAAACACGTCGAAAAAACATGGGAAAAGTCGAAAAAACGTCGAATCGTCGAGAAAACACGTCGAAAAACGGCGAAAACGTCGAAGAACCGCCGAGAACGTCGAAAAACATCAAAAACGCTGAAAACGTCGGAAAACCGTCAAGAACGTAGAAAAACGTCAAAAAACGTCGAAAACATTGAAAACGGGTAAGTTAGTCTGATATGCATGTAATGACGTCACGTGTGACGGTGTAAGTGGTTGAAAAAATAGGGGATAAAATATGCAAAATGAGACGTGTGTAACAGGTTGAAAAATTAGGGGATAAAATTTACAAAATGAACCTCCATAAGAAAAACATGGGATTTTGCGCTAGAACCGGCATAGCTTATCTACTCCCAAAGAATTTTGCTTTTCAACGATTAGAATATAAATCATTGAGTATCTTTGTATCGTAAGTTAGAGTTTTGATCATTTTGTGTAAAAATTGATATTTTTGAACTTATATATTCGCTTCGTATTTAAGAAATGGAACACAGTAGTGCATGAATAATTCTGATGATGGCACGAGATCAAAATCTTGACCCTAGAAAGATACTACTGTAATGCGTCACTGCAACCATGTTACTACTATAATTCTTCAACCGATGCTAATTTTGACGAGAGAGCAAGACGAGGAAGCACAATCTGTTCAATACATAAATACTCAAATGTCGAAAACGGAATTTTCCCTCATTAGAAAAGTAGGAGAGTGTAGCGTTTTAGAGAAGGATTGTGGATTTTACTGAAAAGGAAGTAACAATAAATGCAATGCACAAATCATTAAATGTTTGGAAATGGCCCTTAACACGCGATGAACTGGCTGATGGAGTGATGTTTTAGGCCGATAGTATGTTGGATTTGAGTATCAAGGAGTACGTTTTGGTGAAGTTTTGGCTTTCACCGAAAAGGAAGTTACAATAAATGTAGATTAATATGAGGAGAGGTGGCACAGAAGGTGAGATGGCACATTGCTCTTACACCGGCAGTGGAAACAGGTTTTGCGAGTAAAACATATTACATATGTTGAAAAATAGGAATTATTGTGCTAAAAAACGTGTTTTTGATTGTGAAGGACACAAAACACTTATCAAGAATTTGGAATCTAACATTTAAGGTAGAATTTTACATATTTTTAGTTATATTTTGGAAACCTTAAATTATAATTCTAACCTAAAAATACTTAACCACGTGCTATTAGAGAGTAGTTGTTTGGTGCACCATATCCCCTCATATAAAGAGGATAGATGACTCACCTATTGAAAGGATAGACGGTTCACCCTCAAAAAGGAAACTCTTACCGAGGTGAATAGACTGAACAACAACTGGCAGAGGCAGTCCATGCAGTAAATAGAACGAAATGGGATTGAATCAAGGTGCAAGTGAATTTAATATTCCAGCATCCACTTTACGCACAAGAAATTAAAAATTCATATTAAGAAATTTAAACAACGAGGTTTTGCCCCCACTAGATAAGATGTACGTATCATGGGTTTTAAATTAGTTGAACGCCTAGGCATACCACATAAGTTTAACAAGAATACAAAAAATGCAGTATATCCCTGCTTAACTTTTTTTCTTTCACGAAATCCAGATTTGTCCGTAAGAAAAGGTGTGTCCCTTGCTCGATCTAATGGAATGTGTCGTAAAGATGTGGAACAATATGTTTCTCTTTTGGAGTCTACCCTGATTGAACTTGACCGTTTAGGTAAACCTAGCCATATTTATAATATGGACGAGACTGGTCTGCAGCTTAATTAATAAACCAGACCAGGTCAAAAATATAGCAGCCATAACAGCTGGTGAACGAGGTGAAACTATTACAGTAATAGCCTGTTGCAGTGCGGAAGTCACATTTATACCTCCTGCATGCATATTTAAGGGAAAAAATAAAAACAAGAATTTGAAGATGGAATGCCTCCACGATCGGTAGTAAACATGTCAGAAAAATCAGCTGATACAAGCAGTTCAATTTTTTTAACGTGGTTAAGAGGCCAGTTTTATTGATTTTGGATGGCCATCCTACGCACTGCAATGACCCTAAAATTCTAGAATGCGCAGAACAAAATAGGGTCACTCTATTTTGATTGCCCAGTCATACGACACAGTTTTTACAGCAACTGGGCAGAGCAGTTTTTAAATCATTAAAATCACATTACTAATATACCTGCAACTCATTCATCAAAAACAACCCAGAAATAAAAATTACTCGACTTCAATTTGGAGAATTACTACATTTTGCTTGGGGAAAGTCTACTCCTCCTACTCCTACTGTTATCCCAGACTACGTACATTTGTCGATGGAGGATAATTTACTGAGGAGAGGAGAAATTAACTCTGATCTTCAGGACCCAGAATTACAAACCAAAGCTGATTGTAGCAACTGGAGTTATCGATTAGACCTGTAACCTCTAATGTTACTCCAGGAAAATTGCTTGACGATTTGCTTCCATTTAAATCCGCAGTAGCAGTGGTTAGGAAAAGAAGCAAACACGTCAAGGATAACATAGCTAAAAAGAAAGAAAAACGCGCAAAGGCTTTATTTACTAAAGTTTTTAAAACAAACCAAGAGTTTATTACTATAGCCAAGAAAAGTAAAAGGAAAGTAGTACTAGAGTCATTTGATGAAGCTCCAGTAACAATTAGTCTTAAAGATGACTCTGATTCAGGATGTTCAAAAATTATTCACGAACTTCCAAATCTGAAAACTTGATTAAATGTATGTATTGTAGCAAATGGCTGCACGAATCTTGCACCAAATATCTTAATTTCTGCGACCTTTGTGTCCAAATTTTATGTTCCACCAAGAGTGATTTGTCATATACCATAAGAAATAGGTATTTTTAATTTTTTATGTAAGCTCCATCTCACCTTCGTCACTGAACTAACTCCCCTTCGTCGTATGGGTGAGATGGCGTTTTGTATAAAACATTTTTTGGAATATTAAAAATTTTCTGTTAATGTTATTTGGAATAAAATATCATATTTGTATTTTTATATCGTAAACAGTATATACGCATTTAATTTTCACGCCAAATTCCCAAAAAAATATGTCTAAATGTAAATTTTGTCTTTATGTGTGTAGAATTGATGTAAATTTTAAATTTACTTTTCTTTACGTATGTAGAATCAATTCTACATACATATTGGGGCTTGTATTTCGATAGCACAGTTGGTTGGTGCGGTACTCTAGCAAAGTACAGGTCGTAGGTTCAAATCCCACATACGCTGTTCCTTTTTAATTACATGATCAACACACTTGTCCACGTGTCTGCTTTGACATTGTCTATGGCTTGCATTAAAAACTGAGACATTTCACTTAATTTAAAAGTCGTATTATTACGACTTACTTCACTGTTCATTTGAACCCAAACTAACTCTATGGGGTTGAGTTCACAGTGATATGGTGGTAATAGATATACGGTAATCCTGCGAGAGGCACAGAGTTCATCAATAACATACTTAACAAATTGTTGCTTATGCGGATTCGCTATAGCTAAAAGCTCTCGTTTGATGTTAACCATTTGGCAGTGTCTCCATTTTTCCATGCAGTTGTTGGTAAGCGTTAGACTTGTCTAGAATAGTAACTTACATTATCCAGAACAATTACAACTCCCCGTGGAATGTTTACTATCATTTGTTCAAAATATTCTTCAAAACATAAACCATTCTTAAGAATCCATTAGCGCTACCTATATGTGTAATACTTAATTGTCGACATTTGCCCGATGGTGCACTTATTCCAGTTGACCAACTCTCTTGGACTGCTTCAGGGCGGCTTGTAACATTTTTATCTTGCCATTTTTTTTTACAAAGATTTCCCGTCCTTCGGAACGAAACTTCTTTATTTCATTAAGGTCTCCAAAAAACAATTTTGGAAATTATCAATTAGCATTGATTTTCATTTACTTTTCCCACGAAAAGTTATATTCATGTAGTGTTCTGTGTAGTGTAGGCCGAGATAGTTGTGGTCCATTTACGTCTTCTTTTAGTATGCTACCATTTTGTTGAGGGTAGGAATTTCTTTATTGAAGTAGAAGGAATTGATTTTCTTCTAATATGATCTTTTTCTTCTTCACTTAAACGTTGTTTTTTTTCTCCCTGTTGATCAAACTCGAAAACAACTATGCGTTTTAAAGTACTTGTTTTGAAATAACAAATGTAGTAATTGCATCTCAATGCATCCCCCATTAAGTGAGTCATATTTTTAATTTACATATAATTAGCTAATAATGTAATGAGTACTTTCTAAATTGACACAAATTTTCTTAGAATTTCGGACGATCCTCGCTATCCTGTACAATAATATATCATCTGCTTCAGTAAAGATGACGATTGTATTAATTCAATCTCAAATAATTTGTACGTAACTAACAAAGATGGAGCTGTCGCTTCATTCCTTATTAAATGAAATGTTAAAATGGATTTACCTAAATTTAGAACAAAAACATGATAGTGAAGTCACAAATGGTTTCTTTGCTGAAACTTGAAACCGATTAAACGCACATTAATAAAGATTATTTGGTTTGATAAAAAAAACTTCCAGGTTACTGAGACAAAGGCTTAGATAATTTTTTTCTTTTTGTATGTATTAATAGGTCATAATTATAATTACAAGTAGCATAAGAAACTGAAAAGTCAATATAGTTTATAGACTTTATAGTATATGCCTTTAATAAGTACGCCACTGACCTGTCGCTGTCAAGATGATTTATTACTCTCTGATATTCTGGGACGTACTTTAGAAGACTAGATTCTACAAAAGTATGTAACCCCAAAGAAAAAAACTAGATGTCCCAGTATGCAAAAGAGGCTGTAACAAAACTGATCTTGAAGCAAATTGTACTGTAATGCGTCATTTCAACCTACAATACATAGTCAAAAGTCCAAAATGGAATTTTCCAAAGCCATTAGAAAAGTAGGGAAAAATGTCGTGTTGCAGTAGGTACGTGGCTTTTACTGAAAAGGAAGTAACAATAAACGCAATGCACAAATCATTAAAAGCATGGAAATGGGGCCTAAAACTTCATGAAATGGCTGATACCTAGATGGTATCATGCTTTAGACCACACATAACAGAAATTTAAAAAATACGATTTTTCAACGTTTCTGAGCTTAAAATTCTTGAAAATGCTTTTATAAAGATTTTTTGTGTAAATATTTGTTTCTTTTACTTTACAAATGACATTTTTTATTTTTTTACCATTATTTAGGCTGGTGATAACTAATATGAGTAAGATCAGTGGTGATGATCAGTAAGTTTTTTTAGGCATGGATGCTGACTAACTAATTTTATTCTTTTTTTCATTGTTCTATTCGTTTAGAATTAAACTGTTTAATTTGTATATCCTGGGTTCATTATATAATATTTACCACTTTCTTTAATATGAGAGCCACTATTCATATATTTTGAGCCTTGTCAACACTGATTGCAGTTAGGCGCCGTTTTACGTTTCCATAAAAACGTCTGACATTGTTGACAATAACATACTCCAAACTTTTTGTCTATAGCGTTATTTGTGTTGTTTACGGTTACTTGAAGATTGCGTGTCAGCAAATGGAATTAAGTCGTGAAAATTATCAAGGCATCGATCAACATACTTCCACATTTGGCGATGAAGCTCCATCCTTTGTCACTGTGAAACGCTGATATAACGATTTTAATCGTGGCCGCCTTTCGCTCACTGACGAAATTCGCACTGGTCGTCCAAAATCAGTAAGTTGTTATTCAAGAAAACATTGATGCTGTGCAAAAACTAATAATGCAAGAGAACCCTTGGCATTAGTTCCACCAGTATATATAAAATATTACATGATCATTTAGCCATGAAAAGGTTTGTTCTCGTTGGATCCCACACAATTTGACGGAATCTCAAAAAGATGCTCGCGTCGATTGGTGCACACAAATGCTCAAGAAATACAATGGCGGTGCTTCAAAAGACATATATAAGATTGAAATAGGTGACGAATTATGGATACATGCATACGAGCCGGAACGTAAACAGCAGTTGACTCTGTGTGTGTTTCAAGATGATCCAAATCCAACAAAAGTTGTTCGCGCTCGAAGCATATCGAAACAAATGGTGGCCTGTTTTTTCGGAAAAGCTGGTCATGTGGCAACTGTGCCTTTAGAGGAACGTAGAACGGTCAATTCTAAATGGTACACAACCATTTGTTTGTCAAAAGTATTCGGTGAAATGCGGAACACAAACAAGCTCCGTCGAGTCGTTCTTCATCACGACAATGCGAGCTCTCACACATCTCGTCTAACAACCGATTATTTTAACGCTCAAAAAATCGAATTGATGGGTCATCCGCCGTATAGTCCTGATTTGGTACCCAATGACTGCTTGTTCCCGAATGTCAAGAATACATTGTGTGGACAACGATTTTCGTCGTCGTAAGAAACCGTTGATGCGTTCAAAAACCATATTATGGAGGTGTCTGAAGAAGATTGAAAAAAATGCTATGACAAATGGTTCGAAGGAATGCAAAAGTGATTGATTATAAAGGATAATATTTTGTAAAACAATAAAGCAATGACAAATTACTGTTTTTTCATTGTTAGGCTCAAAATATAAACAGTGACCCTCGTTTTGTTTACTATTGTGCCTTAATACGAGTAGTATCTATGCTTTGCAGACTTGTATTTTGTAAATATGGAAAAGAAGGAAAAGGCCATGTATTTCATTCCCTCCCTAAGGAGGAGGGCGGGTTACTCGAGCTTTCCGAGCTCCTTCAGCCACAATCATGAATTCCCAGCATACATACATACATTACGTATATATGCATGGTGGGATTAAGGATGGGTGTGGTTAGGATAGGATCGGAAGGAACGGAGTTAGAGTTCTGAGGGGGAAAATACTACCCCAACATTCGCTTAAGTAGCCGCACATGGTATGCATATACGCAGTGACCATGCCGCTACATGTGTATGAGGAAAACCCCCTGAAAAAACCTCATACAAGGTAGACGGTAACGGGAATCGAACCCACTACCTCCCAAATGCTAAGCAGAATGTTTAACTCTAAAATCTAAAAGGCATGAAATCATTGTTAGTGCTATAGTCACACGTGTTATATTCCAGTTATGTTAGATGATATACAACTAAACTTTGAATGATTCAAAAAGAAAAACTGTGTTCTTTTTTTAATCTATTTTAGATTGTATAAACTTTGAAAATAATGTGTAGATGCACGATCTTTTGGGTAGAGAAATGCGTTTGTCTATTGAGTATAATTTGTGAATTATTGTTACGTTACTCTATGCGACACCATAATTATAACAAAATTCGCTCTGAGTACGATGCCCTAGAAATGTCCGATGAGAGTTGCATTATTTGTGTACATTTAAACACACGATCCTTAATAAACACCTTCGATGTGCTTCAAAACCATTACACCATTAACAAAAAACTTTGACGAAATATTAATCGATAAATTCGGGGATAATCAGTATATCTGGTTATGTCTTAATTAGGAATGATCGTGATGGAGCGCGACGAGGTGGAGTGAGATTTTACATCAAAAATTGCTTTAAATACAAAAACTAATTAAAATAGATGAAAATGATATCGGTTTAGAGCAATTATGGAATAGTTTGGTCATTAAAAAACAAACTTTTTGCATTGGTGTGGTTCACAAACCTCCTAATGTAAATTATTCCACATTTTCTATCCTTGACGACACATTATCTCTTATCTCGCCTATGTCGCAACATGTAATTTGTATGGGGGACTTCAATGTTGATTTTGTCGGTGAAGGAAGTGACACTGAATTTCTTAATGATATAATGAATACATACAGTCTAATCCAAGTTATTTCCTCATCAACTAGAGTAACTAGTACGTCTAGCAAACTCTTGGACCAATATTTTTTGTATTAAAAGAGGGAACTGTGGTCTTGCCGGATATGTCAGATCACGTATATTTTAATATAAAATCTCGTGAGTAATGGATAAAACTATTTAATGATCTAATTTTAAATTTATTTGATGAGATTGCACCTGTTAAACATACTAAAGTGAATAAGCCTTGAGCTCCTTGAATCACGGCTAACATTAAACTTATGATACAGCTTAGAAACAAAGCCCTAAGTGCTTACAAACATTCGCGATGTAATCTGCAATATAGCCATGACACTACTTTGGCGAAATGGAATTATTATGGACAATTGCGGAATTATGTAACGACATCAATAACGCGTGAAAAAAAGCGTGTAGGTATTAACAGTGTGAGCAAACATAAGTAATTTGGAAACAATTCAATATACTCGATGTTCACAAAAAAAAACAAACCTGTTGAAATCCCTACTTCTCTTCAAGATCCCGACCAACTAAATAATTATTTCATAAATTGTGTTATGTGTAAAACACTGGATTATGATACATTAAACTATTATCAAACACATGGCAATAAGAAAAACGCTAACCTATTTATTTTCACTTTACTCAGTCAAGAATAGATTGTTAAATACCTACAAACCCTACCATCCAGTGCTATGGGTATTGAAAATCTCTCTAAGATCATGATATCTATGTATCTTCCTTTCTGTTTGAACCCTATCACTCATATAATCAATTATTCGCTTGAAATCGAGACATTTCCAGATATGTGGAGGCATGCTCTAATAACTCCAATTTCTAAAAGTACCTTAATTAGTGATATTTCGGAATTACGGCCTATAAGCATATTTCCTGTCCTATCTAAAATCCTCGAAAAAGCAGTACATGAGCATTTGACTCCGTTAATCATCAACTGCTAATTGCTAAATCACGCTTCTATGGAGTAGCTAATGCTGAACCTGCATGGTTTTCGTGTTATTTGGCTAATATGCAGCAGACTGTAAAGAATAACGTTGAGGGAATGGTAAAATATTGCTGTCACTACCGGTGTCCCACAGGGGTCAATATTGTGACCATTATTATTCCTTATCTATAATGCCGATTTATACGATATTCTCGAGTATTGCTCATTGAATTCATTTGCGGATGATAATCGATTATACCATCCTTTTAGTACTGAAGGAGCTGCGGATGCGGTAACGAAGTTTCATACTGATCTGAGAAATGTATACAATTGGTCTGACAAAAATGGGTTGGTACTTAATCTTCATAAATCCCATCTAATACTTATTGGTAGCCACAAATAGCTAAAGCACAGCCTTATTTTTTTAATTCTGTAGTATTAGGTTCAAATAAACTATGAAAGTGAATGCCGAAATTTAGTTATTATCTTTGATAGTCAACTAAATTTAGCAATTCACGTAACTAAACTAATCCAAATTGTTTACCCTAACCTCAGATTTATTTACAAGTTTAAATATATATTACCTGCAAAAACAAAATGGAAACTTGTATATGGTCTCATTCCTTCAGTTTTTGACTATTGTGACATTATATATGGTCCCTGTATTACGTCATACCGTAGTAATCGTATACAGAAACTCCAGAATTCCTGTTTGCGTTTTGCCACGAGCATAAGTAGGAGAGTATGTTTCACAGCCTTATAACTCCGCCAATATTATGAAAATATCGGAAAGACGTTTTGTACACATAAATTGTTTTATTCATAAAATTATATTGTTTACTAAACCAAAATATCTCAGGGACAAGCTTAACTTTCGATGTCAATATCATTCACACAAAACCAGAAACCGTCACAAATTCGTATGGAAGCACATCATACCAAGAAATCGTTTTCCTATGTAGCAGCTGGTTACATTCAATGAATTACCTGAACACATCAAGAAATTCACACCCACACTATTCAAACAAGAGTTTTAAAAAATAATTTTAAACAAATGTAAACAATAATAATAACAAACAAGCTTACCCTCATCGGATTCAATTTCGCTAATTCACGTCTTCTATTCTAATTACACTTAATTAGGTGTATTTTTTTATTTTCTTTTTTTATGATACCTGTACATCTTTTTACTAGGATTTTTTTGTTTGTAACCTGGTTGGGATTAATAGCAGCCATCGGCTGAGCCGCGCCGGAAATTCAGTTGCTTTATAATTATTTAGGCATGTATTTTGATTTAGTACAAAATTAAGCATAAAAATGCCCACCAATATCATTTTTTAAGTAAAATCAACCACTAGCTTACTCTACTTTGCTCCGCATACGTACGTTTTAACATGAAAAATAGCCCAATTGCCTGAGTGACCAACCCTTTATTATACTTTGCTCTGATGATGGCTCTTCATATTAATTTATTGAATGGAACAATCTGTACCTTAAAAACATTTTAAATGTAAATGTATGAGTAATCTTGCATTATGAAATTAGAATGTCATCTTACATATTAAATGTTACTTCTAAACAGTTCAATAGTCATATAATTTTATAGACGTTTTGTCAAAAAAGAGCAAACCTAAGATGCGTGAAAATCGAAATCGATATCTGTTTAGGCAATGTGTTCTTCAAATGTAATCGAAATGACATCAGACAATAAAATGATTTTTTTTGTAACATCAAATTCTGAATTGGGTAATAAAAATGTTTGCGGTGTAAGTAAATTTTAAAGCAGTATTAAAAAATTTCCATTTTCCACATAAAATCAATTCCATAAACGACATTTCATCTTAGTTTTATATGAGCTTTTAAAATCGTAATTATGTGCTACAAAGGACTGATTTTCCATTTTAATGGTATAATGGACGTTTTATGGATCTAATGTCAATTTGATTAAAGTGAAATAAAAGTTTAGACTCGCTTCGCTTATTGCAATTCTGTTGTATAATGTAAAAGCTGTGAAGCGTGTGTGTAGGTGGAATATATATCTAAGCAATCCCATATTACATCAACAAAAATAAACTTTAAAAAGTAACATTTTTATTTTACGACTGTAAATTCAAAAAAGGAATCTAAAAATTTCTGAACGAGTTGTTACCTTCTCTAAAAATTTGGTATAAATCAAGTAAGTTGTCAAAACTGTTTAATCTATACCCCGTCAAATCCTACTTTCCTGTTTTGTAAAGGGGCGTGGATATATTCCCTTCCACCTTAAAATCTATACAGTAACGCCTTCACACCGCAAGCGCACACATAACCTCAAAAACTCCACCTAGAACAGCTGCAATGATTTTTTTTTATTATATTGCCTTTACTCATGTCGTTTTTCTATTCTGTCAATAACAAAACAAAAGAGAAACGAAGCGTGTGCTTTTGTGATGAGCAGTTGGTGCCTTTTGTTGGAAAAAGTTATGGAAAGTGCGAGATATGTACCAACATTCATGTTTTATGAGCTCAAATTGAGTCTGAAAATTGTGCGGTACGCAAAATCTTTTCCCATCGCATTGCTTACTTTATTATTATAATCAATTTTTGTCGAAAACATAAATTATAAGCCTTAAATTCGTTGCCATTAATATTATTTAATTACATACATAAAAATAATAGATTGACTGGGTTAATGAACAAAATTGAAATTTTAAATTCGGCTGTGCTTTCCAATCTTAAAAAAATTTTCTTTCTGGTATAGAAATTAGGTTTTGATGATTTTTTTAAATTTAAAAGTTAATTATGAAAACTAACTTTTGAAAGGAAACCCCTAGTATAAAATATTAGAAATTGCTTTCCTTTAATTAATTACTTTAAAATAATGCAAGGGAGAATATTTTTTGTCAGTAACGCCGATTATTATAATAATTAAATTTTTGTTAAATATTATTGTTATAGATTAAATCAAAAATCATTTCATTGCATTAAAGACGTTTCAGGCAAACATCAACGCATTTCTAGTCCAACTTCGACAAATCGAAATATCTAACTTGGTAATTTTCAATTAAAATAAATAGAATTCTCATCCTATATTTTGTCAATTGGTTTTGAGCCTATTTTTTGTTTCGAAATAGCGGTTTCTAATTTGCAAATACTTAATAGGCATGAACAGTTGCAATAATTTTCGCTAACTATGTTAAGTCAAATAAGCAATGGTTTTGTAATTGTTTTTCACACTTATGGGTAACTATGTTTAGTTTTATCAAATTAAAAAACACCCATATGCAAGGTCCGTCAGCAAAATTATTCAATGAACCACTGTACGATGAAATGTGAAACTCGGTATACGTATTTTATCGAAGAATACCTCATATATTAGTAAAGTTTGATTCACTTAAAGTTGGCTATGACTCTCGATGTAAAACTATAATAAAATTACATATTTTTATCTCTCTCTCTCTCTCTCTCTCTCTCTCTCTCAATTACGCGTTAGAGAAGGATGGCCGTAAAAACATAAATCTGCTGTACACTAAAACGTGTGTCGTGATTAAGAAGCAGCATCTGTCACTACTGTCATTTTTTGAAATCATTGTTTATGGGTTTTTGCTTTACTTTTTATAACTTGTACAGTGAATTATCGGTAATTTGGTAACATTTTTACATAATTTTTATAAAATTTCCAATATTTTAGATATGCTAATGCATTATTGTGTAAAATATGATACTTGGAAGTTGATAACTGTGTGAAGGATGCTGTAAAGAAAAAAATGTATGAAATGCATTAAAAATGTAAACACAAACATGCAAGACCCGTCTAGTACTAGACCTGTTTTTGTAGGTGTACATGTTACGCTGGCATCATTACAAAAAGAATTACTTAAGCAATAGTCAAGTTTTCGATTTCAGTAGATCAATTTTAAGACGTTTCTTACATTCCATTGGCTTTTAATCTAATGTAGATGGTGGTAGGAGAAGTTTACTGGAATAATGACATATTGCTGCCAATCGGTCACGATTCTTAAGAGAATATTACAAAAATAAAGAAGAAAAATTATACAATCCCGTATTCTTACATGAAACTTGGATTTTTAGTCGAGGATCGCACAAAAGAAGCTGGCATGATAAATTTAAGGAAACCGTGAAGAAGAAGCCAATGGGTGAAAGAAAAAGGGTTTGTTGTAATTTAGTTATTAGATTATAATTCCTAATAAAATAACTGTATTTTTTATATTTATAGTTGTTCATGCAGCTAAGATGGGTTTATTTCCGATGCTTTACAAAGTCACAAAGTGCAGACTATCATGGAGATATGTGTGCAGAGTTGTTTACAAAATGATTTGAAAATAATTTAATTGCAAACTTAAAAGAACCATCCTTAATTGGACAATGTTAGTTGCCATTCCAAACTTCTAGAAAAGATTCACAATAATTCATCTAAGAAGGAACTAATGTGTAATTTTCTATTAAAGCACAATATATCTTATAAACCTAGCATGTTTAAAAAAGAATTACTGTAATTAGTTGCAGATAATGAGAGTGCAAAGGTGTACGAAATAGATGAAATAGCACAGAAGTGTGGAATCAGAGTATTACGGTTACCACCATATCACTGTCAATTTAATCCAATTAAACTGGTGTGGGCAAACTGCAAAGAACACTACAACAAAAATATAGGAAGACATAATTCGAAATTTAACGATAACCACGTAAAAGAAATATGGATGGAATCCTTGCAACGATCTGATGGGACGTATTGGCAAAAATGCATTAAACATGCCCAAGTGTCTGTGTGGGAAATTGGAAATTTTGAGGTTATGCAACCATTAATTATATCTGTTAACCATTTCACTGATAGTGAATAATTTTTTTAATTTTAATGTTTTACTTCCTATGTAGTATAAATATCCTAATTTTTACTTAACATATTGATAACTCTACAATAGGTGGACTGAATACATGTACTGATTTATGTAAATTGGTTTTCATTTAACGTGGAGCAATATGAAATCTATTTGAACTATGTGCTAAATTAAAATATTAAAGATCTTCTACAAGAATGTAATAATCACAAATGTATCGATATTTATGTTATCGTATAAAGTATCTACAAGAATTATGTCGATTGCAAAGCAATAATTAAGCTTCTCGAATCTTGAGCGACTTTTAATAATTTTTCCACCTGAAATAATTTAATTTATAATAAACAAAAAAAGTATTCGTTTACTTACAAATATATAGGTTATGTATTATGTTATGTAATTATAGTCAAACCATATCGTAAATTATAACAATTCACTGTCGCAGCAAAATATTTTTGACTCTATCCATAAAATAAGTGGATATAAGGGATAATTTTTCTATTACAAGTTTTTGTTATGAACAAATAAGTTCAAAAGTAAATATGTAATTAAAAATTATGATTAATTTTATTAAATACATAAGTAAAAAGTTTTCCTCGAGTAGGATCTGAATCTACGACCTGTACTTTGGTAGAGTACCGCGCTTACCAACTGCGCTATCGAGATTCAAGCCTCAATAGATGTAAATTTTGTCTTTATGTATGTAGAACTGATGTAAATTCTAAATGTAATGCGATTACAATCAAATTACTTGTATTAATGGAATGTGAGCCTGAAATATTGGTCAAGTTGCTTTGGTATGTGTGAATCCTTGCGATATTGCGGACTCATATTCCATTAATATGAGTAATTTGATTGTAATCTCATTATATTTAGAATTTACATCAGTTCTACATACATAAAGACAAAATTTACATCTATTGGGGCTTGAATCTCGATAGCGCAGTTGGTTAACGCGATAATCTAGCAAAGTACAGGTCATAGGTTCAAATCCTACTTGAGGTAAACTTTTTATTCATGTATTTAATAAAATTAATAATAATTGATAATTTTTCTAGTTTAAAATATTAAAAGCATTCAATGATTTTTCAACTTTCTTTGACATTTTATGAAAATTTATGTGGAGGCATCTGCCGATTAAAATATTAACTAAAAGATACTTTGCTGACGTAATGAAGACTTACGTCGCCTAAATCTTAGTTCGTGTAATTTTAAGAATGAGTCATACCCAACTGTATTTTAATCAAACTATACCTTTTTTGATTACTGTTTTCAGTTTAACCTGTTACATACCATGTGGTTACCTTTTTTTTGTTTTTCGGAAAAAAAAGTAGCAATTAACCTATTTGTTTGAAATCACGATCCTTAAAAAATTTTAAATTGATAACTAGAGGACAAAGTCCTAATATGGGCCATGCTGCTAATATGGGACATCTTGATATTTTTACAAAGCGAGTGGTGCCATCTTTTAACCGTATCTTAAATTACTCTCACCGACTTGCAGTTTGATTGATACACACGCTATCCCAAACTCTCGGTTGACATTTGACATGCGTTAGAATTTAATTTCTGTGATAGTTAGTGAAAATCGCCTATTTTGATTGAAACTTTAGCTTTTTTAATTACAATTCATTTGCATTAGGTAGTACGGATATCATTAATAAAGGTAAGCATTTTGAGAAAAAGTGTATTTAACCTTATAAAATTTTAGCTTAGTAATTTTGTTAGGCGTTGACTGTTTGGATTATGGGACACTTCTGGGTTTAAATAAGAGCCGGTTCCCATATTTGGACCTATGCTAATTAATTTTTTTTTTCAGTTGCAATGCCTAGAACAAAACCAAAATTTACTTCAAAAAATGTAAGAAAGACTTGGTCTCCGGATAGCATGATACGTGCAATAAAAGCAGGTAAAAACCAAGGACAGGTCATTAGAACGGCTGCTCAAAACTATCACGTTCCGAGATCTACATTACAAAGGTTTTTGCAAATTGAAAATTCAGAACCAGAAGAAATCGTACAAACTAAACTTGGGCGGAAAACTATTTTAGGAAGTGAAATAGAGGAGGAGCTGGTTCAATATCTTTTAGTCATGGAAGCGAAGTATTGTAAGCTCACAAGAAAAGATGCTCGAAGAATGGCTTATAACTTAGCTTTAAGAAATTGAATAGAGCATCCTTTTAAAAACAATGCGGCTGGACGTAGTTGGTTAGACGGATTTTTACGTCGCCATAAAAATGTATTGTCAACGCGAAGACCGACTGGCACTTCATTTGCTAGGGCGCTAGGTTTTAATAGAAACAATGTAGAAGAGTTCTTCAACTTCTTGAAAACCGAATACGACAAGCATAACTTTCCACCCCATAGAGTTTTTAACGTCGACGAGACGGGCCTCTCACTTGTTCAAAGCAAAGTTGCAGAAGTAGTTTCTCGAAAAGGAAAAAGACAAATAGCGACGGTAACGTCAGCTGAGCGCGGATCTTTAATTACGCTTATTGTAGCCATGAGCGCAGCCGGATAATATGTTCCACCAATGATGATTTTTCCTAGAAAAAATCGAAATGACCAACTTATGCGGGGTGCTCCACCTTGATCCATATATGTAGTCCACCCAAGTGAATGGGTGCAGCAAAACCTGTTCACAGAATGGATGAGGCACTTCATAGACTTCGTAAAACCAACTGCTGAATCCCCTGTATTGTTGGCGCTAGATGGACACTACAGTCATACTCGGAATATAGATGTGATTAATTTAGCTCGACAGAATTACATTTCAATTATTTCACTACCCCCACATGCCACCTATAAATTACCGCCCTTGGACAAAACCTTCATGGGTAGCTTCAAGGTTTACTACAGCGATGAAATCAGGTGCTGGATACGTAAAAATCAACGAGCCATAACACAGTTTGACTTAGCTGAATTAGTAGGACGGGCATTTTTAAAATCACAAACCGGGAAAATAGCAGCAAACGGTTTCCGAGTAACTGGGATTTATCCGTTTAACCGCAATATTTTTTCTGACGCGGATTTTATTGGTGAACAAATTGAAGCAGAAAAGTCCTGCTCAACTTCTGCAACATCTATTGATTTCACTCAGTCTCAGCCTATCGCATTGGGGAAGACTTTCAAACAGAGCCTCATCAATCAGGGTGTTCAAAGAAAAACATGGTGAATTTGGTGCCCCCAAACACACTTCAAGAACCAAGAGCAGGGTGCTCTAAAGAACCTGATGCAGCCGAGTCGCGCCTTGCAGAGCCTAGAGTAGGGTCTTTAAAAGTGCCTGATGTCGCTGAGTTAGATAAACGTAGAAACTTCGTGACACCTTTCGATATTTTACCTGTTCCCACACTGAGAAGAAAAACAGCGAATCGAGGAAGAAAATCTTTCAAGTCACAAATCATCACCTCTTCACCATACAAAGAAGAATTGGAAAGATTGCCAAAAAGGAAAACGCAAGGTATTTGAAACAAAACGCAGAAACAGCCAATAAATAAAAGAAAGAAAACTGATGAATCAGAAGAAGACGATGCTGAAGAATTTCTTCCAGCTGATGAAGACAATGACATGGAAGAAATTGGTGAGGTTCCAAATAATAATGATGATGCGGTATGCATGTTCTGCGATGGTCACTTCAAGGATGATACAAAGGGGAATTATGGGTTCAATGTCTGATGTGCAGCATGTGGGCACATGATACGTATGTTTGCTATTTTTGTCGTTAATTTTTTGATTTAGCTATATTTTACTCTGTTTGTGATTTGTTTAGAAACAAAGTTTCTATTTTGCATTTAATAAATTATATTAGGTATTTTTATTTATGACCCATATTCCATGCACTCTGGCCTAAATTGAAAAATTTATAACTTTACATAATTTTTTAAGATACTCTATCAAGCATCGACAATAAACCTCTGAAGTATATGCATGCAAATTTTGGCATTATTACAGATATATTTTTCCGAGTTATTAAAAAAAATACAAAAGGGGGCCTATATTAGGACCGTCCCCTCTATAATTGCTCTGTAACTCAGCAGATATCATGGAAATTTCTAATTTTTTGAATAGCAACTGCAAATAGAAGAAATTGGAAAATCAAGGTAATATTTGTATTTTGGGTAATGCAAATTTTAGACAGTAAACGTAAGAGATATTGGAAATTGCCAAGAATTATTTACTAGATAATGATATTGATTGGAATAGCGATCCCGTGTTGTGAATAAAAATTTTCCCTTCGGTACAAAATTATTAAACAATACCAAACTTGCATACGTTGTAAGTTATACCTAACAACACCTATAGTACAAACGCCTTTAAAACGTTTCAGGTAACAAAAGTTACTAATAGTCAAATAAACATATTAAGGTTTTCACAATAGTACATATTCGTTGGAGCGGTGTTCAAATTGTAAATTTACGTACTTATCTAAAAATGTAAACTTTCACGTTTGCAATTCAGAATTATACATACTTATATTTTAGTTATACAAAGGGTGCATGTTTAGATAAGTTATTCACAATATAACAATTGAAGTTATCATTATCAGCAAAAATCACTGTTTTAAGTGTTGATTAAAACTGCAAACAAACTTATAAAATATTGAAATACAAAAAGAAGCCCACGGGTGAGTTCAGCTACTAAAAATCCAGTTATTTATTGTTAGTAGGGGAAGTGGGTCTAAAATGGGATATGTAGGTAAAATGGGAAATAACCGTGTTTCATATTAATACAGCTGTCAATGCCACGTAGTTGCATCGCGTGCGCGCAGCCGACCGCTAGCGTCTTCAGTGTAGACCCAAACGTGCGATCGGCTTGTTGTTAGCGTAAGGAGACTGCGTTTATTGTTTGCTAATGGTGTTACTGTAATATTTGTGTTTAATGGCGTAACCCTTTGCAACAAAACAGTTTGTGATTTTGCAATATTATTAAACTCTGTATTACTTTGTTAAGGTAGCTAACAAGTGGTGGCAAATTTGCTCTGATGGTCACCTATTCATTGCGAGGTAAGTTTCAAAATTTTCATGCCCATGTAGGTAAAATGGGAAATTTTGATTTGGGTAAAACGGGATCTACCTCGTACTATCCCATTTTACCTACAATATCCGCTCATTTATTTTGATCTGTTTTCAGATACCTTCTACGTATAAAAGAAAAACATGTCGTCAAGAGGCAATTTCTGCAGCACTGGACGCGTTACGAAGTGGAACCTGTGGCTACTTAATGGCTGCAAAGAAATTTAATGTTCCAAAGTCAACTTTAGAAAGACGATTCAAAAACAAGAATAAAGTTGCGGTAGACCATACAAAACAACTTGGTAGCAGGAAATTAACATTTTCTAGAGAACTGGAAGAACAACTGGTTAATTAGAATAAAAACATGGAAAGTATGATGTATGGAATAACAACAAGAGGTATTCGAAGCCTTGCTGTGAGGAACAAATTGATCATCATTTTAATAATGAGACCCAATTGGCCGGGTGGCACTGGCTGCGTTCCTTTTACAAGGAAACAAATTATCACTTAGAAGTCCTGAAGCAACTACTGCTGAAAGGGCTAGACGTTTCAATCAACGGGCCGTTAACTCATTTTTCGATATTTCCAACATCTGCAAGCTGCACGCAATTTTCCGCCATCGCGAATTTTTAACGTGGAAGAAACGGGCATCACTACCGTACAATCCCGGCCATCAAAATTATCGCTGTTCAATACTAAGCTTTAATAATAATAATGGTAATAATAATGTTTATTTGTGCAACAGAAAATATTTACAATTACAAAACAAATTAAATGTTGCACAAAAAAAAAGAAAATGAAATATTCTAAGTAATTTCAAACCATGAGAATAGTTGATGTAGGGTAGACCAGGGCTAGTTGTCACATGGGTTGGTTCTACATCTTGGCAACACATTCAGTTGCATGGTGGAAACAAATCATTCTCGAGTCTTCCGAGTGCGCGTATATTTAGTATGAAAGTGGTCACCGAAGAATTAGTCACGCGGATAAACATTAAGAAATCGCTTTACCGAAGTAAATTTTTCGCTAGTGATACAGTTTGTGTGTTGAAGACAACAGTTGATAAAGTATTGAGTGCATTTTGTTTCTCAGTTAACTGGCTTCGATTTACTATAAGTTCTAACTTTCCACTTTTTGAATTAGTGGAGTAAACTTTAAAAATTAATTGTCTAGGGGGCAGGTTGTCTCATAGCTACCGGGACCGGTTGTCACATGTGACAACCAACCCCGCTAGACCTTTGGCTTTCCACACCACTCCACTTAGGTAGATATGTAGTTTTTATTGTTTTCAGGTTACACATGGTTCATGGTTCAAAATTTTAAAAGGAAGACTAAGAAGGATAAAGCACCGGATGATGTACTGTTAAGAGCTGCTAGGTTAGTAAAATTAAATGGAATCTCAATAAGAAAAGCGGCAGCTGATGTTAACGTAAATTATCGTACTTTGGTGAGATACTGTCAAAAAACCCCAGTCTGACTAACTGGACCAACCCCATCCACTTCAGTTGGCTACATTAAAAATCATTTAGTATTTCATCCTGAACTTGAAGACCAACTGGTTGAATACATACCTAATGCATCTAACATTTATTTTGGATTATCACCTAGGAAGTACGTGTTCTGGGTTATCAGTTTGCTAGTGCTAATTCATTGAAAATGCCGGAAAAATGCAAGCTTTAAACAATGGCTGGTGTAGATTGGTTTAATGCGTTCCTAACACGTCATCCTGCATTGTCTGTTAGAAAACCGGAGGCAACTAGTTTAGGAAGGGCCAGCAGTTTTAATAGAACAAATGTAAACGCCTTCTTTAACAATTTAGCTTTAGTAATGAAAAAAATATAAATTTAACGTTCACGAAATTTTAAACCGAGTTGTTGCAATACGAGGATTCAAACAGATTGGGTCGATAGTTTCAGCAAATAGAGGAACTCTCGTTATCATAGCAAGTGCAGTGTCAGCTATAGGAAATTGCATACCTCCTTTCTTTATATTTCCACGTTTACATTTTAAACCGCATTTTCTAAATTCGGCTACACCTGGTGCTCAAGGTTCAGAAAACCCATCAGGTTGCATGCAAGAGTCACATTTCTTGTTTTTTTTACATTTTTCCTTCTTCATGCAAAGTACCGTTGAAAGACCTTGCCTGCTTCTATTAGATAACCATGGTTCACATTTGAGCATAGAAGGGCTTAATTTTGCCAACACAAATGGTATTGTGATCTTTTCTTTTCGCCCACATTCCTCCCACAATCTTCCACCTCTCGACCGCGCTGTATTAGGCCCTTTTAAGAAATATGTCAATACTTTCTGTGATGCTTGAATTTTAAATAATCCCGGCAAAACCATGACTATATATGACATACCTACAGTGGTCTCCATTTCTTATCCCCTCGAATTTACTCTTAAAATATGGAGTCTGGGTTTCGGGTGTCAGGTGTGTTTCTATACAACAGAGACATTTCTACCGGTGATGAATTTCTTGTGAGCTCTGTCACTGATCGGCCTGAACAAGACGCTAGGCCCGATCCGGGCAGCTTAAGCGAAGAAGCTAGGCTAGATTTGGGCATCTTAAACGAAGAAGACGCTAAGTCAGATCCGGGCAGCTCAAGCGAAGAAGCTGAGCTAGATCTGGTCATCTTAAACGAAGAAGACGCTAGGTCAGATCTGGGTACCTTAAAGAAGAAACTCCAATTCTGACAAATAACACGCAGAAAATAATCAACACCATTGCGAAAGAGAAAAACAACTTCGAAAACCACAATTATACAACCTGTTCCTTTATTTAAAAAAACGCAAGAGTACACGTCAGAGTCTGGCATTCAAAACACCAAAATACATGTCACTAGGAAAATAGTAACTCCAGAAGGTCTTAGACCTTTTCCAAGGGCATCGACAAGAGAACCGAATAGGGTTAGCCGTCGTAAACGAGAAATTGCTATACTTACTGACACCAATTAGAGGAAGAAAGAAATACACACCTGAACAAGAAAAACAAAAAACAAGGAAACAGTAAAAAGAGACGTTTTTGATTCAAGAAAAAACAAGAAATCGAAAAAAGTTTAAAAACTCAAGACCACCTATTCGGATAGTGCAAGTGCTGAAGAATGCTTAAGCTTAATTTGTCTTGAACCAATTTCCAACAGTGTGTAAAATGCACATCCTGCGGTGGTTGGACAAGCAATTTACATTGGTCATAACTGCGATAGTGATTGATTTTAAAAACTATTTTATTTTTCCTAAACACTTTGTTTTTAATAAACACCTTTTGTATTAATATATGTTTCTAAATAATTTTAAAACTTATTTATTATTTCAAATACACGTGACAACCAACCCGAATTAATGTAACATCCAGCCCCGGCAAGGGGCAAGTTGTCACATTTGTGTCTATTTTTTGTAGATTTTAAATACTATTTCCAAAATATGAACCATGTTTGTGATGCACTAAGTGCGCATATAATGTTTCAGATTTTTTTTTAGAAAATAATTTTCTAAAATTGTGGGGTTTACTTTGCTCCGTTTTCAGCTCAAAATATGAAGAATGATCTAAGAAGTATACTTGGTTAAGCATACATTAAGGATCAAGAAACTTTTTGATAACAAATCGCCTGTAAGAATTTTTTTCAAAAGTGAGGCAAAATCTCCTAATGAGCGCCACACAATAAAACCGCTGCAAATCTCCGAAATTATCCGAATGCTGTGTAATTTAACCCCGTCAGTTGGTAGAGAAGTCTTCGCTAATTCAGATGGTCTCTTTTTAAAGCATCATTTAGCATTTGTTTTCATTAAAAAAACAGAAGATACATTCGATAAAATCAAAAATAAATAAAATACACATGTAGAAGGTAACCGAATCCTTAGCTATTCATTTAACTGTGAACACAATACAAACTCAATAACCAACGAACTCAGACAATTGTGTGGGTAGAAACTTAATTACACAGTTTCTTGAGTACCGGAATCGTAAAAGCCTCTCTTTGAAACTTGTTTTGGGGCTTTTATGGATCCAACGACGTTGCCCCACGAATATTTCATTTCATCGCGTTTTTGTGGCCATTTCCACGATTTTCTTGATTCCTGTATCGAATTAATCGTGAAGTTGGTTTTGCGTAAAGCACAACATTTGGCCCGGAAAAAGGTCATTTCCATACGAAAACAAAATTTTATCCCACAACATCGACCAAATTTAAATATTCTTTCTCCTGTCTACAAAATTGATAAAGTTGCGTTCACTTTGTTCATCTTCGATGATTTCTTCAAAATCAAAATCATCAGACGATTTTCCGTAACCGTCAAACAATCTTGAACTGTCGGAGTCGCTCTGTACCACTGCCGGATTTCTAACTTTCTTCCCTCGTGGCGAGGACCTGGTTCATAACTCTCTTCAGTTTCAATAGCATGTGAAACACTATTACCAGTAGGAATTTGCGTTTTCTTCCTGCACACGAGACACACTTCATTCTGGCGACATAAGTTGAGGGTGTATACGCCAATATGCAACAAGCAGACTTGTGTACAACATAGGGAAAGAGGAGTTCTCCAGCAGTATTTTCCGCAAACATTACAGAAATCTATGTTTTTTAGGAATTTGGGATGGTTTCTGGGCATTTGATGCCTTTTCACTGTTACTCTGTTCTTTCCCGAATCATCTGTTAAGTTAGTCTCGTCAAAATTCCAAATACGAGAGGTTGGCACACCTTGCAGTTCTTCTTCCAGATTTTGGATGAAATCCCTCAGAGTCGATTCACTCATGGCGGCCCTAGTGCGCTTGATATCTTCATCAAATCTTTGGTAGTGTGTAGCATGCCTGTTTAAAAACACCTTTACCGATTCGTGACCAGACAAATTATTCGTGGATAATGGGACAGTTCTCCCGCTCCGACTTAATCTTGCACCCTCTCAGTTACTGCATAACAGAAATCTCCCATTGCGATAATACAGTTGAAAAATTGTTTTCCAGGTTTTCTGGGATGTTTGTCCTTCAGTTTATGTATAATTGTCTGCGAGGAATTTGGTACTTTTTTTTGGCTTTCCAGTTGATATTTGCTCCAGTCTGATTTTCCGAAGGCATGTTTCCAACGATTCGGGTGTATTCTTCTGTAAACTACCTGTGTACAGAAGCGTGGCACCATTAACCATGGGGTTACGTTGCACCACAGGAATAAAGTTAAGTCATTAAGTCCGTAAATTGCACTACAGATCACACATGTAAAAAATTTACGTTTCTCCGGTTTGCAGTAACAGCTGTACACCAATATTTTTCGTAGCCAAAAAATTTCCACATAACAACCACATTCAAGGTTGGGTTAGGATGTCACATAACATTTACGTGTGGAATTGCTCAGGCGTTACGGGTACATGTTTAACCTTCAAAACACCGACGTTGGTTTGGTTGCATATCATATCGTTTTTTCTGTACACTCAATTTAATCTTTTTCCCACATGTGGCGCACTCCACGGTAACCGAAAGTATCTTATTTTTTTAACATGTCATACTACTACAGATTTGAACTTGGAATATCAAAAAAATGTTTCAAGGTATCAAAATATGTCACATACGTATGGAGATTAGCATAATACATAATAAAAATTGGTGATCTGCTAAACTATTTGTTCAAGTAGTGTTTAAATAAAAAATTGAAGTTTGTCTGGTGTTAATATTAAGACTATATAATTCAAGTAATATGCAGAAGAGTTGGACAGTTTAGTCTATTATTGACAAGTTTATAAGAAAATATTAAGGGATTGAGTATTCTTCTAGTACCTAATGAAAATCGGTTAAAAAGTATATTGTTGTCAATTCCTCGAATTGGATATTGACCATCTACTTTAAACGCTAAGAATTTCAGAAACCCGCGCTGAACAGCTTTTATAGTCTTTTGGTGAAATCCAGAGTATGCGAACCATATCAGAGAAGCGTATTCTTATCGTGACAGCACGAGGAAAAGCATAACGTTTTAAGTACATCCTCTCTAGAAAAATATAAGATCTTATGAATCCTAACATCATAACAATGTCAATTTGTTGTAGAAACTAACTTCAATCACGTTATATATTTTTAAGTCATCTGCATAGAGTAAGGAATCAACATTCATGATAATGATATTATATTACACAAGTGGTTGATATTTAAAATGAACAACAGTGGCCCTAGGTTCGAGCTTTGAGGAACACCAGAAGTTCCTACAGAAGGTGCAAATTTAAACCCGTTATGTGCTACATATTGAAATCGTGAAGTGAAATAAGATGTGAGCCAATTGATCAAAGATAAATCGAACCCGTAACTATCAGGTTTATAAATCGACAATGAATAATAAATACGATCAAATGCTTTAGTACAAATACAAATGACATCGACTTGTCTGTTTTTATCTAGACTTTCAGACAAAAATTGGACCAAGATAGCTAAGTAAGTTGCTTGTGGTTGACCTTCCTACAAAACCATGCTGAATGTCACTGATATAGAGCGAGATATGTGGATATGTTATAGAGTATTATTTCAGCAAAGTTTGAAGGTAACGCGATGTGTCTATAATTCACTAAATTTTTTAAGTATAAGTGTCACCTATGCAATTTTCAAGATCAGGAAAGGTTTCCATTCTTTTAAATAAATTGAAGAGAGATTAAGGAATATACTGCAGCAATTCGTTATTAAGAAGCAAGTAACTTGATCAAAGCAAGCTGGATTTTTATTATAGTGCCAACATGATTTATAGTTACAGATGTAGAAGATTTTCTATCAAATCTTATATTAGATTGATTGATACGTGGAGCAAACACACCTTTAAAGTATTGCTGAAATCTCTCGGGGTGAGTACATATGACATTGTTCCAGTATAATTGATCGAGTGTTCTTGAGTTTCCTCGCTTAGATTTCACAAAACCCAAAAAAATTTGCAGCGCAAATAGAGTTTTGAACTTCAGTGAAATAGTTACTGTATGGTAATTTGGAAATAAATTTAATAAGACGTCGACGATTTTTATACACCAAGAGACCACTGTGTAATTTAGATTTTCTAAATGTTTTTAATGAAAAATATTTCGTACGGCTACCTTTAATAATTTCAGAGTTTTGTCACGCGTGGGTACGTTTTCTTGTACTATAAGTTGGAACAAATTGGTTAAAACTATCATAAACAATATTATGGAAATATTCACATACCGAATTCAGGTTATCAAAACTTTCCAGAAAATCCTAATTTATGTTAGTAAGTGCATTATAAAGACAGTGTAAATTGGCTTTACGAAAATTGTAGGAGACAACTTTTACAGTTTGGCATAAATTAATAGGGGAGCTTTTCATGTTGGGCACCAAATACAGAGGCGGGTGATGTAAATCCTCAGCAACAAGTGGTAAACATCAGATTCGACATTCCAAAACATATTAGATCCAATACATATGCGTTTGCATATTTGACAAATTTGTTTGACATTTGAATTAGTTTTCACAAGTATCATACTGACGACGATAGCTGTGGTTGTAATAGAAATGTAAAATTTATCTTGAAATACACAATTTACAGACCTAAAAAGTAGAGACAAAAGAAAAAGAATGGAAAGCAACGTGTTTCATTCCTTCTCCAAAGCTCAAGCTTTCTACGCTCCTTTAGGCACAGCGATGGAGATTTCCAGCATACATGTTTACTTTACGTATATATGTATGGCAAGGTTAAGGATGGGTGCGGTCAGGATAGGATGGGAAGGAATGGAGTTAGGGTTCTGAGGGGAAAGATACTACCCCAGCATTCGCCTAAATAGCCTCACATAATGAACGTATACGCAGTGATCATACCGCTATATCTGTATGAGGAAAACTCCCTGAAAAACCTAATACAAGGTAGACGGTAACGGGGATGGAAGCCATTACCCACTGAGTGCTAAGTAAATTGTGTTGTTACCACAGGTCCAACTAGCTTGGTAAATTAAAGGTAAAGCGGGCTAAACGAGAACCCTACTTTAAAAAATATCAAATGCTCCATCTGTCGGCATTGCCCATTTATCCTCTGAAAGATGCTATTTTCGTAATTGTCAAGTTTTTGGACATTAGTACTAACATAGCAGCGGTATTAAACACGAGTGTGCTATTTTGGAACGAAAATATAACTTTTATGCTGTATTTAGAATAAGGTAAGTAGCATATTTGTTCTGATTTCATTTTTCAATTTTAGACATTAAAGAAAGGGTGCACGTTTTATATTACATTTTGGACACCCACAGTTGTGAATATAGAAACCAGAAGCAACCTCAGTGATGCATGCAAGGGGATTTAATTAAACAGTTATTTCCCAATATTTACTCTTCTTAGAAAATTAATAGAAAATCATCGTTTTACAGCTGAAAGGATATACAATATTGGCGGAACTGGGCTTACTGTAAACCCTAAGGGAGCTTCTAAAATTATTGCGTTGAAAGGCAAACACTAAGTAGGGTTTCTAACGTCAACAGAACGGGAAGATTTAGTTACTGCATAAATATGTTTTTTTCGCAACAGTTACGTATCATGCTGATTTTTCTCCAAAAAAGAATACGGAAAAAAATTTTTGGATGGAATCGTTCCTGTGGGTTGTTTAGAACTATATCAAAAAAGCTGGATTGTCATGGAACTAGTCTTTAAATAGGTCATTCTTTGCATTACCAAAAGCTTAATAATAGTTACCTGTTCTTCCTTTGAACGGCCACGCCTATTAGACTAAGAACTTGAACCCTATGAAATATGCACGTTATAATAGTGCATGTCTACTTCAACTACTACCCACCGCTTCCAAGAGCTGGATTTAGTATTCATGGAACCGTTAGTTCTGTATTACGAAGATGAGGTTAACAAATGATTACTAACAAATCCCAGTCGCGTGGTATCATTCCACCAACGTTCTGCGTTGTTGAAAAATTCTACAATGTTGAATGCAATAACTAGCTTCAGAAAAATCGGAGTGTAGCCTTTGGTTGCGAGTGCTGTTCAGAAGCTACATACGCCATAGCCATTAAAAGTTTTCACCTGCGTTACTTACCATTATCCAATCATTTAAGCCGCTACCTGAAAAAATGCCATAAAAATGTAGAACTAGTCATCTATGCAATCACTTTATGTGGTGGTTCGACATCTCAATGTGAGTCCACTAAAAGAAGTTCAATGACAAAAAGGAAAAACTGCTGCTTTTACTTACACACTTTATAAAGAGGCACTTAAGGAAACCAGTACAAATATATGCACAAGAGGATAACCCAAGAGTAAAGATTTAAAAAATCTTCATTTGGAACCTTTCAGAAAAGATAACATAAATAACAAATCAAGCAAAGATAGCCATAACAGTGACGTAGGTTGCCTTTACTGTGGTGAAATGTATTCTACATCGTACACCGGAGTGGAACAAGGGCATGCTAAATCTGTATTGTTGTGTCTGTCCTGTATGAGATTTTTTCTGGAAGTTTTCTGGCGGCACGATCACTGCGTATACACGCATTATGTGAGGCTGTTTAGACGATTGCTGGAGCAGTGACTTCCCTCTTAAAACCCTAACTCCATTCCTTCCGATCCTATCCTAACGGCATCTGTCCTTAATCCCACCACGCATACACACTTAATGTATGTAGGGAATGGAGTACGTTACCGTTTCTTTATCTTTCTCTCCAATTTCACTAAACAAGGTTTTTTTAGTATAATTTATGTGTATGGAGAGTAAAATAAAGCGATAGATGGGAAAAGACCAGAAACGTTATTAAGGATCGTTTCAACTAAAAATAAAGCGAGATAATGTACGTGTTAACAACATTGACGGTAAAGTAACCGTTCAAGACACAGAAATCTACTTGCAATCTCAAAAATAAATGGGATTTTTAAACATACACCAAAATTGAAAAAATGAAAAATGGAAATTTACAAAAAAGAACGTAACTCTGTGAATCTCCATTTATTAAAATATTACGAAAATTATATGAATCATATATGTATATGAAAATATTCAATGATGAATAAAACTCGGGTGGTTCATATGATTTAGTTTAATGTAATTCTAACATAACATTTTTTTATTACTTATTGACAACTTAAAAACTTGAAAGCTAAATTTTACAAAACAACGGAACACTTAATACGCACAATAGCCTTTATTGTGCTTATGAAAACCCATGAATTATTTGTGGAAGGTGGCAAAACAACATTCGCCGTTTTTGTAAAAATGATGTTCCTGTGAATGTGGCGGAGCAAGTTTCAAACCAAACAAACTAAGAATTCGCCACTATTTATTCGCTACAAGAAATTTTATAAATTAGGTTGGACCTATAAAGGGCAACATCTGCAATTCTTAATATGGATAATGCATAAATTAGACCTTGAAGTTCAATAGTAAAACTTCATTTTATGAATTAAATAAAAATTAATAACGCATAGTACGACCTAGTTCTTAATGGGTTAAGTTGGAGAGCAAAGAACGGCTAAACTTCGCTCACTTCAAAATATAAATATTAATAATATTAATGCATGTCTTTGTCGAATGAACCCGATGGTCTCGGTTATTAAGACGAAACGAAAGCTAAGCAAAGATAACGGCATTCATTCACAAGCCACTGTTGAGAACTTAAGGTACCAGAACCAGACAGAGTGATTAGTACCAAGGTTCACGTTACAACACAGCGTTCCTGCCCGCCGACTTCGCGCTGTATCAAGCCGCTGACAATCACAATACCGGTGAATGCAAAACTTCGCGATCACCGGACTAGTGTGCTCACTATGGTGATGATCACCTGTAGATGAACCGTGGTTGCCCAAAGTTCCCACGACTCTTAACGCGGGAAAAAATGTTCTAAATCTGTAATGGAATGGAATGGAAGATAAGCTCTTCTATACGAAAAATGTCGCCATAGCAACGGCAAGTAGTCACAAGTAGGGAAAACGACAAACGTGCTTCCGGTGGCAATCGGTAAAACGCAAGCTCCACCCACCTTTGAGTTGAATGCCATCGAAGGCGTTCTTGGAACAGCTGGTTTATTGGAAGTGCTTCTAATATAGGTCAGGAAGTGAGTGCCTTTCAGGTAAGCAAGTGCAACGTAACCTACAATGCAACATACTAAGGATTCCACTGCTCACATGACAATTTCATTAACAGCATAATAGCATATTATCTTTAACTGATATGAGTTTTCTTCCATACTGGGCACTAGATGCACCTGCCAATATTCAATCCGACAAAAGAACATCTTCAACAACGCCTACTATACCAAATATCATACAAATACCTCTACTTTCAACAATCAGCTACAGTCAACATAGCCATGCAATGGCATTGTACACTAAACAATCCTTATATTCTAACTTCCAGCACTCCAGCAGCTTGGTAAAGAACAAACATAATTATACTACTGTGAAATTTCCAATTATCTATTGTACTATTGTCAAATCAAATCTCAATACGCAAACAGTTCTTTTACATCACACACAATCTGATACAAACAGCTAATTCTTCCTAATCTAACATTATTGCTATTTCCATATAGATATCTTCACAATCGTCATGCCTACTACGTAAGATGGCCTACTTAGGGTAGGCCATTTGCAGAAAGTGAACATTCTGAAACTATATTGAACCTTATATACAGCTCCTCAAGTCATATTTAACTAAAATTACTATACTATTATATTAATATACGTAATATCTTTGATTGTGTAACATCGTTGATCTGTTAAGTTTTTATTCAATAGTGACTATTTTAAGACAAGGTTCCATACTAAATAAACTTACAAATTTATGATTTTCCATAGAAGGAAGAAAAGGAAAGGTCAACATGTTTCATTCCTCCCAATGGAGGAGAGTGGGCTGCTTTAGCCACAATATAGCCCAACATGCGTACATTAAGTATTGCTGATGTAAGGATAGAACGGAAGGAACGAAGTTAACGCACTAAGGAGAGTGTTACTGTCCTACCATTCGCCTAAATATGAGGAAAACTCCCTGGAAAAATCACATAAAGGAGAGACGGAAACTGAAATGTAATCCATTATCTTCGGAATGCTAAACACATCGTGTTAATACTAAACTACTAGTAGTGAAAAATATATATGCCCAGTTTTGACCTTTTGTATGTCAGAGTTTTATACTTCAAAACATTGTTTATTTGTAGCCGTTAAAACATTAAATCATACAGATATACAAACAAGAATCTTTAGCAAATAAGTAACCAATTAATGAATCTACCGTTAAACTTGGAATACCGTCAATAGTGTTCAGAACCGAGAAACGTTGTACACTGTATAGTCTATAATGTTCGCATCTAAATGTTATGTGTACTTAATCGCTTCGTCATGAAGTCCGTCTTCTAATCTGCAAGCAACATGAAGGGAACTACTCATTATTGAAATCTCTGTTATAATCGCTTCACAAAGTGTTTTTTTTTTCATTTTCACTGTTTAAAATGGAAAATTGAATAAACCCTTTCGAAAAGTCTACATACGAAAATGATCGAAATGAATCTTTTGTTAGGTTCGGGTCGAGATTCCGTTCGTTAATAACAGTCGGGTTCTGCTCGGGGTTCAGTTCGCTATAAAAACTGCAAGATCAATTCGGGGTTTTGTTTGCAAAACAAACAAAACAGAGAACCGAATCAAATTGTAGCTCGATTTGGGCCGATCTCTATTGTAAAGAAATTTTGCCAAGAATTATTAATAAATAAAAAATCTAGTAAGGTTATAGTCAGAACATTAGTCAATTGGTAAATCATGTTTTAATGTTAGAGTGTTTCTATATTTGTTTTGTAATTTCTGTGTAGTGTTGTGGTCGGTTAAATGCATATATTTTGATTCCGTAAATATGTATAGGGATAAATATTTCAATATGTATTGTCTAGTTTTCACTTTATCTCTTCAGTATTTGTTTATCTTCAATTTCGATAATCAGAACAGGTCAAATCTTTGTATTTGCTCAAGTCGAGACAGACTCCTAAAAGAAAAAATCAAAATGAGAACTCCAAAACAACGAGAGCAACAAGTTGTGGAAGACAACGTGTAACATTTGAAAACCTTGCTAGTACATGGTTTATGGATGATGTAAGCGATATCCACTTTGACACTACAATAATGATTTTGATGTTCAAAGGCATAAAGACAATTTCATATCACGATAGTATATAGTTATAACAGCCTCTACAATATTTTAAATTTTTTCAATAATGACATCATGGACTTAACAGTGACTAATTTATAATTAAACCAAAATGAATACTGCAAGTAAGCTGAGATACACGTTTTGCTCTCATTACCATCCTAGTCTAAGGAATGGTTTTTGCCTTTATTCCATATCAAGGATACGATACACCAGGATGTATTAACTTTTACGAAACGAAAATGAATATAGTTTGGTGTTGAAGTCCTTGAGCTTTGCAAGTGAATCCAAAACATAGCATTGTCTGTTGGTTGTTACGACACCTTTGTTGAAATTCTGGATTAATTACAAAGTTCTGTTTCATCTAGGCTGCAAGCTCTGTGGTGTAGACCACATTTCAAAAAACGGAGTATGCAGAACCTGTATATATAGTCATACTTCAGTAAAAGTTGTGCTAAACAGAAGTTGTTTTTCAGATTGCATTTAAATAAATATCTTTTTATAATGATTTCATTTTATTTTCATTGCATTCCATATTTAAAATTTTGTCAAAAAATGTAAATAAATATTTTTATCGAGTATATTGACGTAACTGACGTCTGTTTATTTCTGACGTGCATAACTTTGTTTCTGTTATTTTACTCCACATTCTTAGTTTTGTTCGGATATTTGTGCAAATACACTAAAGGGATAAGTAATTGTTTAACTTATCTTTTTTAAGTTACTGTTACTTATTTAAATTCTACCAGAAAAGGGACGACATCAAAGCCAACGCCGTCTAACAGAATAGGTAACAGATACTAGATGTTTTGGATAAAATCGTAAAAGCGCGAAGCACATTTTTCCATTACATCGTGCCTAAAATATTCTCTTGGTAATTAAATGTAGCCAATTAATTTTGGGAAATGTAATTTTAAAGCACAATGATCTGAAGAAAAGGTATATATATATATATATATATATATATATATATATATATATATATATATATATATATATATATCATCAACAAATTAGTATCAATATATAAGGTATAAGGTTTGCTAAACACAAATTAAAACTAATTTTAATTAAATCAGTTGAGCGCATGTAATAAAATTTAAACGTGTGCTTATTTAAAATTGCAATACTAACAAACTACAAAATTTTTGGTAAATTACACTTACTTCGTGTCAATGCTATTACTTTATTTTTGCCTAAGTCGAAAATCACTAGAAACTCTAGTAACCAGATAATTACAATATCATTAAATGTACAAACAGCTTTGCTTAATATCACAAACGATATTTTTCGTGATTGGGTAGTGATAATGTTACAGTGTTGGTTTTATTAGACTACAGCAAGGCGTTTGATACAATAAATCATGATGTACTTTTATTAGTTCCACTGCACCTACATGGGATTCAGCGAAAATGCACTACTGCTAATTAAAAGTTTTTTAGTCACAGACATCGAATGGTTAATCAGGTCTCAAGTTTACTACCAGTTAAGAACGGTGTTCATCAAGGGTCAATTTTGCGACCACTGTTGTATACATTGTATACAAGTCAGTTATACTGTGTCTTAAAGACAGGCTGATGGTACACAGTTGTATTATTCATTCCCACCTGAAGAAATAGAAACTGCTTTTTCAAAAATTAACCATGATTTACACTTACTATGTAGTTCCTCAAAACATCATAATTTGATTATAAATCCTATGAAATCTAGTGCAATAGTTTTTGGGCGTGCTGAGCATTCTCATTTGAAATTGCGTATTACCGATGTTTTATACTTTTTAACTTCATTATAAAGAACTTAGGTTTACACATCGATAACAAATCGCGATTTCGCGAGCGTATGGTAGTTTAAAAGTCTTATATCAGGATAGGTCATATTTATCTATAACATCAAACAAGCAATTATGCGACTCTCTGGTGGTTGACATACTTTAACTTACACAATACCCATACCCCACATACCCATACAATGTATGGACCGTATTTAGTTGCTATTACAGTTCATCGCATCCAAACTATGCAGAAAGATTGTGTAACGTTTATTTTTGGTCTCAGGCGCAATTAATATGTTTCAGTTAAATTAAAACATCTATAGTGGCTTAATATGTCTCAAAGAAGAAAGCTGCATGCGCTATGTATTTACTATTCTGTAATTAGCTCAGGTTTTCCTAAATACTTAAACAAAAGAATTCGTTTTCGTATCGATGTACATAATGTAAATATTCGAGGAAAGCGATTATCATCTATACCACCATTTAAATTTAATCTCGAAAAGTATATTTGAGTTAGTTAGCACTTTAATAATTTTTTAACACTATGAGCTTCTATTTTTGATTCGAATGAAATAAAACGTATAATTCGAGTTTACTTCAGATTCCAAGGTTAAAGTGAGTTGCTTTTTGAATACGTAAAATGTATTTAAAACAGTTTCTTGAAGATGACAACGCTGTATATTTGCCACAAAACTTTTTGAATTGCCAACTGAAACTATCGACAGGCGTGACTTCTGTTGCAATTTCCTCAAAATTATCAATAATTGCTGGATTCAAATAGTTAATAACTGCTTCAAATTTTCTAATAATCATAACAAAGTAACACATCATTCATATGAAATGTTACGAGTGTATAGTATCATAATTATTCATTCACACTTATTATTTAATAGAATTGTCCTATCTGGTTGATTTATGTTTACTTTGTTTTAATATTATATAATTGGAAAGAAAAAAAATTATTTCATTTCCGTCAATTCAATTTTACAAATTATATTCATTCTTAAATTAAAACTACGTTCTATTTCTGAATAGATCAAAGATTTTAGCTGAACTGACTAAATTTCATTGGAGGTGAAGTGTTCCGTCTACATTATAAGAGTTCCTTCGTATTTTCATTACACTACAAACTAAGGTAAAAGGAGAACAAAAGCTCTAGACTATTTTAACTTATTTAACTAAGTGGCTATTTGTTTTTGCATAGGTTTATTATTGGAGCAAAAACTTCCATAATATAGAAATTGCTGTAATTCAATAAATATTAAAGTAATTGATTTCTGTTTTTATCATAAAATTAACTCTATTTCCAAACCTCAAACGAATTTCTAGGATTAATTTTAATGGTATATGTCTCATCCCTTTGTTTAAGTCACAATTTTTAACTTTCATCTCATTGAAGTGCATTCTAAAGCAATCCTACATGCCAATTCTTGATTAAGCTATTAAGTACCTTTTTATAATCTACGATTTGTTGTAAATTTCTTACACACTTTTACTGTTTAATATAAAACGTAACCTCAATATTTTATTTACAAGTTCATATGAATGTGGATCACCCGTTTTAACGAAGCAACTGAAATTACCGAAAAAGGTTGGATGCATGGCTTTTTAAGGAGCTCCCCACGATTATCAAGACGTTTTCCAACTTTTACTGTTAGGAAATCAGTTGAATCAACATTAACGAAACTGGGGTTACTGTAAACCCCAAAGGAGCTTCATAAATTATTGCGTTAAACTGTAGGGACGAAACAGGAGCTCTAACGTCAGCAGAACCAAAAAAGTAAGCTACAGCAAAAACATTTTTTTTGCTGCAGGTGGCTACATGCCCTCTAAGATAATTTTTCCCCAAAAAAGAATACAGAAAGGATTTTTAGACGAATTAGTACCTGGAGGTTGGGTATACATGGAACTACTTTTCAAATGAGTAAAAAATTGGCTTGAATTTTCAAAGGCTTCAAACATTTTACCTATTTTTCTTCATTTGGCTCTCTCTTTTCACACTAACAACCTGAACCTTATAAATTATGTGTTTCACGAATGATTATGGGTTGTATTTTTGTTTCGTGAAGTTAGCAAATGGTTAGGAACAAACCCGATCTCGTGTGCGTTGTTTAATGCAGCATATTTGGAAGTAACTGCCAAAAACGGTTTTAATGTATAGGCTTTAGGCAGTCGTTCACAGTATATACCTATGTTCGAGGTGTAATACAGTTTGGTATCACAGTGTGGTGCTTGGAATATATCTGCCTCCAAATCTTGGTAAGATTTCATCGGTTGTCACATTATGGCCTAGATGATAGTTTTTGACAGTTTTCAATAAAAGCAGTAAAAAATCTTCTCATCCACTTTCTGTGGTTAAACGTTTTTCTGACATAGTCATCCGGAAAACGTTTATTCCTAAAGCGTCAGTAACCTATAAATGGCAAGGTCTTTGATGACCTCCTCAAAATACTCCTGGCAGATACATTAATTCTAAGAAAAACTTAATTTCTGCTTTGTTTCCAGGTCGACTATGCCTTTCACTGCCAGATATACACAGATATTTTCTTTCTGTTGATTAGTACATTGGACTAATAAATCTAAAATAAACGTGAAAAACCTATTTCAACATACGAGTTCGGCTGGCGTTCCTAGTATCCTATTACACCTGGTAATTTTACTAGAATAGGACGTCCGGTTGAAATTGTAGGCGGTTCCTTAACGCATGTTATTCCATATTTACCTATTTTTTTTTTAGATAAACAACAGGTATAAAAAACATTTGTGTGCGCGATAAAGATAACCATTATTCCCTTCTGGTTCATCAGTTTTATCATAGTTACTAATTTCATAATCGGGGTCTGAATCCACTGAGCTTGTTTCAGCGGTATCATCCGAATCAAATTCATCAGATTCATCGAAATTCTCGTTTGGGATGTTGATTGTCTCCTGGATACATGCACGATTAGTGGATTCTCAATTAGTCTCAAACAAATTTATGAAGTATGAAAACGCAATGAATAAGCCCGATTTAACAATCAGGTTCATGTATCTGAAAGCTTACTGTGGAATATTATTGTACTGTATAACAATTGAAAATGACAATCCATAACACCCCCAACGGACGAGGGTTAACATAATGAAAAACACAAATTTAACAAAATTCAATCATAATATAATGTCGGTTCAAAATTGTAAAAAAAATTATCTTAGAGATAGCCATAACATACACAACTATTTTTTGGTACGCTCGCTTTTACATTCTAGCTTCTGGTTGGTACTTAGACTCTACCCAGTCCCTATGCTTGGTACTCTAGTTGGATGGTTAGCTTTTAAGCCTGGTCATCTGTCTAGGAATAACGCATGCTGGATGGAGTCCTAAGATTGTGCATTCTGGTTGGCTAATGGAAGTTTCCTGTAACAGTATCTGATCGTAATCCCATCTAGCCGGTACATCTTAAAAGTATTGGAAGTTATGTACGGGAAAACTTAAAATTTGAAACATATTTGAGGGCGGCTACAATGTTGACTGCAAAAAATCGCTTCAAAGTGCAACCCCAGAAAGTGTAAAAGAAAACGATCAAAATCTAGTAACGGTTCCAGTGACAACTATTTACACAACTCAAACGTTATCGACCATTTCCAATCCTCTAATTCGGCACCAGAAAAATGCCAGATAAATGTAGAACCACAGTAAACTCTGATCCTTATCCAAGCACGTCTTAATGTGGTGGTTCAAAATTTCCAATGACAAGTTTAACAGCTCTCATTTTTGTTCCACAATCTGATAGATCCACTAAAAGGAATTTAAGAAAAAAAAGAAAAAGTGTTGTTTTGACTTTCGCCCTTTATAAAAAGTACTTGAGGGAAACCCTGGCAAAAAGTGTACAGAAGAGAACACTCAATCGGAAAGCTGCAAAAAGAAAAATCAAAAAAACAGTAAAAGGAAAATTCAAGCGAAGACATCCATGACAGCGACGTAGGTTGCTTTTACTGTGGTGAAATGTATTCCATATCTTGTGAGGGCTGGAATGTTTGCTCTCAGGTGCTTCAAATAGGCAGATAATTCATGTACAGGGATTATAACAATAAACTTTTTTCTTGGATTTCATCAATCTTGCATGTGATATCCCGTTTTGTCCTTCCCAACGCACAAAACGGGGTATTCTGTATTTTTTTTTAATTCGGATGTGTTAAACAACCGATCCTTTAACGTTCAATCTTAATATTTACGTATTGGGTTAATACAAAAAATATGGTGTTACCATAAGGCTCCAACACTTCAGATAGCCCATTTTGCTCGCATTTCACTTCTAATAAGGCGTTTTAAAAAAAACACCGTACGATAAAATAATTTTTGTATGCTCCCGTCTGGCATACTGGCTTTTCAATCCACAAAATGGTTCAGAAACTCATTGTTTCTGGCGTAGGCCGGAAAAACGTAAAATGTTAAGATTCGTACCAATGACTTTTTATGCGTGCGCATTTGCTGACAGCTGTCATACATATTAGAGCCGTTTGACACGTAGATATTCCATGCTGCCAACATAACTTAAAATATGATGGCCAAACAAATTTTCAAAAATATCTTTAATGCATTAATAACGTTAGCACAAACAATGTTGTATATCACACGTCCAGTAAATATTTTTGCGCCTCGGCCTGCAATTCTACTCATACTCGAAAAATGATCGTTTCTGTCCTTGTGATGCAAATAAGTATTGCTGTTATTTGATGATTTGTTTATATTTTTCTGGACTATATTTCTACTTCTTACTTCTTACGTGCCGGGGCAATAGACAAATAGTTGTCCGGGACACGATTTAGCTAGTAGCTGGCCTACCCGCTATGGTATTACTCAAGAGAACAATGCAATTGCCTCGGATCGAACTGGCTACAAGGAGCGGCCAAGGTCGAAACAGACAGGCCCCGTTGCTGACGACTGTGCAAGGAACGAGTGGCGAGTCGGTACGTGGAATGTTAAAGGTACGCATGGTAATAGAATTTGAAATTGCCAGTGTAGTGTACGAAAGGCAGCTTAATATTCGGTGTGTATCGGAGACAAAGCGCAAAGGAAAGGATGCTGTGGAGATGGAGGATGGCAGCCTAGCACTATTTGTCGTGAGACTGAAGTGCATGGCGCAAAAGGAGTTGGGGTGATCGTAAGTGAAATAGCGAAAAGATGTGTTAAACAGTACGAATTGGTATCTCCCCAGGTAATGTGGATTAGAATGGAAGTGGAGCTTCCAAGACTTTTTCTTATTACATGCTATGCACTGGTGAATGGAGAAAGAGACCAAGAGTATAACAACTTGTTGAACGTATGTAAGCCAAACGAAAGAGTGATAATATTGGTAGATATGAACGGATGCGTGGGTGTACAGAGAAAACATACTGAACGCGATCTAGGCACGTTCGGAGACCAAATGATAAATGAGAATGGTGAATACCTGGTGAACATCTTAGTGGAGAGAAGCCTGTTTGTATTTAATACGTGGCAAAGAGGTGAATCTAAAAGTATGATTGACATGATAGTGTGTAATGAACGACTGGTGAAAGACACAAAAGTAATGCGTGGAACGGAGTGTGGATCGGACCACTTTTTGGTTGTAACAAGAGTGTGTTTAGAGCAAATGTGGTCCTGGAGAAATAAAACAAACGTTATGCGAACGTCCAAAATTAGGGCAGACAAACTAGTAGATAATGATGTGAGAATGAAATGAGCAGATGCTGTGAGTAAAGAGTTGAATGTGAATGAAACAGTGTGGAACGAACAGATAAAAGACACTGACGTTGAAACTGCATGGATAAGCTTGAAAAACTGTATTATCAATTGTGCCGTGCGGATATGTAAAAGAGCGACTGTGGGTAGACAGAAAAAATGTGCTTGGTGGAATGAATCGGTAAAAACGGAAATATGTAAGAAAAAAAATGTGTACATGAAAATGATTGCTGCAAAAAGTGAGACTGTGAAAAGGCGATTGTATGAGGGGTACAGATTAAGAAACAAAGAAGCGAAGGAGGCAGTGAGAATAAGTAAAGAGGAAGTGATAGCTATGGAAGGAGAGAAAATGCAGAATGATTTTGAGGGAAACAAAAAACTCTTCTGGAAATGAGTCAAAAAATACAAAACGTAGCCCAAAACAGAACGCTGCAAGAGTGATGAACACGAGCAACGAAATAGTATGGAACGATTGTGAGGTGAGGATATGCTGGCAAGAATGTTTCGCAAAGCTGTACAGTAGTGAGGAAAGTAACACTGAAGGGTTAAATAAGGAAAATGTAGAACAAATGGTGAATAAAATTGAGAAGGATATTGGGATAAATGACGTAGAGAAAACGGCAGGAAGGTTGGAAAACGGTAAAGGAGCAGGCGTAGATGGTGAAATGCGAAAGTATGGAGGTGCAAAACTTATATGAAGATTGTGTGAATTATTCAATATATGCCTTAAGTGTAGAAAAGTGCCGAGGGGTTGAAAGAACGCGATCATTGTACCATTGTATAAGAGTAAGCGGAACAAAAGTGATTGCAAGAACTATAGAAGAATACGTTTACTCAGTGTGCCTGGTAAAGCATTTTGAAGAATACTGATTGATCGAATACGAGAAACTACACAAACTAAGGTTTGGGATGTGTGTAGGGTAGCTTCATGCCCGGGAAAGGATGTGTTGATCAGATGATTGCTATCCAGCAGGTGATCGAAAAGTGTTTAAGTGTGAAAAGGAAGATGTACTGTGCCTTTGTAAATTTAGAGAAAGCATAGGACGGAGTGAATAGGGAGAATCAGTGGGAAATATTAAATGAATATGGCGTAAGTAAAGGTCTAATAAACGGAATAAGGGCAGCATACAACGATAGCCGGGCATGTGTTAGGGTGAGAGGAAGTGTGAGTGAATATTTTAATATTGAGCAAGGAGTGCGACAAGGCTGTGTGATGTCACCGTGGTTGTTCAATGTATACATGGATAAATGTGTTAGGCGAGCATGCACCAGTACAAACGGTGTAATGGTTGCTGTCGTAAATGTACGAGTTCTTGTGTATGCAGATGGCACAGTCTTATTAAGTGGCAGTGCGGATGAGCTACAAACTGCTCTGAGGAAGTTTGATACAATCTGTGAGGGCAAAACTAAAATTGTGGTGTTTAATCGGGAATGTGGAAAGGAGAGCAGAGTATTTACTCTGCAAGATGAAATTGTGGAGGAAGTGGACGAGTTGGTATATGTGGGTAGAATTTTTACTGCAGATGGTACGGTGGATGGCGAAATTGGACGAAGAGTCATTGCTGGAAGGAAAGTGATTGGAAGTATTTGGACGCTAACGAGAAACGAAATCATGAGCCTAGCTGCGGAACGAGCAATCTATAATGGTGTGTTTGTCCCGTATGTCAAAGAAGCACGAAAGAAAAATAAATGCCGTGAGAAGCGCATGTGATAAAACGAGAAGGAATAAGATAAAGAATGAGTGTATAATGACGGAGTGTGGCGAGGAAAAGACGATGATAGATAGATATACAAGTAGTGGCTTGGTCGCATTGAAAGAACAAACAACGCAACATTAACGAAGCAAATATAAATGGGTGAGGTTGGAGGTAAGGCGTACATGTGAATACAGATTAATGTAAAGTATTTTGTTCGTTTGATCAGAATTGGAAAAGTATTTTGGAACAACTCAATTTAATTCATGAATACAAGATGGCAGCTCGGGCCCGTCATGGTCTAAAACTTAGATTGTACCTTAAGGTTTTCGAACTAAACCATTTTTTTCATGCCAAAGATGATTTTTTCCCTTCAGTGATTGATGAACCAACTTGCGTTTATAGATTTAAGTGTCAAGACTAATAGTAGTTAGGAAATTATTTGGGGGAAGAAGTAAGTGAATTTCAACTCAGTGATCCAAAAACAAATGCCATCCGACGCTTCAGATTGTTTTTGACCGTTTTACTCTGTATTCATTAGGCATATAACATATATAACTAGATTTAAGGAAAGGTTTATATTAAACTGAGACGTAAACATAATGTAATCGGGTTTCGCCATTTTTCATCTAATTTAAAAAAACTAATAAAATTAAGTATTCATGGTTTAATTTAAATAAAAAAAATACTAATGAAATATGATCTTTTAAAGATATTTTAATACTAGCAGTATTACAACTAAAACACGTAAATCATCGAAATTTATGAACCATGCCAAAGCACATAATTTTTGTGTACTTAATAGAACATGAACACCTAACTTTTCTAGAAGATCCCTATCGTATCCCAAATATTCAGCAATATAGGTAAATTATGATGTGTAAAGGGCGTAACCACACCTGAAAGGCCCCTACTAACTAGGTATAATTATAATGTACAAACTTAGTCACGCAACGCACAGGTGGAACATTTAAATAGTAAATTGTGTTAATATTATCTAATTATCAATATTAAAATTACCAAGAATAGCAATATTTTATCTAGCTCGCATAATTTCGCTCCAGCGAAAAGCTAAAACTTCCTTTTCTTGCAGACATTAACCTATAACTCACCATAATTGTACAGGTCAGGTGTGTAACATTGATAATAAGGATATTCACAAAGTAACATTCTCGTTTTGTTCAAATTTTCACTCTAAAACAAAATTTTGAAATAAATGTCATTTAAAATTCGGTTTACAAATTTACAAGTGAAGGTTGAAAGTCACTTAAAGCATAAAGCAATTTTATATTATAATGAAGTTAACCTGCAGGTGCCGATATCAAACTTGTATCATTTTTTATCTGTCACATTCAATTTTATAATAAATAAAAAGATACAAGGTAAAGTTAGAATTAACAATTACTTAGTAAACCAACCAAACTGTCCAATTAAGTAATACTTCCACAACTTTGATTGCATGTCATTAAAGAGTGTAACAAAAGTTGATCGTTATGATAACGAAATAAGGACATTAACACGAATGATAAATAAATTAGATTTTTTTATTAATACTAAGAAATTAGATTGAAAAATAATTTGTATGAGAGATACTATTATTGATACTAAAACACGTTAATTAATTTTTTTCTTTTTGATTACTGTAACCAAACATTTTTATTAACGCTTTATATAATTAAGGAACAGTTAGAAATGTTGCCGAGTTGCTACCGAATCCAGTTTGACGACACTAAATTATCTTTTTAGTGATTCTCATGAGCAGCATCTCATTAAGCTTTTTTAATACATAATATCAAAGAGTTCATATAAAAAAAGCATAAAAATTCCTTATGTAGGTATATTAAATAAAAATCACAATTATAATAAAAAAAATTTAACTTTTTGTTCCACTTGATTAACATTTGAATAAATTAAAGTTTAAAGGCACTTATTTGCAAGAATGACAAGTAAAAAATTAACCGTCTCTTCTATCACATTTTAATAAAATATGTTGATGTTATGTTTAGGTGATCTTAACCATCTCAACCGTGTCTAATTTAACAGATAACTGATTACCTGTACCAGATTTTTTTAATAGATACATTATTCAAAATGATTATAAGATTTATTCTGTTTGAAGGAGATTTGCAGAATTACGCTCTATAATCTAATAAGAACACGTGCTAACTTAATTGTTTGAACTTTTAACCTACGGATAGTCGTGACTTGGAAAAAAAACTTGTTTACATATAAACGATTTGTAAAAATAACTACAATATGTTATTGTCCTTCGGTTTATATACCGACTAAGTTTATTCAAAAGCTGCGGTAGTCGTGAAGGTGCAAGTCTATGCTGACATTAAAAAATATATACACAAGCATAACCAGATACACAATAGAACATATAAATCATAACAGTGGTTCCTCGAGTTCCAACGATATGTTACCGACACGGCTACCGTGGATTAGTATTCCACCTTAATCTCAATTTATGACAATTTCGTTTGCTGTTCGTTTTCGTTTCGTCATCACATTCGTTAGCTTATGTATTAAGTTTTCATTAAAAATGTTGTTTATATTACAATCTCCAAAACACACAATTTTTTAATTACAATTGACAACACTAAATGGCTCTCTATAAACAGGTCTAGACCAAGAACTGACCAGCTTAAAAACATATATGCAACACGCATTGATCATTTATTATAAATGAACATTATTATACTGTAAAATCAATTATAAGAAATACATTTTTCATTATTAAAGGAAAGCCTATTTTTTTAAATCGCTGCAGAACCCTAAAAATTAATAAGCCAATAACTTTTCACACATGCCCTACTTGCCATTTGTCAGTTAACGTTATCAAAGCTTCAACCGATTTTAGGTTATTGTTATCCAAACCGTTTAAAAATTAGGTACATTTGTGTAGAAAAGGCAAACATGGAAAAAAATAAAATAGGTTCAATAACAAATGTTGCCGTTTGATTACTAATAGGAGATAAAACAATCTGTTATACAACTGTTTATTATTGGACCATTAGTAATAGCGATAATGGGTGATTTTAATATTACCAACACACGCGACAACCAGTATCAGCTTTCATATTAATAACCGTTAACCCCGCAAATTCTGATTGTGATCACTGAGAAACCGAAGAAAATAAATAACTCATGGTTCTGTAAGAAGATAAAAGAATAATTCAGATACGTAATGATTACGGAATTAAATATTACAATAATTTGTCTTCCTCACATAACGAAATAGTAATTCCAGAAAATAAATGTTACTGACTTTCCTTACATTTATTAACTCTGTTCGATTGTACACAGCATTCAGATCTAATATCATGTTAACGGATGCTTTGAAGAAAGCTACCAAAGCTAGCATCAGTTGTTATAATTATGATATAGTGAATTCGTTAAGGGATGACCGAATTTTGAAGTGATCACTGTTATTATTAGAACCATTTACAGTTCTAGTAATGAATTACTTAGCATTGGAATCATTGACGCTTACCCCTTTCTAAGAAAACAACCTCTCTTTGTGGAACGAGGCCTTCTTGCCCTAAGAATACACCATCGTACATTGTATTAGTGCTATATACCTTTTATCCACATGGTGATTTATTTCCTTGTGCTGGCTGGTTTCCTACCCTAATTAAAAACTAATTATTTTTCACAGTTAACCTTAGAAGCGTGTACGGGTGGTCCAAATTGGACACTTTCTTATGGAAACGCCCTTTATTTAAAGAGATAGAAAAAATGAACCTAGGTGTCTGTAGCTCAAATTTAATGAGAAAATCACTGAAATGAACAGAATTCAGTTATCTCTAATTGTTTGGCCGCTAGAGGGCGTTACTTGAATTTAGTTGATTTCTTTAATACCTCATAACTTTCTTACTATTAAAGGTAATTGATTTTGACATAATCTTTCTTAGAGCACTTTTTTACGCAGAATGCATCACAATAGACAGTTTTTATACAGGGTGTTGCGACACTAAACTACATTCTTTCATACGGACCACCGCATATATTTTGGAGTTTTTGAAAAGAGCATAAAATTCCCAAAATTTTGATGTACCACTTGTTATATTTATATTAAATATTATTTGCAGCATTGCATTTTATGCATTAAAATATTTTGCTTGCAGACATCAAGATTTCCATGGCTAAGAAAGGCGGCAGCATGATTTAAATGATGTAAATAAAACACACAAGTATTATAAATAACATAACAAAAGTAACTAAGTAATACTGATCAAAATATACTCGTACTCAGATAAATAGTACAGTAAAACCAACCACCCTATATAAAAACTGTCTATCACGATGATTCTACGTAAAAAAGTGCTCTAAGAAAGATTTTACCAAAATCAATTATTTTTAATAATAAGAAAGTTACGGGTCATTAAAGAAACCGACTAAATTCAAAAAACGCCCCCTAGCGACCAAACAATTAGAGATAACTGAATTCCGTTTATGTCAGTGGTTTATCATTATATTTGAGCCCCAGACACCTAAATAAGAAGTGTTTCCATAAGAAGGTATCCAATTTGCACCACTCTGTACAGTTCTACAGGTGCGCGTTATTGCAGATTCGTTACTTCTTTGACGACTTTATAGCTTCCATATGCACGATTAACTTTTTCCAAGAAAGCAAGACCCCTGTGTTACGAAAAACTCGTAAGAAAAATACTCTTTTAAACATTTAATGCTTTACTACTTCCTAATAGTGCTTTATACCTTGAACCGGCATAACGATTTCTTTTTTTTTTTGTGTTGGGTTGGCTAGCTACTCTAATTGAAAGCAGTTCTCAGTTAGCAATGGAACCATTTACAGTTCTACAAGTGGTAACTGGCATAGGAACGAACCTTCTTGCCAATAAAACAACAAGCCTTTGTGTAATTAAATCTTCTTACCACAAAACTTATAAATAGATGTTGTTACACATTATTGGTGCTTCATTTCTACCTATTAAAACTTTGTACCTTGCACTAGTACATTTATTTGTGCTGTATGACTTCCTCCTCTTATTAAATGCAGTAATGAACAGTTAGCATTAACAGCATCTACAACAGTGCAGGTGCACACTGTTAGTGCTTCATTGCTCTTTGTGAAGGTTCCATGGCTTACATCTACACAACTACCATTTTTCAATAAAGCAACTGACGTTTATGCAACTACGTATTCATAGCGTAAAAAACTCTAAAGAGATACTGTTATACATCGTTAGTGATTCATTACGTCCTAATTGTGCTTTATACCTTGGACCCGAATAGTAATTCCATCATCTCTTTCCAAAAAGACCGCACATCTGGTAACGAAAAGACAATTATTATTTCCTTAATTGTGCTGTGCTAGCATCCTACCCTAATTGAAAACAGTAGTGAGTTACTTAGAACAGCTAGCATTAGAAGCATATACAGTTCTAGACGTGGACATAGTTAATGCTTCTTTACTACTTGTAAGAATTTTCTAGCTTGCAACTACACGATTACAATTTATCACTTAACAACATGCTAATTTTCTCAGTGAAACAAAAACACTAAGGAGATGCTGTTGCACATTGTTATAACTTTATTACTTTCTATTATTGCTTTGTACCTTGTGACCATGTGGTGATTCATTTTTTTGAGCTGCCTGATTTTCCACTGTAATTTAAAACAGTAGCGTATTAGAACGGTGAAAGATTGACAGTTCTTAGGTGTACATTGTTAGTGCTTCAGTAGTGATTGTGTGGGCATCTGCATTGTTACTCTTTTTCATTAAAGCAATTCCCCTTTGTGAAACCAACTGGTCTTACTCTAAAAAAGCTAAGAAGGTACTGTTACAGATTGTTGATGCTTTATGATTCCTAATGATGCTTGGCACCTTAACGAAAGCAGTAATGAGTTAGTACAATTCACATTGAAAGCATGTACGATTCTAGAGGTGCATATTTTTAGAGCTACGTTCCTGCTTGTGAATGTTTCGTAGTTTCCATATGTAGGATTTCGTCTTTCCAAGAAGAGAACACCTTTGTGTAACAAAAAATAAGGAAAATGCTTGCTATCCTAATTGAAAGCAGTAATGTATCGGTCAGCACATCTAGTAGTAGAAGTACATGAATGCCTATGTCCATAAAACCTTTTTGTCTAAGGATTTATCACTCTAAAAATACACTGTTGTATATCATTAGTGCTTTATTTCTTCCTGTAAGTGATTAATACCTTGCACCATACTGATGGTTCGTTTTCTTATGCTTCCTAACCAAAATTTAGTGCTTCGCTACAGATCATGAAGTCTTAAAGCTTGCACCTGTACGAGTACAGGAGATAACACCTCTCTGTATAATGTCAGTGATTAGCCCGAACTGAAAGCACTAACGACGACATCAATGCACGTCGATTTTATTTTGATAGTTACGGTTAGTACTTTATAATTTACGTCAACTCGACCCCTCTTACAATACAGCACTAACTAGCAAAACACTAACCATAGACATAGATCTCACCTCGTTTTCTTAAAGGACTGAAAAGCATAATACAGTATTAATGAAACTGTGTGCCTGTGTGCGTGCGTGTGCAGGTGTTTGTATAAACGTATGGATGTGCGTGTGCGTGCGTGTACGCGTGCGCGGGCGAGTGTGCGTGTGCGTTTGCGTGTACGTGAGCGTCCGCGTGGTGCGTGTGCTGTGCTTGTGCTGTGCGTGTGTGTGCGTGTGCGTGGTGTCGTGTGTGTGCGTGTGAGTCGTGTGTGTGGTGCGTGTGCGTGTGGTGTGCGTGTGCGTGTGCGTGTGCGTGTGCGTGTGGTGTGTTGGGTCGTGTGCGTGTGGTGTGAGTGTGCGTGTGGGGTTGTGAGTGTGTGAGTGTGTGAGTGTGTGGTGGTGTAGTGTGTGAGTGTGTGGTGTGAGTGAGGTGTGAGGTGTGAGGTGTGAGTGTGTGAATGAGTGGTGGTGAGGTGTGAGTGTGTGAGTGTGTGAGTGTGTGAGGTGTGTGAGGTGTGAGTGTGAGGGGAGTGTGTGAGGTGTGAGTGTGAGTGTGTGAGTGTGAGGTGAGTGTGTGAGTGTGTGGTGAGTGTGTGAGGTGTGAGTAGTGTGAGTGGAGTGTGTGAGTGTGTGAGTGTGTGAGTGTGTGAGGTGTGGAGTGTGAGTGTGAGTGTGAGTGTGTGAGGTGTGTGAGTGTGGGGGTAGTGATGGTGAGTGTGTGAGGTGGAGTGTGTGAGTGTGTGAGGTGAGTGTGTGAGGTGGGTGTGGAGTGTGTGAGTGTGTGGAGTGGAGTGTGAGTGTGTGAGTGTGTGAGTGTGTGGTGAGTGTGGAGTGTGTGAGTGTGAGTGTGTGGTGGTGTGAGTGTGTGAGTGTGAGTGGAGTGTGAGTGTGGTGTGAGGGTGTGTGAGTGTGTGAGGTGTGAGTGTGTGAGGTGTGTGAGTGTGAGTGTGTGGAGGTGTGAGTGTGGTGAGTGTGTGAGTGGTGTGAGGTGGTGTGGAGGTGTGAGTGTGTGTGAGTGTGTGTGTGGAGTGTGTGAGTGTGAGTGTGTGAGTGTGTGAGTGTGTGAGTGTGTGGAGTGTGTGAGTGTGTGAGGTGTGAGTGTGTGAGTGTGTGAGTGTGTGAGTGTGTGGTGTGAGTGTGAGTGTGTGAGTGTGGTGTGGAGTGTGTGAGTGTGGTGTGGAGTGTGTGAGTGTGTGAGGTGTGGTGGAGTGTGTGAGTGTGAGTGTGAGTGTGTGAGTGTGTGAGTGTGGGTGTGAGTGTGTGAGTGTGTGAGGTGTGAGTGTGTGGGTGTGTGAGTGTGTGAGTGTGTGAGTGTGTGAGTGTGAGTGTGAGTGTGTGTGAGTGTGGTGTGGAGTGTGGTGTGTGAGTGTGTGAGTGTGTGAGTGTGTGAGTGTGAGGTGTGGTGTGTGAGGTGGTGTGAGTGTGTGAGTGTGTGGGTGTGGTGTGTGAGTGTGTGAGTGTGTGAGTGTGAGTGTGTGAGGTGTGAGTGTGTAGTGTGAGTGTGTGAGTGTGTGATGTGGTGTGTGAGTGTGTGGAGTGTGTGGAGTGTGTGTGTGTGTGTGTGTGTGTGTGTGTGTGTGTGTGTGTGTGTGGTGTGTAGGAGTGTGGAGGGTGTGGTGTGTGTGGTGTGTGTTGTGTGTGTGTGGTGTGTGTGTGTGTGTGTGTGTGTGTGGAGTGGTGGTGTGCGTGTGCGTGTGTGTGTCGTGTGTGTTGTGTGGTGCCTGTACGTGTGCGTGTGTGTCCGTGTGTGTGCGTGTGAGTGTAGGAGTGTTGGAGGGTGTGGTTGTGCGTGTGCGTGTGTGCCTGTGCGTGCGCGTGTGCGTGTGCTTGTGTGTGTCTGTGTGTGTGTGTGTGTGTGTGTGTGTGTGTGTGTGTGTGTGTGTGCGGTGTGCGCGCACGTGTGTGTATGTGTGTGTTAATACCTACGATAACTTCAGAAGGAAAACACGTACGTACTTAAAGTGGTGCATTTAAGCTTGTTTTCATTTCGCCTGGAGCTGACTAGGCTTTGGGAGAAATTCAAAGACGGAGAGGGGGGTTTGTTTGGTGCCGTTTTTTAATTTTGTCAAATATTTCTGTATAAAATAAATAAAGATATAAGAATTCCAATATATAGATCTTAATCATATAGATTAATTATGTTCCATGCAATTTTTTGATGCAACGTGTAATTTAGCGGTAAAATTTAAGTGTTAATCCAATTTTTTTCAGTATTTGAATAACGATTTATTTTATAAGAAAATAATCACACATATATTGTAAAGCGAAATAAGTGTAAAAATTCAATCAATATAATTGAAAATGCTATAACTTTTTATCGATATTTTTATGGAAGCTGGCGGCTTTGGAATTTTTTTAAGTTTTAAACGATTGTTTGATATGTATTATTGCATTTGGTTTTACAATGTTGCCTATTTTCGTAATGAACTTATCATAATAATTATCCTAAAAAAATTGTTCTTTTAATTTCCATTTTGTAGGTGGGAAGGTCGTGTGTTGTTTCACACCAGATATATTCTGAATCTAAGAGGAAGGGTGCAAGCTTCATTTCGGCCACCCTGTACGTGATTATAAAATGCATAAAAATAAAAAAAAAAGAATTTTATGACGTTGCGGAAACGTAACAGTGGGAATAAATGGGTTAAACCATCAAATGCCATATTTATCTCAAGAAGCAGTTGGTTAAAGGGTGCCCTTTAAATATTCGCATTTAGGAGCTGGGTTTAACACCATATTTTAAAGGAATACGAATTCAAAACTAACGGCAGGCTACAATTTAACGGGCGCTAAAAATTAACTCATTGCATACAGAATGGATGCTATTATGTTGTTATTGTTTTATTTGATATCATTAGTAATAGGGATAAATAACCAGAGTGTTGCCACACGTTTGCGGTGGTGTTATGCAGTATCGCTGCAATGCAGTTTATGTAACAAAAATTTGTAACGTGTTACGTATGAATTTAAACATTAAATCGAATCAGAAGTATAATTTTTTACAATTTGAAGACATTCTCTAAATTTTTCGAGGTAAACTGTCCTATACTGAGTTCGTAAGCCGCCACCTATTAAAACAGCATTAAATAAATAATTCCGCTTTAAGTGCTTCTTCAGGTGTTGGAGTATCTTATCTATTGGAAATTTAAATAATTATTTTTGAATAGTGACAACTGTTAAATACAACATGGTTTTCTCTAGCTTAGTTTACGTTATAATTATGTTCAGATAAAACTTGTTCACTAAACGAAAATTAAATGTGTGTGTAAAATGGTGCACGTTATCTGCAGACCGACTACATCAATTACTTATTTCAAATAAAAACAAAACAGAATTAATTTATTTTTGCAAATATTCAAATTACAAAATATACAATCTTGACCACATTCGAACAGTAGCAATATAAAAAACCCGTACAGCTGGCATTAAAATTCCAAATCAAAAATATAAACGAAAAGGTACTAAAAAAGGCAAGCCGGCAATTTTTACTAATAAAAATGATATGAAATATATGTTAGGTGACACTATCTAAATATTCTTCCAAACTAACTGATTCAACACCTTTGTATGGAGCCGCATTCCTTACCGTTTAGAACGTGAATGTTTTTTAACATTTTTTTCTTCTATAAAATCCCGCTCCTAATCAAACTCCGTCACAGTCTCATCACATAATCTAATTAAGCTACATGCAATTTTCCTATTTTAAATTACTTAATTAGGTGTTACTTACATAGTTCAAAATTAGACAGAAAAAAAAATCGAATTAATTACAATTAAGCGTCCCTAGAAAAGTTGTGCAACACGCTGACTTTTGTGGTTAAATAAAATACAATTTTTATTCATATTTTAAAATAATATTAATGCTTGAAGAATGAGTGTGCGCTTTGACCTTCTAGTGGACCTTCCAATTTTTTTTGGTAATTTTTGACAAGTCGTATTGAAAAGCGTATAAAATATTCCAACATTCTGGCTTCTCCTAACACCTGTGCGATGTGTGCATATATCATCGTGTTTTATTAGTACAAAAATATACGAGCTATGATTGTGAGTGAACATTTTTCAGTTTTTTCTTATTTCCGTCCTGATGGCACTTACAATAGCTCTAGTCTGACTCGTTTAAAAATATTCAGATATATTCAATGTGTCTGGATGTCTTTTCTTCACCTTTGCATTTTCGATCTTTCTTTAATTTTACATTACGATATAATCATCTCTTTTACACTCATATGTATATACATAAAAAAATATATAAATTTATGAATTATTTTATAAACCGTATTTTCAAATTAAGGTAGCCGCACTCACTTCTTATATAAAACCAGTAGTCGGAAAAAATAAAATGAAATTCCCATCTCTTCTACAGCTGAACAATTTAGTTACAGTTCGCTAACATTTATAATCTTAATTACAACATCGCTTTGACGTTACCTTTAAGTATCAATTTATGTGGTAACCAATACTGAATAATGATTAAATGCTCAATTAGTTCTGAAAAACAAGTACTCTTCATTCATTCATCAAAAGAAATATAAAATTTGTAAAGAATCAAAGTGGAGACGTAATTTTTGACACCTACATGTAGTACTCAAAGATGCAGACGCACACGTGTTGGCCTTGCAATAAATGCATTTCAATAGACTTTTGTATAGAAGAATAAACCGTACACATTCTACACCTTGTAACTGATCCACCAGATGCTCAAGTTTGCAATATTTAATTAAAAATCTCAATATAATATTAATAAGGTGGAAAATTTAGAAGAAGAAGCAGTGTTGTAACCCTTATTATTAGTTACCATGTGTCCAAGAATGAATATGTAACTGACATAACTTGCCCCTAAAATATATAACAATGTGGCGTACACAACACGCCCGCAAAATAATTTTCCACATCGTTGATTTCAACCCCGAATATTTAGCAAATAATGGTTGCAACCAACTAGAATTAATACCACAGTTCCCCAGTGAATTTCTGTTTAAAATGTATTTTCCTACACCTACATCTGAATAATTTGTTGCGACAATGCGTGTTGTTCAACTTAAAACAAAAGAAATCGCAGTTTTCACTCCAGAAATAAGTGATTTATTTGTTTGGAACTCTGATCTATAAATAATACATTACAACATGTATAAGATAAGTTTATTCACAAGAATTTTAACCATTACAATTAAACGAGCACGTATGTAGTAGAATAATGCACGTTTGTTTTAATGAATTTGTCAATTTCGGCATTTTCGATTTATTGATAGAGACATAATTATATTTTCAATACATTATTTTTTAGCAAAACAAATTTATTAATAAATATTTCACTGCACAATATAACTCTAAAATTTTTTAGAAATGGCGACTCTTTTAATATACTTTTTTTAACGCCTATAAAGTGCTAACCAACGGAATGATAAAATCATCTGCTGACTGAAAAATAATTTGTTAAACAAAGCTTGATCATAATTTGGACAGGCTATGAACTTTCGAATTATCATGTTTTGTGCTTCGTGTTTCGTGTTTTGCTTTTCACGTTCCGCGTTTCATGTTTCACGTTTCACGTTTCACGTTTCACGTTTCACGTTACACGTTTCACGTTTCACGTTGCATGTTTCGCGTTTCACGTTTCACGTTTCATGTTTCATGTTTCATGTTTCATGTTTCATGTTTCGTGTTGCATGTTTCATGTTTCACGTTTCATGTTTCATGTGTGCGTTATTTGTAAGCCTAGTTCTTAATTATAAACTGAATTAGCTTTTAAAATTGTAAACGATGAGTATGTAGTTAAAACTGCATGAGATATAATTTTGAAAATTTCAGAACTCAAATTAGACCTAGTGATGGCGTCGAAACCGAGACTAGTCCCCTCTAGTCTTGAGTTTTTACGGAAATGTCTGGTCTCGTATCAACTATGTATTCTTAAGCACACTAAGTGAAATTTTGAAAACATTTGCCTTAATTTTGTGTGTAGTACGTAGTGTCTGTCTATACATACCACTCGCCCAGGTATGTTTCGGCGCCAAGATGTTTAAGCGCCACCACGTTTCGGTACCAAGATGTTTCGATGACAGGACGTTTAGGCACCTGGACGCTTCGGTGCCAAGACGTTTCGGCGCCAGTATGTCTCGGTAACAAGGTCGCTTATGGAAATGCTGTACATTGGTAGCATAACATACACTCTTAGTTTCACTTTAATTTGGTTTCTTCGTTTACTCCCTACAATGTGTATATGAAAATATGCCATTATAGTTTAAAACAAGTATACGGTATTTGGAAACACATTAATGACCCCGACTGCCTAAGCAATTGTATGCCTGTTTGGATAGCGTATTTGTGTCTTTCCTTGCTTTTGTTTGTCTTGATTGACGTCTATTGCATGTCTAGTTTGTTTCCTTGATTGGAGTGTTTATATATTTTCATATCAGCCAGTTTGCTTGTTTCCTAAGTGTTTGGTGTATGCTTGTGAACTTGCTTCATGTTAAATGGGTTGCTTAGTTCCGCTAGTTTGGACGTTTGAGTTATACGCTTGTTTTCGTTTAGCGCATTTAAGTGTTCCTTTACTAGTTGGAGGTTTGGAATTCTTCAGATGTTTGTGCGTTTTTTTGATTGTTAGTTTATCTGCTCACAAGATGCCTATTCTCACTGTGTGTGTGTGTGTGTGTGTGTGTGTGTGTGTGTGTGTGTGTGTGTGTTGTGTGTGTGTGTGTGTGTGTGTGTGTGTGTGTGTGTGTGTGTATGTGATGTATGTATGTGTGAGTGTGTGTGTGTGTGTGTGTGTGTGTGTGTGCGTGCGTGTAGTGTGTGTTTGCTTGAGTGTGTGTGTGTGTGTGTGTGTGTGTGTGTGTGTGTGTGTGTGTGTGTGTGTGCGCGCACGTGTGTGTGTGGTGGCTGGGTGTGTATATGTGTGTGCCTGTGCGTATGTGATTGTGTGTGCGTGTGTTTTGTGTGTTTGTGTGTTTGTGTGCTTGTGTGTTTGTGTGTTTGTGTGTTTGTGTGTTTGTGTGTGTTGTGTGTTTGTGTGTTTGTGTTTGTGTGTTTGTGTGTTTGTGTGTTTGTGTGTTTGTGTGTTTGTGTGTTTGTGTGTTTGTGTGTTTGTGTCTTTGTGTTTTGATGTGTCTTGGTGTAATTGTGTGTTTGTGTTGTATGTGTGGTTTTGTGTTTGTGTGTTTGATGTGTTTGATCTGTTGTGTAGTTGGTGTTTGTGTGAATTTGCTGCGTGTATTGCGTTTTGCGTTTGTGTGCGTGTCTGCGTGTCTGGTGTCTGGTGTTTGGTGTTGTGCTGTTTGGTGTGTGTGCGTTATGTGTGTGTGTTGTGTGTGTGTGTTGGGTTTAGTTGTGTGTTGGTGTTGCGTGTGTGTGTCAGTGTTTGTGTGTTGTGTGACTGTATGTGTAAGTGTGTGTGCTGTGTGTCGTGTTGTGGTGTGATGTGTGTGCGCTGTCGTATGTTTGTGTGTAGTGTCGTGTTTGTGTGGTTTGTGATTTTGTGTGTTGTGTGTTTTTTGATTGTTGTTTTGTGTAAGTGCTATGTTTGTGTGTGTGTGTTTGTGTGTTTGTGTGTTGTGTGTTTGTGTGTGTGTGTGTGTTTGTGTGTTGTGTGTGTGTGTGTGTGTGTTGTGTGTGTGTGTGTTTGTGTGTTGTGTGTTGTGTGTGTGTTGTGTGTGTGTGTTGTGTGTTTGTGTGTTGGTTTGTTGTGTGTTTGTGTGTTTGTGTGTTTGTGTGTGTGTGTTGGTGTGGTTATGTGTGCTTGTATGTATTGTTGTGTGTGTTTTTTGTGTTTGTGTGTTTGTGTGTTTGTGTGTTTGTGTGTTTGTGGTTTTGGTTTGTTGTGTTTGTGTGTTTGTGTTTGTTGTGTTTGTGTTTGTGTGTTTGTGGTTTTTTTGTGTTTGTGTGTTTTGTGTTTGTGTGTTTGTGTTGGTTTGGGTTGTTTTGTGTGTTTGTGTGTTTGTTGTTGTGTGTTGTGTTTGTGTGTTTGTGTTTGTGGTTGTTGTGTTGGTGTTGTGTGTGTTAGGTGTTTGGTGTTTGTGTTTGTGGTGTGTGGTGTTGTGTGTGTGTGTGTGTGTGTGTGTGTGTGGTGTATGTGTGTGTGGTGTGTTTGTGTGTGTGGTGTGTGTGGTGTGTGTGTGTGTGTGTGTTGTGTGTGCTGTGGTGTTGTGTGTGTTGGTTGTGTGTTGTGTTTTGTGTTTTGTTTTGTTTGTTGTTGTGTTTTGTTTGTGTGTTGTGTTTTTGTTTTTTGTGTGTTTGTGTGTTTGTGTGTTTGTGTTTTGTGTGTTTTGTGTGTTGTGTTTGTGTGTTTGTGGTTTGGTGTTGTGTGTTTGTGTTTTGTGTTGTGTTGTTGTTGGTGTGTTTGTGTGTTTGTGTTTTTGTTCGTTGTGTTTTGTGTGTGGTGTGTTGTGTGTGTGTGTTGTGTTGTGTGTGTGTGTGTGTTTGTGTGTTTGTGTGTTTGTGTGTTTGTGTTTGTGTGTTTGTGTGTTGTGTGTTTGTGTGTTTGTGTGTTTGTGTGTGTGTGTGTGTGTTTGTGTGTTGTGTTTGTGTGTTTGTGTGTTTGTGTGTTGTGTTTTGTGTGTTGGTGTTTGTGTGTTTGTGTGTTTGTTGTTGTGTGTTGTGTGTGTGTGTTTGTGTTTGTGTTGTTTGTTGTTGGTGTTGTGTTGTGTTTGGTGTTTGTGTTGTGTGGTGTGTTGTTGTGTGTGTGTGTGTGTTGTGTTTGTGTGTGTGTGTGTGTTGTGTGTTGTGTGTTTGTGTGTGTGTGTGTGTTGTGTGTGTTTGTTTGTTGTGTGCGTCGTGTGTGTGTTGTGTTGTGTGTGCTTGTTGTTTGTGTGTGTGTGTGTGTGTTGTGTTTTTGTTGTGTGTGTGTGTGTGTGTGTGTGTGTGTTGATGTGTGTTGTGTGTGTGATGTGCTGTGTTTTGTGTGTGTGTGTTGTTGTGTTTGTGTGTTGTGTGTTTTGTGTGTTTGTGTGTTTGTGTTGTTTTGTGTGTTTGTGTGTTTGTGTGTTTGTGTTTTGTGTGTATGTGTGTTTGTGTGTTTGTGTGTTGTGTGTTTGTGTGTTTGTGTTTGTGTTTGTGTGTTTGTGTGTTTGTGTGTTTGTGTGTTTGTGTGTTTGGGTGTTTGTGTGTTTGTATGCTTGTGTGTTTGTCTGTCTGTGTGTCTGTGTGTCTGTGTGTTTGTGTGTTTGTGTGTTTGTGTGTTTGTGCGTTTGCGTCTGTGTGTCTGCGTGTCTGCGTGTCTGCGTGTCTGCGTGTCTGCGTGTCTGCGTGTTTGCGTGTTTGCGTGTTTGCGTGTTTGCATGTGTGCGTGCCTGCGTGTCATCGTGTCTACGTTTTGTGAGTGTGCGTGTCTGCGTGTTTGCGTGTTTGCGAGTTTGTGCGTTTGTGCGTCTGTGCGTTTGTGCGTTTGTGCGTTTGTGCGTTTGTGCGTTTGTGCGTTTGTGCGTTTGTGCGATTGCGCGTTTGCGCGTTTGTGCGTTTGTGCGTTTGTGCTTTTGTGGCTTTGCGTGTTTGCGTGTTTGTGTGTTTGTGTGTTTGTGTTTGTGTGTTTGTGTGTTTGTGTGTTTGTGTGTTTGTGTGTTTGTGTGTTTGTGTGTTTGAGTGTTTGTGTGTTTGTGTGTTTGTGTTCTTGTGTGTGTGTTTGTGTGTCTGTTTGTCTGTTTGTCTGTGTGTTCGTGTGTTCGTGTGTTCGTGTTTTCGTGTGTTCGTGTGTTCGTGTGTTCGTGTGTTCGTGTGTTCGTGTGTTCTTGTGTTTGTGTGGTCGTGTGTTCGTGTGTTCGTGTGTTCGTGTGTTCGTGTGTTTGTGCGTTTGTGTTTGTGTGCTTGTGTGTTTGTGTGTTTGTGTGTTTGTGCGTTTGTGTGTTAGTGTGTTTGTGTGTTTATGTGTTTGTGTGTTTTTGTGTTTGTGTGTTTGTGTGTTTGTGTGTTTGTGTGTTTGTGTGTTTGTGTGTTTGTGTGTGTGTGTGTGTTTGTGTGTGTTTGTGTATCTATGTGTGACTGTAATGTGTGCTTGCGTGCTAAAACACTTAATCCTAAGTCAAAAAACCTTAAAAATAAACCGAAATTGGTATATAAATATAGATTTTATTTAATTATTGGTCCAAATGCTGACAAACACCCATGCACTATATATTTTAGAGAATCCATTTTGCCGTTTATACGATACTTGTATATACATATATATATTTTAGATTAAATTCAGCCCAAGTTTTGAGTAATACCCATGTGACACTAAATTTAGCTCTTGCCCGTTGAGAAATTCCATTTTACCGAGTCCGTAGCAAAATGGATGTAAGTATTTAATGTTTATACCAAATTTAGCTCGTACGAAAATCAACACTTATGGGTCACAGAATTTACCTCTTGGCCATAAAAGGAATCCATTTTATTGCTTCCTCAACGAAATTTTTGTATAAATATAATGTTTGGGCCAAATTTCATCCAAATGTTCACAAATATCCATGGGTCCCAGAATTTGGCTATTGAACATCGAAGCAATTAATTTTACCGTGACCCCTACAACATTGGTGCAAAAGTAGAGATTTTGGGCGGCATTTGACCCAAATACTAGCAAACATTCACCGGACACATTATTAAGCTCTTGGCCATGGAGAACATTTAGTTTGCTTGGCCCACAACGAAATTAGTGTATCAACTGGGTTTCTGGGAGAAAACCAGTCCAAATGTTGTCGAACACTATTGACACATGATTTAGCTCTTGGTCATTGGGTGAATCCATTTTGGCTGAACTGTAACGAAATTGGAGTGACAATATCTTTACAGATAAGAAAGCTATAAATATTTTGAATTTTGCCCTTTTTGGAATCTAGGAAAAACCGGGGCTTTAACAAGGTCTGCTTAGTATAAGTGTATCGTTTTGTTCTACTCTATAACTTTTTCTAATAAAGTTTTTGCGTATATCGTGTGATTCTTAGTGTACTGGCGAACTTCCTTAGAGACCTGTTTGTAACTTTTATGCGGGAATCAGGCTGTATAGAAATCCCAAGCACTATTATGGAATAAGAAATATACTATAAACATTTCAATCTCGTTTGTCAATTCTACCAAAAGTTAAAGCGTGAATAAGTATCATGGGTGGAAGAGTGTGCGATCCAGTGAACGAGAGAGTAAAAGATACATTGGCGAAGATAATAAGTTTACGCCAAAGCGTTCGTATAAAACATTGTCTTGCACACAAAAAATAGCATACTTTCAGAAACAATTCAAGAATGGTACCCATACCTTTACAATGTTTTGATGGGCATTAGTGTGATTTATTTTATTTAACATCAAATAAATGTGTAAATATGCTTCGTTTACACGTTATTGTGATACAGATTGCAGATTGGGATAAAATCAGTATTGACGTATATAAAACAAAATCAAAATTGAAGCAGAAATGTTCTCGTGCCAAACAACCCTAATGGGTGATGATAAACTCGGGCGCCAAAAAATCCTTGCGCCGAAGCACCCCGACACCGAAAAGGCAGCCCCGAACCGGAGACGCCGAAACGTCCTTTAACACGTATCGGTGTAACCTACCTTGTGCATATACCTTTTTTGGGCATCTCATTCGTTTTTTTATTAATAACTATATTACCACATAAACGCGTTCTAACGGGTAATTTTAAAAAGTAGTATTATAAACAAGAGAAAAAAGGTCCACACATCGTGTAGCTTTGTGCATTAAATATCTAAGTTAATTCAAATTAAACTGCTATATTGTTGTTAAAAATTATTATTAATTGTATTAAATACATAAATAAAAAGTTTACCTCCAGTAGGATTTGAACCTACGACCTGTACTTTGCTAGAGTACCACGCTAACCAACTGCGCCATCAAGGTTCAAGCCCTAATGGATGTAAATTTTGTCTTTATGTATGTAGAACTGATGTAAATTCTAAACATAATGAGATTAAAATCAAATTACTTATATTTATATAATAATTTAATATTAGTCAAGTTGCTTTGGTATGTGTGAATCCTTGCGATATTGCAGGCTCACATTCCATTAATATAAGTAATTTGATTTTAATCTCATTATATTTAGAATTTACATCAGTTCTACATACATAAAGGCAAAATTTACATCGATTGGGGCTTGAACCTTGATGGTGCAGTTGGTTAGCGCGGTACTCTAGCAAAGTACGGGTCGTGGGTTCAAATCCTACTCGAGGTAAACTTTTTATTTATGTATTTAATAAACTCAATAATAATTTTTAATTGCATATTTACCTTTGAACTTATTCGTTCATAACAAAAACTTATAATAATGCTATATTGTTGATTTAAGATACTAAATGCTCAAAATGCGTATTATTTGATGCATTTTAGATATTCATAAGTTATACTTTATTTAACTCATGATTTCGCTGTCATATTATTCTTTTAATTTCTTTTGACGATAAATATTTCATTATTATAGTCTTATGTATACATATGCAAGTGAATTCGAGGCCAGATGAGACTAGGTGATACTTCCGAGACGAAACGAGGCAAGACGAGACCGTCTTGATTCGAGATCGAGAATTGCCTTTAGTCTTGTATCGTAGCAGTATTTTATTAGGATATGTAAAGTAAAATTACAATGATCCCCAAACGTATTGGAAAAAATAATGAAATGCGTTGTTTAGATTGCTCATAGACTGCAGTTCCCAAGACTATTAAACCAGAAAAATAAGGATTTTACAAACTAATAAAACCTAGTAAGTTTTGGTCTAATTAAACGTTCTACATATTCTGTTTCTTAATAATTTGACTTAAATTTATTCAGACTTTAATTACAGTTGATAATTCAAGTGAATTTGAAAGAATGTAAATTTTATGATCATTAGATCATCAGATAACAGCCAGGTGCATTAACAAAACTTACGGATAATACCTAAAACAATCTAGGTTAAGTTTAATGCGGGTGAAAACTTCACGCTAGTCCCCCATAGTTCTGGGAAAATTAAATGTACTCCAGCTTATATACCCATGTCCGAAGTTAATTCTAGCTCAATTCTCGGTATATTAAATGTAGAACAAAATTAATCGTGACATAGGAGTTTCTGCTTTTTTAGAATAAAGTACAATGTAAACAGAAACGTGAAAATATACTGGTAATATATCCGAAGGTCTGTTTATTAGAAACAGTCAGACATTTAGATACTATTTTGAACCATGCAGGGTACCGTTAAAAATTAATGTGTTAGTTAAATACAAATATCGGATAAATACGAATACTAATTGAATGAATACCGGTAAGCGCGTACAATACTCTACAACAAAAGGTAAAGTATAGATTTAATAACGTTTTAGGTAGAGGCAGCAATCAATTACGGTAAGTAAATCGTGATTTAAGAACTATGTCAACCGATAGAACAACACTCACATACCAGTGTAACTGATAACACATATCGGACCTTATAATTGACGTATTCCTAGGGATAAATACCTCAGGTACATACAGTAGGTCTATTAATTGCCCAAAATTGACAGATGTGAATCTTGTTCTTGTATTTCCAAACTAGATAAATATGTAGTTAAGTACCACAATGGAAAATAATTATTTGGACCTTTCCGTATAAAAAAGTCTAATTGGGAAAGTAAAATGTGGTTAGAAGTAGACATTAAAGTATACGTAGAAGAAAAACGTACAAGAAAATTTTTACCAACTTATCGCGTAATTATACAAACCTCTTAAAACATAAATAAAAGCAAAGTTAGTTTATATTTTGGATAACGTGTAACAGTGAAACGACGCGTGTTCGAATCGTGTGTAACACCAGTAGCAACATATGACCTAGAAACACTTACATTAACAGCTAAAAGTAGACATAGGCTACAAATCATGCAAAGGGCAATGGAGCGGATAATGCTAGAGATGAATTTGGGAGATCACATACGAAATCAAGGATTACGAAGACGAACCAAGCTCACTGACATCGCCCGGAGAGCGTTGGAATTAAAATGGAATTGGGCAGGACACGTGGCAAGACAAAATAGTACCAGATGGCCTAACAGATTAATGCACTGGCGACCTTGAACATCCAAGAGAACAACGATGGATAGATGACCTGAAAAAACAGCTGGTTGAAAATGGTAGCAGATGGCCCAAGACCGAGACATGTGGAAATCTCTGGGAGAGATCTAATTCCAGGAGTGGATTTCAATGGGTTAAATGAAGAAGGAGAGTAACGGTGAATAAGATTTAATATCTTAAAGAAATTTCACACGTTGCGCGGTTTCATTTGTTAGACAGAAGAAATGAGAATTAAGCACAAGTAGAAAGGGATACCTTAACGCATCTGGCAACACCGCTTTTTACGTCACAAGACCGCCCACGTGGGGACCGGATTTTCCACCCCTAATTATTTTTTACTCGCTTACGTGTACGATGCATTTTTCATCCCTATTTTACACACTCGCGTGTGAGACCGTATTTTCATCCCGTTTTTCATCCCTAATTATTTTTATATACCCACGTGTGAGACCGAGGTTTTCCACCCTTATTTTTACTCGCTTACGTGTACGACGCATTTTCATCCCTATTTTTACACACTCGCGTGTGAGACCGTATTTTCATCCCGTTTTCATCCCTAATTATTTTTATATACCCTCGTGTGAGACCGTATTTTCAACCTGTTTATCCCTAATTATTTTTACATACACCCACGTGTGGGACCGTATTTTCAACCTTTCTTTTATCCCTAATTATTTTTACTCGCTTACGTATAGGACGTGTATTTTCACCCCTTATTTTTAATAAACTTATGACGCCGGTTAAAGTTGTCACCTAAACATATGGCAACACTGCTTTGGATTTTGACGTCACAAGACCGCCTGCGAGGGGATGTACATTTCAACCCTGACAGTATTTTCAACCTTTTTGTCTGTATTAAGAGCCCTTTTGGTGGGATCCCCTAAAGGATAGGCAAATGCATGCGCACGTAGGATCGTTTTTTTTTTACCTATTTTTAAGGGTTAATAAACGGTAGGATATTTTTTAGTATTAAAAGAAACTAATCAAGGTAAAGATAACGTATACATTTGATTTTAAAAATACACTATTAAATACTATAATGACAATAAACAGTTAATGGTATTGCATAATCAGTTAATTACCCTGTTATACAATGTGAATGTACGGTTTAGCGACTATTTAAAATGTGTTTATTAATATTTATTAGGATTCCGTTTTTTGTCAAAAAAGAGATTGCATGATTGTTGTTATTAAATTTATTAGGTTCCTTTTAATCCAATATCTAGATTGTGGTCCTCTAGTGGTGAAAATTCATTTGAATATATTTTAAAATGAAATTGATTTAAAAATAAAACGTGTAATTAACTAATTGATTAACCTGCTTACAGCAATAGTAATTATCGAAAATTAAGGAATGTCGCTTTTATTTATTTACCTTTTTTAATACGTATTATTTACATGCAATATATTTTGGTTTTAAATATGAGTCACAATGTGTCGAATCCTTTTGCTTTAATTATGGGTCATAATTAAATCTAGTTGTCGCTCAAGGTAATCACTACCAAATTAATCTCATGTACAACAAGAAACTTAATATCAATAATGTATAACAAAGTATTTTTATAATGCCATTTTTCGCATAGTTTAATGTCCATGTAAGGATCGTATTTTAGCCTTGAGAGATCGGATTTGGTCTGGGTCAGACTAGGGGTTGGTCCAGTATCGGAGATTGTATTCTAAATTGTCTCCTGTGAAAGTTAGCTTTACAAAAACACAGACACAATCACAAGCACGAGCACAAGCATAAACACAATCACAGGAACAATTACAAGCCCAAGAATCAGGACATGCACAAATACAAGCACAAGTACAAGAACAATCACAAGCACATGCACAAACACAAGCACAGAAACAAACACAAGTACAAGAATCAGCACGAGTACAAGCACAAACACAGGAACCAACACAAACACAAGAATCAACACAAGCACAATCACAAGTACAAGCACAAGCGCAAGCACAAGTACATACAAATACACAAACACGAAAAAACGAAAACCGGAAATTTGAGAACGAGAGAGAACGAGAGAGAACGAGAGAGAACGAGAGAGAACGAGAGAGAACAAGAGAGAAGAGAGAGAACGAGAGAGAAGAGAGAGACGAGAGAGAACGAGAGAGAAGAACGAGAGAGAACGAGAGAGAACGAGAGAGAGACGAGAGAGAACGAGAGAGAGAACGAGAGAGAACGAGAGAGAAGAGAGAGAACGAGAGAGAACGAGAGAGAACGAGAGAGAACGAGAGAGAAGGAGAGAGAACGAGAGAGACGAAGAGAGGAACGAGAGAGAGAGAGAGAACGAGAGAACGAGACGAAGAAGAGAGAACGAGAGAGAACGAGAGAAGAAGACGAGAAGAGAGAACGAGAGAGAGAACGAGAGAGAACGAGAGAGAGAACGAGAGAGAACGAGAGAACGAAGAGAGAACGAGAGAGAACGAGAGAGAACGAGAGAGAACGAGAGAAGGAACGAGAGAGAACGAGAGAGAACGAGAGAGAACGAGAGAAGAGAACGAGAGAACGAGAGAACGAAGAGAACGAGAACGAGGAGAAGAGAGAACGAGAGAGAACGAGAGAGAACGAGAGACGAGAGAGAACGAGAGAGAACGAGAGAGAACGAGAGAGAACGGAGAGAGAACGAGAGAGAACGAGAGAGAAGAGAGAGAACGAGAGAGAACGAGAGAGAGAGAGAGAACGAGAGAACGAGAGAACGAGAGAAGAGACGAGAAGAAGAGAAGAGACGAGAACGAGAGAGGAAAGAGAGAGAACGAGAGAGAACGAGAGAGAAGAGAGAACGAACGGGAGAACCAGAGAATGTGTTAAGTAGACCTCAATCTAAGCTATATATATATATATATATATATATATATATATATATATATATATATATATATATAAGTTACTCTAAGCGACGGAGAATTGAAAACTTTGATACTCTTCCATTCGGGTATAAGGACTAAATAATAAAACAGATAAACAAAGAAAATCATTTTATTTAAATCCTTGTCTTAATTCATTCTGCAGCTCTGCGTGTTTTCGTTTTTCATTTTTCGTGTTTACGATTTTTCGTGTTTGCGAATTTTTCGTTTTCGTTTTTCGTTTACGATTTTTCGTGTTTGAGAATTTTCGTCTTCGTTTTTCGTGTTTGTGTATTTGTATGTACTTGTGCTTGCGCTTGTGCTTCGAGAGAGAATGAGAGAGAACGAGAGAGAACGAGAGAGAACGAGAGAGAACGAGAGAGAACGAGAGAGAACGAGAGAGAACGAGAGAGAACGAGAGAGAACGAGAGAGAACGAGAGAGAACGAGAGAGAACGAGAGAGAACGAGAGAGAACGAGAGAACGAGAGAGAACGAGAGATAACGAGAGAACGAGAGAGAACGAGAGAGAACGAGAGAACGAGAGAGAACGAGAGAGAACGAGAGAGAACGAGAGAGAACGAGAGAGAACGAGAGAGAACGAGAGAGAACGAGAGAGAACGAGAGAGAGAGAGAGAGAGAGAGAGAGAGAGAGAGCATATCTTACAAGACACAGTTTGAGCACAATTGCCTGACCTCCAGGGTTACAACCAGAAGGGCCTTAACACCACCAAATAACCCTAAGAATAACCCTAGACCAGCCCCACCCTAAGCTCCAACCCTAAATACAGTTCTAAGCCAAGACCAGCTCCCACCCCTGTCCTCGCGTTAGCAAAAGTCCTAGCTGTCAAAAGGTCCTTAATACAGCCATAAGGTTTAACCCCAAAAGAAATAATAAAAATAAGGGTAATACGGTCCTTCATGTAAGCGAGTAAAATAATTAGGTTGAAATACGGTTCACACGTGTTAAAATAGTTAAAACACAGTCTCACGTGAGGTGTTGTCAACAGGATGGTGACACGTCTAAAACTGAGTGTTATTGAGTCACATAGCACACGCCCACGTGGGGACCTGTTCCACCTTATTTTATCACACCGCTTACGTGTGAGCACCTGATTTTACATACCCTAATTTCTGCACACCCACGTGTGAGGCAGTGATTTTCCACCTTATTTTTACACGCTTACGTGTAGGACGTTTTTTCCACTATTTTTACACACTCACGTGAGACTGTGTTTAACCTATTTACACACCCACGTGTGAGACCGTATTTTCAACCCTAATTATTTTTACTCGCTTACGTATAGGACGGTATTACCCTATTTTTACACACTCACGTGTGAGACCGTGTTTTCAACCCTATTTTACAACCACGTGTGAGACCGATTTTCTAACCCTAATTAGTTTTTACTCGCTTACATGAAGGACCGTATTACCCTTATTTTTAGTTATTTCTTTGGGGTTAAACCTTATGGCTGTATTAAGGACCTTTGACAGCTAGGACTTTGCTAACGCGGACAGGTGAGCTGGTCTTGGCTTAGAACTGTATTTAGGTTGGAGCTTAGTGGCTGGTCTAGGTTATTCTTAGGTTTTGGTGGTGTTAAGGCCCTTCTGGTTGTAACCCTGGAGGTCAGGCAATGTGCTCAAACTGTGTCTTGTAAGATATGCTCTCTCTCTCTCTCTCTTCTCTCTCGTTCTCTCGTCTCTCGTTCTCTCGTTCTCTCTCGTTCTCTCGTTCCTCTCGTTCTCTCGTTCTCTCTCGTTCTCTCGTTTCTCTCGTTCTCTCTCGTTCTCTCTCGTTCCTCTCGTTCTCTCTCGTTCTCTCGTTCTCTCGTTCTCTCTCGTTCTCTCTCGTTCTCTCGTTCTCTCTCGTTCTCTCTCGTTCTCTCGTTCTCTCGTTCTCGTTCTCTCGTTCTCTCTCGTTCTCTCGTTTCTCTCATTCTCTCGAACAAGCGCAAGCACAAGTACATAAACACAAACACGAAAACGAAGACGAAAATTCTCAAACACGAAAAATCGTAAACGAAAACGAAAACGAAAAATTCGCAAACACGAAAAATCGTAAACACGAAAAATGAAAACGAAAACACACAGAGCTGCAGAATGAATTAAGACAAGGATTTAAATAAAATGATTTTCTTTGTTTATCTGTTTTATTATTTAGTCCTTATACCCGAAGAAGAGAAGTAATTCCAAAGTCCTTAATGTAACTTCGTATAATATATATATATATATATATATTATATACTAGATTGAGTTATAACATTGGTTCTTCGTTCTTATTCTGTTGTTCTATCCTGTTTTCTCATTCTTCTGTCTTTCTCCTCGTTCTCTCGTCTCGTTCTCTCCGTCTCTCTCCTCGTTCTCTCTCTCTGTTCCTCGTTCTTCTTCTCTCGTTCTCTCTCTTCTTTCTCTCGTTCCTGTTCTCTTCGTTCTCTCGTTCCTCTCGTTCTCCTCGTTCTCTCTTCGTTCTCTCGTTCTCTCTCTCTCTCGTTCTCTCTTCTCTCTCGTTCTCTCGTTCTCGTTCTCTCGTTCTCTCTCGTTCTCGTCTCTCGTTCCTCTCGTTCTCCTCGTTCTCTCTCGTTCTCTCTCGTTCCTCTCGTCTCCTCGTTCCTCTTCCTCGTCTCTCTCTCGTTCTCTCTCGTTCTCTCTCTCCGTTCTCTCTCGTTCTCTCGTTCCTCTCTCGTTCTCTCCTCGTTCTCTCTCGTTCTCTCTCGTTCCTCCGTTCTCTCTCGTTCTCTCTCTCTCGTTCTCTTCTCGTTCCTCGTTCTCCTCGTTCTCTCTCGTTCTCCTCTCTCCTCGTTCCTCTCTCTCTTCGTTCTCTCTCGTTCTCTCTCGTCTCTCTCGTCTCCTCGTTCTCTCGTTCTCTCTCTCTCTCTCGTTCTCCTCGTTCTCTCTCGTTCTCTCGTTCTCTCTCGTTCTCTCGTCTCTCTCGTTCCTCGTTCTCTCTCGTTCTCTCTCGTTCTCTCTCGTTCTCTCTTCTCTCGTTCTCTCTCGTTCTCTCTCGTTCTCTCTTCTCTCGTTCTCTCGTCTCGTTCTCTCTCGTTCTCTCTCTCTCTCTCTCTCGTTCTCTCTCGTTCTCTCTCGTTCTCTCTCGTTCTCTCTCGTTCTCTCTCGTTCTCTCTCGTTCTCAAATTTCCGGTTTTCGTTTTTTCGTGTTTGTGTATTTGTATGTACTTGTGCTTGCGCTTGTGCTTGTACTTGTGATTGTGCTTGTGTTGATTCTTGTGTTTGTGTTGGTTCCTGTGTTTGTGCTTGTACTCGTGCTGATTCTTGTACTTGTGTTTGTTTCTGTGCTTGTGTTTGTGCATGTGCTTGTGATTGTTCTTGTACTTGTGCTTGTATTTGTGCATGTCCTGATTCTTGGGCTTGTAATTGTTCCTGTGATTGTGTTTATGCTTGTGCTCGTGCTTGTGATTGTGTCTGTGTTTTTGTAAAGCTAACTTTCACAGGAGACAATTTAGAATACAATCTCCGATACTGGACCAACCCCTAGTCTGACCCAGACCAAATCCGATCTCTCAAGGCTAAAATACGATCCTTACATGGACATTAAACTATGCGAAAAATGGCATTATAAAAAATACTTTGTTATACATTATTGATATTAAGTTTCTTGTTGTACATGAGATTAATTTGGTAGTGATTACCTTGAGCGACAACTAGATTTAATTATGACCCATAATTAAAGCAAAAAGGATTGCGACACATTGTGACTCATATTTAAAACCAAAATATATTGCATGTAAATAATACGTATTAAAAAAGGTAAATAAATAAAAGCGACATTCCTTAATTTTCGATAATTACTATTGCTGTAAGCAGGTTAATCAATTAGTTAATTACACGTTTTATTTTTAAATCAATTTCATTTTAAAATATATTCAAATGAATTTTCACCACTAGAGGACCACAATCTAGATATTGGATTAAAAGGAACCTAATAAATTTAATAACAACAATCATGCAATCTCTTTTTTGACAAAAAACGGAATCCTAATAAATATTAATAAACACATTTTAAATAGTCGCTAAACCGTACATTCACATTGTATAACAGGGTAATTAACTGATTATGCAATACCATTAACTGTTTATTGTCATTATAGTATTTAATAGTGTATTTTTAAAATCAAATGTATACGTTATCTTTACCTTGATTAGTTTCTTTTAATACTAAAAAATATCCTACCGTTTATTAACCCTTAAAAATAGGTAAAAAAAAAACGATCCTACGTGCGCATGCATTTGTCTATCCTTTAGGGATCCCACCAAAAGGGCTCTTAATACAGACAAAAGGTTGAAAATACTGTCAGGGTTGAAATGTACATCCCTCGCAGGCGGTCTTGTGACGTCAAAATCCAAAGCAGTGTTGCCATATGTTTAGGTGACAACTTTAACCGGCGTCATAAGTTTATTAAAAATAAGGGTGAAAATACACGTCCTATACGTAAGCGAGTAAAAAATAATTAGGGATAAAAGAAAGGTTGAAAATACGGTCCCACACGTGGGTGTATGTAAAAATAATTAGGGATAAACAGGTTGAAAATACGGTCTCACACGAGGGTATATAAAAATAATTAGGGATGAAAACGGATGAAAATACGGTCTCACACGCGAGTGTGTAAAAATAGGGATGAAAATGCATCGTACACGTAAGCGAGTAAAAAATAATTAGGGTGGAAAATCCGGTCCCCACGTGGGCGGTCTTGTGACGTAAAAAGCGGTGTTGCCAG
>JARFJB010000512.1:700000-1007500 GCA_036346205.1 Vesta saturnalis | reverse complement strand
TGTAGAAAAATAAAAAAAATGATATTAAAGAAGCTTTTGTATATATTGAAAGGATTCTCAATACTATCCGGGATGCTTTATTTAGAAATGCGTGTATGGAGAGACTATAGGGGTGGTCCGAAATAACCTATATTTAAAGTGTTTTAAATTTTTTATAACCAAGATTCAGGGTGATTTGTCAATTTTGATCAATTCTTTAATTTTTCATACCTTGCGAGCTACACTGTAGCTTTGTTTGATAGTTACTACGTACATTCCTAGTCTAATATTGGGCCGAATAGTGTATAACTAAAAATTACAGTCTAGGTCTTCACTAAAAGAAATAAGGAGTGTGGTTTACATTAAAACTATATATTAGAAATTTAGGTTTTATATTGGAAAAGAGCAGAAACAATTAATTTAAATCTCTTTGGTGTTTATGCAAATTTTGTTACGTATTAATTTCAGTCAAATTTAAGGGGTAAAAATTTAAGGAAAAATATATATTTTTCCTAATTAATCAATCATTAGGGTAATTTTGTCTGCCTTTGCAAATATACAAACATATTTTTAAAATTCTGGTACAGATCCATCTGTATCATAATTTTTTTAGTCTGGACCTGGGTTCCAATTTTTTATACGTCATTCGACTCCATATTGGGCGAATTATAAATGTAGTAAATATAAAAAAGCTACGATGTGGTGCGTGGATTATGGAGAATTAAAGAATTGCGCAAAAAAATCAAGTAACATGCGTCTTACTTATGAAGAATCCAAGACCCATTAAACATATGTTATCTAAAACCAGTGGGTATCTTCCATCCTGCCTTAATGTATGCGCATTTCCTAATGAAACACCCAGTAGAAATCCCTTTACACAGCTTTTAAGGTAATTCAAGTTTTTCTTATAAAAGCTTTTATACTAAACTAAATAAGATTTAAAAACTAATTGGAACATCTTACGTTCGCAATCATATTAAGACGGAATCAAAAACTAACTTTTAACATATCCTTGATTTTCAACTTAACGAATTAAATGTATTCTTTTGAGTTGAATTAAACAATAAATACAAAAAATGTGAGGTATATGTAATATTTATTATTTTTTTATAATACAAAGATTTGCACTCAATTTATAAATTGATTACATTCTTCTGTACTTGTGCAAGAGAAAATATGAATATGTTGAAATAGTCGTATCGCGCTAATGTAACACAGACATAAGAAAGTTATGTGCTAGCTACATTAGATTTTTTTAGTGATTTTATGATAAGCTAATGTTTTTTTTATTATTAACTAACGTTTTTCTGCTTTTCATGCACCACTGAATTATACTGATCATAAAAAGGTTTATTTTATTGTTTAGTAAGTGCAATATTCATTGTTGCAATGTACATATATCCATTTCACACAAAAGCAAGGGCATGAATAACGATTTGGCATAAATGAATTAGCTACCAGCATAAATAATGACCTGTTCAGTCTATGTTATCCGAAATGTTTACTAATTAATGTCATAAACTCTCATTTTGATTAGTTTATTTTCAATATGATACACGCATTAAAACATCTTAAAGCTAGTGTTCCCGATTAAAAGTTCCTGATATCGCAAATGGTGAATTTGCCATTGCATGCGCAAAAAAAGTCAGAAACAACCCTATTTGATGAAGAAGTTAAATTTTCGAGTTCAATCTGAACAAAGCGCTCATTAAATTGTGAATTCCAGATAAAAAATCTGACCGGTGGACTTCGGCACAACACTTTCTCGTGTAACGAAACTAATTGTTGCCCGCAGCAATTTTTAACTCCGTATAACTAGCAATACAATAAGATATACTTACCCACAAAATTATTTTTTTCTTATTCACCCTGTATCTTACAAATTTACATATTCGGATAGCATGAGAAATTAACTTTAAAATACTTTGATATAAAATATTAAAAAAAAAATTAAATAATATTTTTTTTTGTTATTTTCGGCAAAACCGAAAGCGCTAAAAATATTCCAATATAGCAGCTATGTATGTTTACTATGTAATCCCTTGATTTCAACATTTCATTTTTATTGGAAACATATTATAAGGGATTTAAGTTTTAAAATTTTAAAATTCCTAACTCCAGTCCTGGATAAGATAAAGCTCATATTTTCGTTATATGTGACTATAAAATATGTAAAATTTAAAAAGTATGTGTTGATAGGCCAGTCCCTATAATTATAACAATATAATAAGATATACTTAGCTACAAAAATAATTTTTTTCTTATTTACCTTATGTTTTGCAAATCACTGTATATTTGTACGTATTTGGAGAGCATGAAAAATTAGCTTTTGTTTTTGAAACTTTGACATAAAATATTAAAAAAATTTTAAAAATAATTTTAATTTAATATAGCAGTTTAGCAGCTATATATGTCTACTGTATTACCCTTATTTCCAAGATTTTATTTTTATAGTTATGAGGAATTGAAGTTTTCAAATTTGAAAATTTCTAACTCCGGTCCTGGATGAGTTAGAGATCTCCCACAAAGCTCATTATGTTTTCGTTATATGTGACTGTAAAATACCTAAATTAAAAAAAAAATTATCAGAACCGTTTTAGAGAAACTCAATGTTGAAAAAAAGGGAATTTTAACCCCGTAATTAAGGGTAACATTTTATTTTTTTTTTAATATTTACAAACCATTCGAAAGCATGTACTTTCATTTACAAGTTGCGATTTTTAAATTGTAAGCAGCTTTTATGGTTTCTTAGTAACAGCCCAAGCACCGAAATGTACTAAAATCGCCCTATGGGATAAATCATTTTGAATTTAAGATTTTTAAAAGAAATTTGTTTGATCGGGGTTTAGGGTTATTAACTTTTCACCAAAGATAGACTTTCGGGCTCTGGTTTTTGAAATGCATCCCCAAAAAAACACCTTCATTGTGCCTCCTCCCCCTCCCACCCCCCCATTAATTGATTTTTACGAAAAGCTAGTTTAGGGCCCGCGTCAAATCTCATTAAAATCGATCAAATAGTCTCGAATCCACACACAGACACAAACAGACATACACGATAAATTTTTTTCGCGAAATCGATGTTTTTCGACTCAGGGAACACGAAAACGTTGAAATCCGCGAAAAAAGAATTTCAAAATTTTTTTGCGATTCTAATATTTTCTCTTAGTATACGTAGTGTACGAGAAAGTAAAAACACATTCTCCATTAAAATGTACGGACCAGATCTAAATTGGCAAATTACAAAATTACTAACACATTTGCTTTTTGAGTTAAAGTTCATTATTTTCAGCGTGATGTTGCATCACCACATTTTTGCATAATTTTACGAAAACATCAAAACCGATTTTTGAGGATGATGTATACCGTTCACGTTAACAATGTACAGGAACTATGGCAGCGTATAATCAGTAAATATGCGCATATTATATACATTGCTCGTATTTCATCAGAAAATGAATGCATCAGTCAACCATGGAAAATTAATTTAATAATTATATTTGACAAGTCAAAAAAATCGAGGCTGCGGTTCTTTCCACTTTTAAAGAGGACGTACAAATAACACGTTTTAATGAAAATTTCTTGGTAAAAATTTGTCAGAAAATCAAATTTAGGAAAAATGCAGGAAAAAAAGGAATTAACCTCAATTATTTATGATTAAAACCTTTAATTTTTCATTATCTACACAATTTCTGTATATAACAGAAAAAAAGGAGTTAACCTCAATTATTTATGATTAAAACCTTTAATTTTTCATTATTTACACAATTTCTGCATATAATTAATAAGATTAATCGCCTTTCTATATTTGCATAAATGCAAATCTAGAAGCAGGTGAACATAAACAAAAAATTATTAGCAAAAACTATATAGGATTCAATTAAGCAAAGTAATTTGCGCAATTTAAAAAGTCAATTATAATCAAAAGTAATAACCGACACAACAGTTAGTTCCGATTGACGTTTTAAATGTACTACGTATGAAAGAAGAAACACAATCAAACATAAAAAAGAAGAAAAGTAAATACCTTCTCGTCAGTAACGAAGGAAATTGAAATGTAACCATTAATCATGAACACGTCTTATTACTACCACATTACGCTGAAACGTTAACAAGGCTTTTAAATCTTGATCTTTTTAATGATTCTAAAATTCATTGCTCACTAATTATACACCTTGTCGATTTCAAACACGTAAATTACACACGCTTGACATTTTTAACTTTGTAAATTAAAATGAACTTGCATAATGTATTCATTGTTAATTATTAGTTAGAAAACTGAAGATGATCGCATTTTTGCAATAACTATCTAAGTGGTCCCCACATACTTAAAGGTGTTGAGATACTGTAAAAATGACACAATCAGAAGCGGTATTCTCTTTTTTGGTTTCTAACGATTGTGATCGTGTTTGTCAGCTACACGCACCGTTGCACACTTTACATCAGAAACCAATGACGAACCCAAAAAATTTTATCTTTACCTTCAAGTTGGCAAAGTTAATGGCATACCGAAACCTTCTAAATCATGTTCTTGAGTCGTTCTTTTCACGTCTCATTGCACTCAAAGTTGTTTATTTCTTTTTTTTTTTTCGTTTGCTATTATGAGAATCACTTTCTATAGTTAATGCGATATCTTTTAATTGGTTGTTTATACCTATAAAGTGATTGTTGGAAAGGAATTTTAATAAAATAATTATGCTTTATTCAACTACTGGTATTTGATCATGATTCTTTATTTTACTGCCTATTAAATGCAAATAAAAATAATTGTAATGTATAAAATGTATCTGTTCTTTTCATCCATGCACTTGAACATTGTACGGTTAGACAGCCAACGTAGTTGTTACAGACCTCAAAGTTCATCAATTATTTTGCTCACAGGGTTATAAATAGAAAAACAATACCCTACCGTCGCCTTTTTCTCGGTCATTAGTAGGGCCGGCGATAATCCGGTGCAACCAGTGCTCCTTCGCCGAGCGGTAAATTTTAGGGGCGGCATTTTTACTGTCAGAATTCATACTTGTTAAGGCATATTTTATTTAACCAAAGGTGCTTGCTCCCAATTTTTTTAAACTTAAGAAAAGACGTAGGTATACTTTGGATACAAGGCGGTTGGAAAATAACTGATTTGTACAGAATGCTGAGCCCGTCAGACATGTTTCGTCAAATGTAATAAAAAAAATAAAATAAAAGGTATTTACAAAAGTTATAGGGTAACTTCGGGAGAGTTGCCTCACCTTCTTTTTTGAGGTTATAAAAACCAAACGTTTAACTTTAAAATAAATGGAGTTAGATGGCTCTCTAATTATATTAGAATAAAATGCCACAAAATATTGAAAAAATACAAAAGTACAAAAAGGCGCAATTTCGAAAAGTTAGTGGAACATTTTCATTTAAACACTTATTTGAAAACGTAGTGCATCATTCATGCAACCATTTGAAACAAACAATGCACTTGATCTAGTCTTCTCTACTTTTTGTTGTTCGGTAGTTATTCCCATACCCCAGACATTCATTTATCTAATCATCATCATTAGGTACACCGTCGCTTTTAGATTCCACTAAAACTTCTGTTTCACTTTCTTATGATGAAGTATGATCATCTAGTTGGTTTCTCTTCAACATGTGCTTCTGTTTCTTTGTACATTTGTTTTCTTTATTTTCCTTCTTACTACGTTCCTTTGCCGCCTATTTTTCAGCCAACTCCTTTTTTCTTTTAATATTTTCAACCCAGTTATAGGATAGCAACTGACTGTCGACTACGTTTTCTAATAGTATTAACTCTTGAGGTCGATGGTACAGGGCAGCTACTGTCCAGAAATTTTCCAGGAGTTTCTAATTCCTCCTCATTTTGAGCGTCTGAAGTGGTTAGTAAAACACGGGTATTATTGTCAGGCAAAGTATTATGGCTTGGCGAAGTATCATTTTCAGGCACAGTTTCATTGGCAGACAATTCCGCCGTATCTCTCTTCAGATATGTACACATAGTCTGGTATTGCATCAGGATTTAAAGGATAAATTCCCGTCGATCGGAAGACAGAAACAACATTTTCCTCCCGTAGGCGCTTTTGACCATGATTCTCCCAACTTTTCAAACCATAGCCTGTTGATAGATCTGGTTGGGTTTGCACGAATAATTGTGTTGCATGCGAAATAGTAATGCTTTAAAGAATGCTCGGTCTAAAGGCTGCAAAAATTGAGTTGTGTGACTTGGTAGACACAACACTGTAACATTATTTTGTTCGGCGAATTCTAATATTTCATCGAGCTCATATGAGAGGAATGGCCATCTGAAATGAGAACTACAGTTCCTCGGATTTTCGGGGAATAAATTGTTTTTCTAACCACAAAAGGAAAATCGATGTGTTTACGTATGCCGATTTTTCGGACATGGTAACAGTAGAGCCAGGGGCATACCATCTTCATACTCATTTTTTTAGTTTTTGCCCTTGAAAATACACAATGGTGAAATGCAAGTACCTTCAGCATTGCAACAAACCATTAAAGAAATTGTTTGGCCCTTTTCTCCCGAAGTTAAGGCCGGAACGTTTTTGGTCCCTTTTTCAGCAATTACATATTCTGGCCAGTTATTCAACTGTAAACCAGTTTCATCCATATTGAATGTATTATTTGGTTTGTGATCAACACCTTTTCTTCAACAATTTGTGCTAGCAGGTCAAAATATTCAGATACACCATGTTTATTCATACCCCTTGCTCGAGCAAAAGAAACACCTTCGGATTTTCTGACAAACAAATCCTTATTTCTGCCAAGAAAAGAATATAACCAACCTTTACCAGCTTTACCATTATTAGTATTGAATTTATGGGGCAACTTGAACTGCTCAGCTGAGTCTGTAACTTCTTTATATGCGCTACATGTTTACACTCGTTGGTCTCACTAAATAAAGCAGATGGACCTTGTGCTCCCTTTTCAGTGACACCTGATCGTCTTCTCCGACAAAGCATTGTGCATGATATGCCATATCGCATGGAGGCTTCATTAACACCAAATGTCCCGTTTCGCACAGATCAATGGCAGACAATGGTTTCTCCGCCGACTATGATTCCCGAGAAACACTACCCTTCCGTTTGTAGCGCGTAGGCATAATAAATTTTCTGGAACAAATACTCAGTAAAAATCGGATCGGAAGAGTTGGCGACTTTGAATTCGGGTGGCGCGCGCTAACTGTACCGCACCGGAAGGGAGGATAGTCTCCGCTGTTTTTTAAACGTGGCTATTTACGAACGAAATTTTAGGTTAGACAAGTGCTTTGATCGTTTATAAACTTATATTAACCAAAACTACTAGTTTACGTTGAAAAACTATAGTATTACAGGACTTATACTAAAGCTCATAAAAATGTTTGAATCTAATATTGAATATTTTCTTACCTATTACACTTACTTACTTACTTACTTAACCTTCAAGCCATTCGCTTGCGGGGTAGGCAAAACAATCCCTGCCTCTTATTTCTTTTTCATTCTCAATCTTTCTCCATGCTTTCCTATCTCTGCATATCTCCCTAGCTTCCTCAAGATTCATATATTATGTCTGACATGCCCTTTTGTTTTTAAAACTCCTTATCTTTCTTTCCTTTACCATTCTACTACATTCAGCCAAGTTTTGCGCGGCCTACCAGGCACGGCCTAACCTCTAACCTCACCCACATATATTTGCTTAGTTGATCTTCGTTGTTCATTCTCTCAATGTGACCAAACCAACGTAATGTGCTACTTATATATATATATATATATATATATATATATATATATATATATATATGATCGTCTTTTTCTCGCCACACTCCGTCATTGTGCACTCATTCTTTATCTTGTCGCTTCTCGTTTTACCATATGTGCTTTTCAAGAACCTCATACCCACGGCATTTATTTTATCGTTCGTGCCTTTATTGACATACCCATGTCTCACTTCCACACAGTACTAACGGGACGAACACTCCATTATAGATTACTCGTTTTGCAACTAAGCTCATTCTTTCGTTTCTCATTATCGTCCACATACTTCCAATCACTTTCCTTCCAGCATTGACCCTTCGTCCAATCTCTCCCTCTGCAGTAAACATTCTACCCAGATATACCAGCTTGTACACTTGCTCCACAATTTCATCTTGCAGAGTAAATACTCTACTCTCTTTTTCACCTTCCCGATTGAACACCACAATCTCAGTTTTGTTCACGTATACCTTCAGGTCCATGCTCTCACAAGCTGTATCAAACTTCCTCAGAACAGTTTATAGCTCTTCCGTACTGTCACTTAATAAGACTATGTCATCTGCATACACCAGAAGTCTGACACGTTTATCCATGTATAAATTGAGCAACCACGCAGCTTTGTCGACCTTCTTGGTCAATACTAAAGTATTCACTCACACCTCCTCTAGCCTAACACATGTCCGCCTACCGTTGTATACTGCGCTTATTCCGTTTATTAGACCTTTATTTGCGCCATATTCATTTAATGTTTCCCACAGCGTCTCCCTATTTACACTGTCGTATGTTTTCTCCAGATCTACAAACGCACAGTACAGCTTCCTTTTTACACCGTTTGATCACCTGCTGAAGAGCAACCATCTGATAGACATCCCATCCCAAATCTAAGTTTGTGTAGTTTCTCGTACACTATCAATCAGCATTATACCAAATACTTTACCAGACACCCTGATCAAACTTATTCCACTGTAGTTCTTTCAATCACTCTTGTTCCCCCTACCCTTATATAGTGGTACAATGCATTTTTCCACACATAAGGCATACATTGAATAATTCAAATAATCTTCGTATAAGCTTTGCACCTCCATACTTTAGCATTTCACCAGTTATTTCATCTACGCCTGCTCCCATGCCGTTTTTCAACCTTTCTACCGTTTTCCCTACCTCATTTATCCCCATATCCTACTCAGTTTCATTCGCCATTCCTTTTACATTCTCCTTATTTTACCCTTCAGTCTTACTTTCCTCACTACTGCACAGCTTTCCGAAATATTGTTGTCAGAATTTCCTCATTTCACAATCGTCCCATACTATTTAGTTGCTCATATTCATCACTCCTGTAGCTTTCTGTTTTGGGCGGCATTTTGTATTATTGACCAGTCTCAAACGCCACGTCACCTAACCCGAAACTACTTACAGGTGCAAATTTGAGTTTCATTTCATTCAGTAATTGGTTATTAGGGAATGCAATCCCGCTGATATGGGATTCCGGCAGATTTTTGTGTTCCGATCATCCCGGGATTATAAACTACTAATTCCGGGATTTTCAACAATTTTTATTAATTATAAGTTGGGAATTTGGAATAATTTTCATTAACGTAATATTAAATAATAAATAATATTGTTGAAATATATATATATATATATATATATATATATATATATATCTATATATATATATATATATATATATATATATATATATATATATATATATATATATATATATATATACAGTGCGTTCAATATAATCGGACGCACTCAATAACTCTTTGTATTGCGTTTCACAAGAAAGTGTTTAAATAGTTTTTATTCATTTACAAATACTCTATTAAGTGATTGGTTTAGATAATTTTTAAGCTTCCGGTTTGACCGGAAGCGCACATAATTTCATTTTTAAATCACACTATATATATATATATATATATATATATATATATATATATATATATATAGTTGCATTTTGCATTGCTTATTTTTTCTCAATACATACGTATAAAATTTTTATAGGGTTTTATAAAAAAATTAGAGAAAATGCCATCGAAGGTTTTTCAATTTTATTATACGATTTGAAGAATCAAACAAAACCGTAGGCAGCGTACGTCAACAACCTCAATAACTCTTTTGTATTGCGTTTCACAAGAAAGTGTTTAAATAGTTTTTGATTCATTTACAGATACTCTGTTAAGTGATTGGTTTAGATAATTTTTAAGCTTCCGGTTTGACCGGAAGCGCACATAATTTTATTTTTTTAAATCACACTATATATATATATATATATATATATATATATATATATATATATATATATATATATATATATATATATATATTGTTGCATTTTTGCATTGCTTATTTTTTTCTCAATACATAAGTATAAAATTCTTATAGGGTTTTATAAAAAAAATTAGAGAAAAATGCCATCGAAGGTTTTTCAATTTTATTATACGATTAGAAGAATCAAACAAAATCGTAGGCAGCGTACGTCAACAAAATCGCATCGCAATTGTTTTTTCGTTTATTGCAATTGACAATCAGATAAAAGTTTAATTTGATTTTAATCGAAATAATTGTTTAAAATGAATAACAGTGAAAAAGTTGACCTGTTGTTAATTTTGGGTGAATGTAAACGTAATTCTCGACGAGCGGTAGAAATATACACACGAAGATATCCCAATAGATACCATCCTTCCGAAAGTTACATACGAAATATTGAACAATCGCTTAGAATGCGTGGAACATTACCAGGAGTAAATTATCAGAATTTAGAACAACAAAGAAATGTTTTGACCGAAGATATTGAGGTACAAATATTGGGTTATTTTAAAGTAAATCCACGGTCATCTATTAGACATGTAGCGCAAGAAGTAGGTGTATGAGTTGGCTCAATTCACAGGATATTAAAAAATTCAAAATGCTGCCGTATAAAGTCGATTTGGTTCAACACTTGCGGCCTCAAGACTCTGATCGGAGATTAACTTTGATTGCATGGATAGTTGAGCAATGTGGTCACAATCCATTATTTTTAGATCATATTTTATGGACAGATGAATCCAAATTTACAAATAATGGAGTTATTAATAAACAAAACAATCGTTATTGGTCTGACGAAAATCCTCATTGGTCAATGGAAACTAACCATCAAACCGTATGGGGTACTAATGTTTGGTGCGGTTTAATTGGAAACCAATTACTAGGGCCTTATTTCTATGATTATAATCTAAACGCCAATAGGTATCTTGAATTTTTAAATAACGTGCTACCAACAATGTTCGATGAGTTTCCTCTGCTTCTGCGACAACAATTGTATTTCCAGCAAGATGGAGCTCCAGCTCACAACGCGTTGATAGTAAAAGAATATCTTAATCAAACGTGGGGTCATTTAAAAACAGTGGTGTATGCCAATCCACCTTTAAATGTTATAGACTTAAAGAATAAAATTACAGCTGCATGTGTTAATTTAACTACGCAGCAAATCAAAAAAGCAACTAACCATGAACTCAGGCGACGATTAGAAGCATGTCTAGAACAGAATGGTGGCAACTTTGAACAATTTATTCGCTAATTATAACTGATTTTGTTTAATTTTGCTAATCATATAATAAAATTGAAAAACTTTTTTTTATAAAATCCTATAAGAATTTTATACGTATGTATTGAGAAAAAAATAGGCATTGCAAAAATGCAAAAATATATATACAGTGTGATTTAAAAAAATAAAATAATGTGCGCTTCCGGTCAAACCGGAAGCTTAAAACATTATCTAAACCAAGCACTTAATAGAGTATTTGTAAATGAATAAAAAACTATTTAAACACTTTCTTGTGAAACGCAATAAAAGAGTTATATATATATATATATATATATATATATATATATATATATATATATATATATATATATATATATATATTATATTATATATATATATATATATATATATATATATATATATTATTTCAATACAAGTTTAGGTGTTTCAGTTTACTGTAAACAAGTAAAATAGTTTAATAACAAACATCTAAGGATGTCATTTGTGATAATAACGGAAACATAATTATACATGTTGAAAATAAAAAATAAGAGGTACCATGTGGAGTTAAAAGATCGACTAGAATAAATAGTGACCAGTGTAGGACTGAGATTAATTGCTTCCCATAATTTTTTATGTATTTCTTTTTTTAATAATCAAGGTGGCTAAAAAAATTCTAAATTAACATTATTAAAATAAAATATAACTAAAATAGGCCAGTTCATTAAAGAATATGAATTTACACAAATGTGATGATATTCAAAAGTTTATTACGGTGAACTGCCTTAAAATATTCCACATGAATATACGTAGTCACAAAAAATATCGATGAATTTTATATTTAGTAAAGATGGTAGAGATCTTGGTCTGATGGTATTAAAAGAAACTCTAAGCTGCATAATCTAAATATTTTTTTAATTATTATTTACTATCAGTTATATAATTTAAATGCAAATGACGAGATATTTGTGAAATCTAAATTATCAATATAGGGGATGGTAAAAGCTTGACCATGCCAATAATCCTTCAAAAATGCAATTAATTTTACTACTATATACCTATTACAGAGCGTTTCACTCCATGTAATTAAAAGGTTTAAATTTGTTTTAACATTTTTACTAAAAGTGATTTTAATGTTTAAAGGAGATATAAATATAAATCTTATAGATTATATCTGTATCGTCTTATTCAGTTGCTCAATAAGACAGCGTTTGATAAAAAAGGCTATTTCAAACATTATATTTTAAACATTCAGCAGTGGCCAGGAATGGATCGAATAGATATAGAGTTAATGTCAAGAGAACAAAAAACACCAATTATTGCTATTTTTTCTAAAGCCGTGTTTCATGAAAATTTTTTATTAGAAAGGTTGTTCGAAATTCCAAAAATACTCAGATTCAAGTCTGTAACACAACATTCTTACTATTTTTAGTATTTAATTCATAGTATTGAGTTCATTTTTGTTGTTATTGCAAAGGTCGTAGACATGCAATTGAAAAAAGGTTACACAAAACCTTAACCTAGATACAGATATACTAGATGTGTTTTAGTTCCCCTCCCTCCTTCCTAACGATGTATCTCTAGCAACAGTTTATCTTAAATCTATAAGAATTTATACCATTTTCACGTTAATTTTAATCGTACCGTTTACTTTAGTTCGATTGGCTAATACTGAAATTCAATTGTTGTTTTCGTACCAATTGAAACGGGTTGTCATTTTAAAATTGATATTGTAAAATAACAATTCTGAATATTTATCTTTTCAAAATGTTTTAATTAACCATTGGAGCCACCGTATTCAGCAAAAAGAGGAAATAGTTAATACTAAAGTAAAATATTGTCTTTTGCACTAATTTAAAACTAAAATAGTCCTCAAACCATTATTTTAACTGAGGCCGCTCATCATGTGATGACGCTTATCAAAGATAGTTTCTTCTTGGATCGTAACTCAGATGAATTGCTTGAATTGTTAACATGACAACAAAAGTCGATCCACATATGTAAATTCAGTATTACAGATTATGGCTGGTCGGTATTAAGCGAAGAGTAACCTTGATTTTCACCTTCCACAGTTTCATTTCTTCATTGACACCAACCAAACTAACATACTTCTCTTAAACAAAAAGTTGAAAGATCTGGGCTTTTGTGGGGATTAATACAACCAAGTACGTTTTTTTTTTTTTTTTTTGATTGTGCACCTGAACAGGCTAAATAAGAACTATCGTGCTAAAGCACTCAGGAACACTTAGGAGGATGGATAGAGGGATAATGAATTGCCAATAGATGCCTATGAACAGCTACCTTAAATTTTCTTATATCATAAGTGAGAGGAAAACAGGAACTAGGGAGATCATTCCAGAGTTTAGAAGCCGTGTAGAAAAATGTGGATTGCGCCCGTTTGGTACGACAAGTGGGCAATGGCAGGCCATAACAATTGCATTTTGACTTACAGAGCTAATGTATTTGTTTCTTTTGCCGGGTCCCTCCAAGCAATTTTTTAGTTGTTCATCGTCCACGATATCGTAAAATTGCTCGAAAATTACCTTCGTCATGGTCAACGTGTTTATCAACAACAATAGCGCCCTCGTCTCTGTGACCCCGAAGATTTTTCTAAAATCTGTTGATTTCGTCCAGAATCCAATTGGTTCTCTATAGATAAACTAACATTTTTTGATACTTTGAGAAAATTATCGGCATCTGTCACATATTTCAGATGATATTTTAAAGTTGCGTGATTCTTGAAGACTTCTACTGCATGTTTCTAGTTACAAAATTGCTTTTTAATCAAAGCCCCAATTCTTGCGAATTTCCTGTTTTCGCAAAGAGACCACAATATTTGCCGAATGCCCCATATTTTTTTGCCGGATACAGCAGCCAGGGCCAGCGTACTAATCACGAGTGTTGAAATTTTCGCTTGTTTGTAGCAGGAAAATTATAATTTGGTGGAGGTACCTACACGTTACCGAGCAGAAGACTTTTTTTTCCGAATTGTCCATCGGGCTAGTGGATTGCTAGAAGCAGAAGCATGTGCTGATTCAGGTTGAATTTCTTCCGACATTGTTCTTGAACGTTTTTGGGCTTCATTGTTATTCATTAAAGGTACCTATTATCTATAAACCTATATCTATTTTATTTTATTGTTCTGTTGTAAAACGAAATCTTAAAAGCCAATATTCGAAACCCAAAGTACTAAGTGAATTTTTTTTACTTATACCACTCACTATGTCACGCACGAATAAAAAATAAAATGGATATTATACTTTAAACCTAAACTTACACGAAAAGATGTTTGACTAAATATTAAATTGTTGTTTTGCAACTTGCGAACATGTTACTTGCACTACACACTTGTTTCAAGTTATCGCGGAAGCGCATGTCGACCGACCTTTCGAGTAGCCATACCACGAACACGTTCGCCGGGATTCGTGGAAAAGAGTACGGTAAGGCCCTTCACACTACCTACGGCCGATAACTACTAGTATTTGTTCCAAATTGCTAGGTATGAATGTAGTTATAAACGTTTTTGTAGTCGGCGCCTGGGAAATGACGTTTCATACATGTGTAGCCAATCAGGAAATTGTTATTCCCCCATCAATTCGGGAAAAATTACAAAAAACACTGGCATTTACAGACTTTTAAACAATAACATTATAATGAAATTATTTATTAATTATTTATGAATGTGCTCTGGCCTTTTTTTTTATTAGTACCGTCTAGGGGGGGCCCCTGAGCCCCTCTCGTAAATACACCACTGACTTTAGTTGCCAACGTTTCAACAGTTATACAAATCAAACGCGACTCAAGGTAAGTTTCGTAGTTTTATTTACCTACATCTTACTAAAGACAAAAATCCCTGTCAAATAAAATCATAGCGACATGTAATTGTTTCAAAAGTGGAACACTGCTAAATGGGCATTTGGTACCTAGGTATAAATTTAAAAAATAACAAAATGAACATGTGCGGATGCACAAAAAATACTAGAGGTTTTTTGACCTAAAACATTTACAGTAGAACCAATATTTGGAGACCCTCTCAGTATTTCTAATTAAATATTAATTTGTTTTACATTTTTCGCCATTATCTATTGTAATAAGGTGCAGTTGGTAAATATGGCAGAAATAAGGCCCATCTCTGTTAAAAATGTAAATGGGCGCCCTCTATCCACGATGGACATTAATATTGCATAAAATACAGTAACCGCTCGTATAGTACAAATATCAACCATAGTTTGTAAACAGTGTTCAGATAGAATCATCATTTGAGTTTACCAGCTAAGACATTATATATATATATATATATATATATATATATATATATATATATATATATATATTCACAATGAGCAGTAAATATTACAGTTAATAAGTGTTGCACTGGTGAGTTGAATTTCTTGGCGAAACTACTGTTCATTGAACTAATTATAGCATATTCGTTCTCGTGTCTTCTTTCGTATTTTACCAAAATCTAACCTAAAACTTAAAAACATGTGATGGAAGAAACATGGCCCACGTCAACTTTGATTCAAATGCAATTATATTACCTTGATTTTTTTATTATTTATATGTAGAAAATGGGAATCATTGCAGGGGTATTCTGGCAAATTGTACAGAAGATGTCCGAAGTACTGACTCCTTTGAGGAGGGGTAAAAGCTAATGATACGTTGAATAGAAATGCGGAATTCCTAAGACGGCCCTAAGGCATCATTTAAAAAGAGGCCGGCATGAAAGCAAATTGGAGAGAAACCCTATTCTTTCCCCAGACCAGGAAAAAGAGTTGGAAGCACAAATTGTAAGACTATCGCATCTAGGTGTGCAAGGTCGTAAGTAGGAGTGCATACCAGATTGTGTTAATAACGGCATTCAACATAAGTTTAATAATTCAAAATAAATGGCTGGATTTACTTAGTATAAGGGCTTTTTAAGATGTTATCCAAAAATAAGTAAGAGGAAAGTGCAATTTACGTGCTCAGCTCGCGCACAAAAACTGAATCCCGTTATTGTTCAGGATCATTCTGAAAAATTGAGAAATATTCTTAGTGAACTTAACTGTAGCAATTCGCCCCAGTATATCTACAACCTCGATGAGAAGGATTGTAAGTTAACGCTGCATCATACCCAATTAGCGCTAGCTGCCCAACGGGAACGTCGTATTCATGTGATAGCAAATGAACATGCTGAAAATGTAACTATCGTTGTTTGTGTTAATGCACTTAGACAAGCAGTGCCTCCTATGAACATTTTTAAAGATGCAAGAAAAAAGGAAACGTACCCTGATAATCTGCCTCTTAGGTCTGTACTTGAGATGACACCTAAAGGCAGTATGACTAGAGAGTTGTTAATCAAATGTCTCAAACATTTTGCCAGATTCAAGCCTCATGGAAGAATACTTCGTACTATTGATGATGCTGTCTGCCATCTTGATATTTTTATAGTTACGGCAGCAGACAAATATGATATGTCACTGTATCATACCCAATTAGAGCTAGCTGTCCAAGGGGAACGTGGTATTCATGTGAAAGCAAATGAACATGCTGAAAATGTAACTATCGTTGCTTGTGTTAATGCACTTGGATAAGCAGCGCCACCTATGAACATTTTTAAAGATGCAAGAAAAACGGGAACCTACACTGATAATCTGTCTCCTGTGGAGATGGCTCCAAAAGGCAGTATGACTAGAGAGTTGTTCATCAAATGTCTCAATCATTTGGCCAGATTCAAGCCTCATGGAAGGATACTTCTTATTATTGATGATGCTGTCTGCCATTATGATATTTTTGTTGTTACGGTACCAAACCAGTATGATATCTCATTGTATTGCTTACCATCAAACACCACACACGAGCTACAGCCCTTTGACTGTTTTCAGGTCATTTGAGCGTTACTGGGGCATTGAATTAATGAGATACTGGAAATAAAATCCAAATGTTTCCAGATGCCTTAAGAAGGGGCGCTTTGTAATTGTTTTTAGCAAAATCCGGCAAAACTATATAACCATATTTAACATTCATAGTGGTTTATGTCCACATGGATACATCCCTTTGACTCTAGTGTTATTCCAGAAACAGCATTTGCACCATCTACTCTATCTTATAAAGAGCACCAAACAGAAGACAGAAAACTATGAATCAGAGGACCATATTGCCTTGATTACATTTATAAGAAAAGATCAACCCCAATCTAACGTTCAAAACAATGAAGAACCTGGTTGCTCAACATGGATTGATAAAGTTAAGCACCCCAATATGTGCAGAAGTGAATGTGCCTAACACGAAAATCAAGAAAGAAACAAAAATTACTGAACAGGAGAAGAAAGCTCCAACGTATATTACGACTGCACAGAAAACTGGGCCATTTTTAAAACTTCTATTTCGTCTCTTCTGAAGACTCCAGACCTTTCAGTAACAAAACAAAGAACTCCTAGAAGAACGGCGATTAATTATAAAGCTCATTGTAGAAAGATATATTTTCACCAATATCATCTTCACAAAATGTGTCATCTGAGTTATTGGTAAGAAATCTAACGAAAGCTGGTTGTGTTCGGTGTGAAATGAAGACACACAAACTGATATGCCACGTTGCTCAGCTTGTGGTAATTGGGTTCACGATATATGTGTTCGGTTGACAGTTGAAGATACCGAAGAGTTCGAGTGAATGTATGACATACAACTGAAACTATTCTACAGGCCATATTTCTGTTCATCACATAAAGTGTGGGCCATATTTCAGTAATTGGCCGAGTTATGGCCCAGTTTTCATGTTTTCAAATTTTGTTTTGTTTTTGCTTTCAGAGTTAAAATTTTTGTTTCCAATTTAAATAAAAAAAATGTTTATTAGTAATACTTTGAAATAAACATATTACGTTTAACCACGTCTTTCTTTTTGTTTTATGAGCATATAACTTGAAAGTGGGTCATATTTACCAACTGTACCTTACTACAAATCTTAATTTGAGAGCTGTTTATACAGGGTGAGACATGAGGAACTGTACATACTCCTACCACGTATGGAGACCTCTAAAGGGAACATAAAATGAGCATTTCAAAATGTCCACTCCTCTTACTTAATAATCTAAAATTTGTAGGGCCGGCTTACCAAATGTATCCAACGTGCCATTAGCATGAGATCACCCTGTATATAAATGCAGCAGACAATGCTTATTTTATCTAATTCGAAGAACTGTTTAAATTAATTTTTAGTTCTACAAGAAAAAACTGAAACGATTTTAACAGGATATTTTCAAAAACAAAACCACCTGCTTCAATGCACTTTCTCTATTGAACCATTAAATATCTAATTGACTTCCTGATTGTTAACGGGTCATTTCTAATAATGGCACATAGTTTCTTCGTATACCATGAGTTTTAGTCGACCCCAAGTTGAATAGTTTACGGGATTGAAATCAGATCTGGGTGGCCATATATGGGGTCCACCACTTCCAACCACCTGTTCCCATAAGTGGAGTTGAGTTGTCGACGGATAGCAACTGAGAAATGGGGTGATGCCCCATCTTGCTGAAAGTACATCCAGCGCATATTAACATGGGCAAGAAGATTTGGCAAAATATTTTGCAAAAAGTCCACTGTACACTGCACCTGTTAATGGTCCATCAATGAAATGGGGACCAATTAGATACCCGTCCACTACCCCAATCCACACATTTACTGAGAATCTGTACTGTGAACGAGATTGGCGAATCGCCTGTGGATTTTCTGGAGACCAAATGTGTGAGTTATACGAGTTATTTATTCCATTTCTCGTAAATTTGGCTTCGTCAGAAAATTGTATCCTGAAAATCCATCTTGCAAATTCCAGTCGTTAAATTTCATCTCCGGCGTGCAATCGTTGGACTTGTTGGATATGATAAGGATACAAATTATTATTTCTCAAAAGTCTGCTAACCTTTGATTGGCTAACTCCTAATTGTCTACTAACTTTTCGGGTACTTATTTTTGGATCTTCTAAAGCCATATCAAGTATTTCATCTTCTTGTAATCGAAACCTCAAATTACTAATACAAAATGCTGCAAATGTGTCGACTCCACGATTTGATTTATAAAGTATTATTATTAATACTTGAATAATTATTCTGTTTTGTAATTTCTTTTTTGAAATTATTACTAAAATCAGTCATATATTTTGCTTTTGAATCTTATTGTTTTTGATTAAAATTCATTGAATCCCTCATTTCTCTTGTTGAATTAAAAATGTTTACAAGCGCTTTCTACTGCAAAAATGTAAAAAATACTCGTTAACAGTCAGGAAGTCAAGTAGACATTTAATTTTTGTAGCAATTTTTGTAAAATGTAAACTACATTAGTTGTATTACCCATCTCCGTACTTTCAGGAAAGCAAAATCCCTATACAGGGTGCATACAAATCTAGATTCCAGGCCGGCTAATTTTTAAAGACCGGTCCTGGATTATTTAAATTTTGATCGCGTGTGATAATTAGGTACGAATAGCAGAACTAACCAAAATATGAAATCAATCAAATCTACATTCCAGAGTTATGGCGGAGAGAAGTTTTAGTCAAAACTCATAAATCACCCTGTAGATTATTAAGCAAGAGCAGTAGACATTTTTAAATGTTCATTACATGTTCCCTTTAGATGCCTACATACGTGGTAGAAGTATGTACAGTTCCTCATGACTCATCCTGTATTGTATATAGACTAAATATTGTCCCTAAAGAATGGCAATAGAAAGAAACGTTAGCAAACATAAAATGATAACAGAAAAATTCATGAATTAAAAAGCCAAGTCAGAAAGAGAATGACATAACAAAAGTTACAATCTCAATATAAATGGATTTAGCATCGATAAGATCGAAAAATTTAACGAATGCGTTTCTTAAGTCTTTAGTTCGATTGATAGATGATAATGTCTTGTCCTTTAGGTCCTTGACAGTCCTTTGATGAGGATTTCCTCTCTTATCATAATTATTTATTCAGGAATTTAAGGTTAAAGTTTTATAGTTTTAACTAAATGATATTATAAACACGAATTATTTTTTGTTAAAATATTAATGGGAGAAGGTGTGTAAATAATACATAAATAAGAGCGAATTAGCTGAAATGACGATGCATAACTTATTTATGTCTAAATGCGTTGTGCATAACTGTGAACCGGTCACGATTTTTATACATAACAACAACATTCTTTTACTTATTTTTGATGTTGGTTAAATTATGAATGTATTAATAATAATAGTGTGACAAATCAATTAAGGGTAAAAGGGACTGTGTAAGCACACGCAGATGGACCGTATTTATTTTTACAAGAATTTCAATAGCAAGGCAATATCGAGGTAACCGTTGTTGCTATTGTGCAATACAATAGACGTGACCAATATTTGTTTACCTATATTAAACAAACAAGACGAAAAATTGAAAATCAGGACCTTACGTCCATTGCTAACTTTTATATACATGTTTATCTTAATGGCACAACGTTACTTCAGGAAATCGTAGCCTTTTATCACCTTTCGCCATTTACAGCATTATCAGTTAATGATTCAGTTTTAATTGTAAATCATTAGTTAGTGTAGTAATTATCTCCTTAGTTGAAGCTATTAATTTCTCGCAACATTTACAATTATAAGAAATCAGGATAATCGATATAACGTCTCGGTAGATAGAATATGTTTTTCATTCTTTGAAAAGAAAACAGGAATCAGGTTTGAAGACATTATTAATCGCATTTCCCTTTCTTATTTTTTTACTCATATTTTACGACGTTCTGCAATACCAACTTTGCATTAGCATTAACATATTTTGCAACTTTTGAAACTTATTGCCATTGAACACTTTCTTAACAAATATGTGCGCAATGTGCGTTGGTGGAACACAAAACGAAATAACGATTATGGTTAATTTATAATCTACAATTAGTGAGTCCATTTTAATTTAATCCATGCCATTTACAAGTATAGCATAATGGATTATTTAATACAGTAATTATTTTTGATTTTGATAATATTGCGATGTTTAACATTTTGTAAAACTTAACATTCAATTAAAAATGTCTAACAAAAATTTATCATTGAAAACATAATTATTTATTGTTCGTAACTAAGGTTTTTAGCTTTAGACCTATAATTTGGCATTTTGTATTTATATACAGAGTGCTTCACAATAAGTGCCTTATTAGACATGAGCAACTTCAACTATATTAATTTTTTTTCGGCTGAAAATTTGGGAGGGACTGTTTCTGTGTCACGCTCTATCTAACCAAAATACATATGAAATTAACTCACTTCCGATAGGAAATAGCAATTTATTGTAAAAAGAATGCCACACTTTTTATGAACTGAAATTACTCAATTTTTTAGAGTTAGGTATTTAACGTAATAATTCATACGTTCAAACTTTGATCCTTTTTAAGATATTCAATTTTTTGAATAAATTAATAAACTTTTTTATTTTAAATGGAATACCCTGTATATCATTACATTTTTGGATAGCCTAATGAATAAGATTTTCAACGGTTTGTACATATAAAATGCAACGTTGCCAAGTTATTTAACAAAAATGTATTTTTTTCCTGAATGTAAGATTAAAAATAAATATTAATTCTTGGTTTATTATCTAAGTTGAGACAAATTAGTTCAGGAATATAATTAAGCTAAGTGTAGGCTTTAAAAAGATGTAAACGTTTTATTGATATATTGAATAGGGGAGAGAAGGCTCCGTGTGAAACTTTAGCGTGTTCCACGTACATCAATTCTCTTATTTCAAATGGAACACTCTGTATATTTTGATATGGGCGAATAGTACTCATAAAGACCTAACTTTTATCTAAATACATTGATACCGCTAAAATGTATAGTTTTAAAAATATTTCCATTTTTTTTATTTTTCTATAATTATTTTATAACGTAACGAGTGCCATGATTTAAAAGCAATAAAACAAAATTTTAATATGTCAATTAGATGTATTTTAGCTTGATTTCTTTCGAAACTACTTATTCACTACATTTGTATTTAGAAGAAAACTTGAATTAAGAGAAGTTAACTCTAAATTTTAAAATGAAATATACGAAGAACGCAATAATTCAAATTATTTACATAACAGGAGAAGCCCAACCTAATTGTTTACTTGCTTCTAGAATTTATAAACAAAAATTTCCCGATGTCCGTCCAGATGAACGAGTTCTTGAAAATTTGAAAAGTAGATTTGAGGAAACAGCATCGATTGCACATAAAAAGAACAATTGTCCAAAACCTGTAAACAACGAGGAAGCTCAACTAGTGGTGCTTCAAGCTATACAAGAAAACCCTCAAATAAGTATTAGACAAATTGCAGTGGAACATGATTTACAGAAATCAGCAATACACAATATAATTAATGAATATAAATACCATCCATACAAGATCCAACTCCACCAGGCATTGGATGAACATGATTTTGAAAATAGATTAAATTACTGTCGTTGGGGATTGCAACAACCACATAATTTTTTTAATACAGTTATGATAACAGGCGAATCTACTTTTCATAACAGTTATTTTGTAAATAGACATAATTGTCATTATTACGCCATGGAAAATCCACATATAATTAGATACAGAAGCAATCAGCATCGATGGAGTCTCAATGTTTCGGCTGGTATTATTGGTAACAGATTATTACGACCCTATTTTTTGGGAAACAATTTAAATCGAGTAAATTATTTAAATTTATTGCAAACCAACGTGCTGCCATGGGTTGAAAAGAAGATCCCATTTGCTAATGAGGAAATATGGTTCCAACAAGATGGCGTTCCTGCACATTCGGCTCGTGATGTAACGGAGTTTTTAAACCAGGAATTTCCTGATCGTTGGATATGTCGTTATGTGCCTATCAGGTGATCACCCGATCTGACTTTCATGGACTATTTTTTATGGGACTACATTAAAAATGAAGTTTATAGAACATCGCCGACTACTGCATAAAATATGAGGGAAAGAATTCAACAAGCGTTTCGTAATATAACCCAACAAATGTTACATAATTTACAACGTTCCTATAGACAACGATTGAATCAGTGCATTGAGAAAAGGGGAGGCTGGTTTGAACCTTATTTATAATTTTTGTAAGTGCACATTTGTATATGTTTGACTTACCTACTTCTGGTTATTATTTCAATATTACAGTGTTTAGTTTATTGTTAAACATATTTAATAAAATTAATTATTACTATTACTAATCTGGTATTGTGACTTGAAATCATGGCACTTTATTAAATCGTTACGTTATAAAATAATTATAGAAAAGTTAAAAAAACGGAAATATTTTAAAACTATAAATTTTAGCGGTATCAATGTATTTAGATAAAAGTTAGGTCTTTAAGAGTACTATTCGGCCATATCACAATATACAGGGTGTTCCATTTGAAATGAGAGAATTGATGTACGTTGAACATGCTAAAGTTTCACATAGAGCCTTCTCTTTCTTATTTAATATATCAATAAACCGTTACATATTTTCAAAGTCTATACCTAGCTTAATTATATCCCTGAATTAATTTGTCTCAACTTAGATAATAAACCAAGAATTAATTTTTATTGCTAACCTTACATTCAGGAAAAAATACATTTTTGTTAAATAACTTCGCAACGTTGCATTTTATGTATACATCGTTGAAAAGCTTATTCATTAAGCTATCCAAAAATATAATGATATACAGCGCGTTCCATTTAAAATAAAAAAAATTGTTACCTCCTTACTTTTATGAATCACCCTGTACGTGCTAAAATATTTTTAAGTTGTGCAGGTATTGGAACCATAACACTTTTGTATAAATGAATCAAAAATCAACAGCGAAGCCACAATCTTCCGTCGCGTGACACTTTGGACATATACATATATATTTTTGATTTTTGATGCAGGGACATTGTGTAGGTCCATTAAGGCTACATTTTTAAAATAATTTCAAATATGCAGGGTGCTTCAAAAAAGAATTTTGAATTAAGTATGAAAAATAAGATAGACTTTAATTAGCGTTCCCTATACCTAAATATAGAGCGTTTTGATGTTTTTTGATTTTTCTTAAATTGCAAGATTTTGGAAAAAATTAATTGTTACCAAACGAAACTAATTTTGTCAAAACTGCTTCAGGACCCCGAAAATAGATTGTTTCGTTGATTTATTTGGCAATTTAATTGCGAAAAATACCCTGTATATTTTGGATCTGTCGTGTGACCAATTCAATAATCGTCCAAGAAGTAATAACGTATCCTATACCTAAACCGTCACGTTTCAAAGTTATTGAGGTAATTTTGTAATTTAAGGTTTTTTTTATGGGACTTACAGGACGGTTACAAATAATGTTTTGTCAATCATTGTTTTAATCTAGTAATTCTTCGTGTGTATGTATACACATATTGCATGTTAGTATGCAGTAATTTTTATTAAAATATTACTTATGAAAATATGTATATTGTAAATATCTGGTGTGGAACACCACACGACCTTCCAACCTACAAAATGGAAATTACATGAAGAATTAATTAATTCAAAGAACCCTAATAACTTTTTTTAAGATAATAATGCAACCTCTTTTATAAGAAGTTAATTACGAAAATTTGCAACATTATAAACACAGAAACAATCTATGCGAAACAGACGTTTAAAACTTCATGTCTGACAGAGGTTAATAGATATCTAAATGCTAACTTAAAAAATTAATAGAAATGAAATAATTTAAATTATAATTTTTTAGGGAAACTATGCAACCTCTTTTTTATACGTTCGTTACGTACGAAAACTGACAACATTGTAAAAAACAACAAAATAATCTGTCAAAATGGCGTTTAAAACTTCATGTCAGATATATACATGTTAAGTTAAAAATTTTCCAAAACCGCCCGCTTCTATAAGATATCAACAATGGAGTAAACCTATTTTGATTCATATTTAATTAATTTTTTGACTTACCTTGTTATATTAAAGACTTTATAAAGAAAAATGATGTAAAATTGAACATTCTTCAAAAAATACGTCTACACTTTTTCTTATAAAATTAATCGTTGTTTAGATAATGAACAAATTTGAATTGCCGCTAAATTACGCGTTGTATCAAAAAATTTCCAGCTGTTTTAGAAATATCTGATATAAACCAAACACTCCTTCCGCCGCAGGATTTCTCCCAAAATCTAATCAGCTCTAAGACTTCTTCTATACATGCATATGTATATGCAGCTGCGAAGGTAAGAATTCATACTTATAAGCCATAAAGGTTTTGACTGAAATAATTAATAGTGCGAATTTCAATAACTTTGGTTGCCATTAAGTTGCTTATTTTAAATGTGACATACTGTTTTGTTATGCTATTACCCGGTTTTGCTCCCTTTCAATTCTAATTACCGTTCCTAAGACTGTGGAGTTATTTGAAAATTTTAATAAGCAGACTAAATTATTATCAAATTAACGTATTGTCAAGTGTCGAGAGTCTTGAGTAGTACATCCCGTTTTCTGAGCTCGGTCAGAACAGCCTCACCTTTTTCCTTATCTTTATCTATTCTCATCCTTATTCTTCCGTTTTGCCTTCCTATCTGATTGAAAGTCCAAAATTATTATTATTAGGGTAATATGAGGTAACGGGTTCGTTTCCCGTCTACCCTGTATGAGATTTCCTCATACACATGTAGCGGCAGGGTCACTGCCTATATGCATACCATGTGCGGCTACTTAGGCAAATGCTGTGGTAGTATTTTCCCCCTCAGAAACCTAACTTTGTTCCTTCCGATCCTATCCTAACCACACCCATCCTTAATCCTACCATACACATAAACGTAATGTATGTATGTATGCTGGGAATCGATTACTGTGGCTGAAGGAGCTTGGAAATCTCAAGCAGCCCACCCTCCCCCTTGGGGAAGGAATAAAATACGTGGCCTTCTCCTTTTCCATATAGCTATATTACTACTTTTACCTTCATTTTACCATCATTTTAGTTAACAGCATTGGTATGTGTAGAAATTGAACTATTACACCTTTGTTCATTCAATGAATTGGTATAGCTTTATCCAAGAATTTTGCTGGCAATACCTTAATTTGTTAGATATAACATCAGCGACGGAACATGAACGCTATCCTCCATGGTGCTTTCAACTTAGTATGTCGCCTGTTTCATTTACCAAAATTGAAGCTGATATTCTCCGGAAACGATGTCCAGGGCATAATCTTACTTCAGGTAATTGTAGATATTCAGCAATCAAGCTGGGTCCTTTCTTTTTTCGTTTTCTTGTGAGGAAGTGTAACAATTATTACCTTATCTTTAGCTTCAATATGATCCAGTGTCATTATACATAGGTCTATTCATCCATAATTAGTGCAACCTAAAAATTAAACAAATTATATTTGCGCAACATTAATTAAATACGCACTATTCCCTTAACCATCAAATATTTGTCAACAGAGGTATTCAAAGGAACTCTTTTTACTTCACTTTTAGTTAACATCTTTGGCGTTTTTGATTTAAACCCTGAATTTTTGTTTCAAAAAGGGTATTATTTTGCAAACGTGTTCATATGAACGTTTTGCTTTATTGCTAAAGTAGCCCTAAGCATCGAATACTGCGACCAGAGTGTCGAGGGTCTTAATGATTTAGTTTTTTGTGCGAAAAGTGCAAGTAGAACGTTTTCGCTAATTTTGTCAACATTGTGGCTTTTCGCCCAAAAACTGTGTATGCTAGACAGGAGATCTAAAGTTGCATTTTTTTGGAGATTCCGAAAGATCAGGTGGAGTATTTTGTTCATCTTCTGAGCCCGTATCACTCATTTTCATTTACTATAGAACAGAATAGAACAATAATATGTAGCAGATTAACGCAACAGGAATAAAACAACACGCGGTAACATTTTTGAGAGAAGCCGGAGAGGTTAAACACCATATTATTGACAGCATAAAATGACATATTGTGATAAGTTCAATAATTCAGTACAAACACACGATCGTGTAGCATGAATTATATATATATATATATATATATATATATATATATATATATATATATATATATATATATATACAGTGTGTCATTTAAAAACTTACAATGCACTATATCTCATGAATAAATGAAGATATCAAAAAACTCTCTAAACCGTTTCTAGGGTAGAAAGGGGAAACCAAAATGACATAGGAGACAACTCACCCAAATCTACCCCCTACCCCCACCTCCACTAACCAAAAAAATGTAAATAGCGAACCCCTACTTGTAATACATCATTGGAAAGCCTGTAAAAAATTCTATCCAGTGGTATAAATAAAAATTATACAGCGTGTATTAATATTAACCCAATTAAATATTTAAATATTTTAAAAACAAAAATACTCCACTTGCGATATAATGTTAAAAATCTCTAAAGATGCCAATAATTCCTTATTTTGCATTGATAAGTGTCCGTGCTATTTGTTGTTAGAAAAAAAAATAGTTTTGCCGTTTTTGTCATAAGTTGTAAACTGTTATCATTTTTTGAGTTCTATCAGAGTCCATAATTTATTTGTTTATTTGACGTTTGAGGTCACCAGATTTTTTTCTTTGGGGTTACCTCAAGTCAGTTGTGTACAAAACCCAAGAATTACTCAAGCATGTCGGGCTATTATCAGAACAACATTTACCAAAGTTCGTGAAGAATTTGAAAACAGGCTGTACTATTGTTTACAAAACAACGGAACCCACTTTGAACATTTACTTCATTAATTAATTTTTTTACCAAATTTATAGTTCAACAAAACCTTTTAGTGAATATTGATGTACTTTTTTGAAATAAAATGTTATAGTGTAATGTTTGAAAAGAGATTTGTGTTCATTTATAAAAATGACTGAAATAATACAATACACCCTGTATAATTTTTATTTATACCACTGGATAGCATTTTTTACAGGATTTCCAATGATTTATTAGAAGCAGGGGTTCGCTATTTAGATTTTTTTAGTTGGGGTAGGGGGTTGATTGGGGTGAGTGGCCTCCTATGTCATTTTGGTTCCCTTTCTACCCTAGAAACGGTTTATAGAATTTTTGGTATCATAATTTATTCATGAGATATAGTCTATTGTTAAGTTTTAAATTGACACACTGTATATATATATATATATATATATATATATATATATATATATATATCGATTGGGGCTTGTATCTCGATGGTGCAGATGGTTAGCGCGGTACTCTAGCAAAGTATCTAATAACATTAATAATAATTTTTAATTATATAACACAACTATTAAAATATTTGTATACGTACAATATTTGAAACAAGTTATCATATAAACGCCAGACAAAACTGACAAAATTGTGTGAGTAACAGCACAAATACAAAAATGCAACTGTAGTTGAACAGGGTGAACAAATTAGTTGTACAGGGTGGACAAATAGCGCGTCGATGGAAGGTAACAGCTTTCTTTGAATACATATAAAATAAAATGAAATACAAAAGTTGTGGGAAACTAATATATAGATGGAGCTGGCGTCTTGAATGTGGCCTTGTTACCCAAAAATGGTTCGATCAACCCTGAACTTAACCCTAACCAAATATATTATTTTTCTACTGAAAATAGTTTGAGGATTAATGCAGATTTACGATGCACTAATGAGAACATAACTTTGGTTATGTTATTGGCAAAGTGTTCTGTAATTATTTAAAAGAAATAATGGCAACGTCAACACCTATTCGGTTGCTGGTATGTTGAAGTTATTTCAGTTGCATGGAGCAATGTTACATAAATATAAGTAGGATGAGCAGAACATTTAATGAACCAAATCTTAATTTGCAACGTATAAACGAAAACAGATTATTTTAAGGATAATCTCAAAGCATAAATGCTTAAGAAAAATAGCAACAGCTGTATATTAACAGTACTTACACTAGAAACTATTCAAACTATTCGTTAACCTTTTAACTTTCTGTGATCTAAGAGATATTTCGGCATAACCCATTTTCAAGATTCTGACGTGCTTTTCTCATGGGCCAGTGTTTTATACAATATTTTTGAATATCTAAATACCGTTCTGATGACGAGTGTAAATGTCGAATAGCCTGTCTAAACGATTTTTCTCAAAAGGGCCGGATAATTTTTTGGGTAGTAGGGATGTAAACCCTATGCTAGCACAATATATACCATCAGCCTTAGCTTCGTTCGACTCCTTAATAACGGATTACCGATCTTCTGAGTAGGGTAAGGACTGCCGAGCACTCTTTCCTTATTATTAAACTATCACCATCCTATTCTTCCTTTTGTTGGCTCTAACCTTCCTATCTGGTTAAGAGTCCAAAATTAATAAAAATATGGGTGTTGTCCCTATGGTCAAAAATTCCAGGCGTAAAATCCTACCCTACTCAAATATCCGGGTGCAGAGGATTTAAGCGACCTCGGTCATCAACATCTCGGACAATTACAACCATACATTTTGTTTTTATCAGGAAAACATCCGTTTCACCTGACTTGTGATTTTACTTTCGATACAAAGGACGAGTATATGCCTATTTCCAGGACCGCTTTTCTTCTTTGGGGAATAAAACATTTGACAGGATTTGTTCAAACGTTCGGTCCTACATTTGTGATTTTTACTGGTGGACTTGTATATGTCCCAATGGGACTTATAACTTCTTTGATTGCATTCGTTTGAAAACTGATAATCTTCTGTATCCGTTCCGTCTTCCAATATTTCAGTTCTGAGAATTTTCAATGTTTTTATTTAATTGGATTTAATTTTATCTACCATTAATACTGCTGGTCACAGTGCATAAACATTTGCTATTTCATTTAATCTCACACAAGAGTTCTCCGAACCCCCCACACACACACACACACAACACACACACACACACACAATATATATATATATATATATATATATATATATATATATATATATATATATATATATACATACATATAAATTTATCTTTATTTGCTAATCTTTACAATTTTACAAATTATTCTATTTTTACATATTTACTACTATTTACGCGTCCTTTCATTGACCCCTCTCCCGTTAGTTGTTTCCTCTATCCATTCCGCTCCTCCTCCCTTTTCCTCAAGTATTTATTCTACACTCCTATCCTCCTCCCTTAACTCCCTACAATCTTTTGTCATTTGCCTTATATTCTCCATTCCTTCCCCGCATAACCTACATCTTCTTTTGTCCAATACTTGTTGCCACTCTTCATTACCCCATCTGAACCTCGCTATCATTTTTTTTCTTTCCATTCTTACATTTTCATTGTATTTTGCTTCTCTTATTTTTACCCATCGTTCTTGCTTTTGGACGTCCCTGTCCCTTATTATTGTGTCTTCTCTTACTCTCACTCCCTCTATCCTTAGCCTCTCTACTTCCTTCGTCGCATACCCGTTCCTTTTATAATATTCCTACCTCCCCTCTTGTCCGTATCTCACTCTCCCTTCCTTTATCTCTTTCCAGCATGCCTGTAATATTTTACGTTCCTTTCTTTCTCTCATTTCTTCCTCATATTTCATTGTTCCTCTTCCGGCCTCCACCCTTATTTTTTCTACCAGCACTTCCTCCCTTAAAATATAACCCAGTGTTTCCTTCTCCAACCCCAGTACCCATTTCCAATACTTTATTGCAGTCCTTCCACCTCTTTTTTCTCCATCCACCCCCACACTTCTGCCCCATATAGCACCACACTTTGTATTAATTTTTCAAATAGCAGCTTCCTTTTCCCTAGGTTCACTCCAAACAACTTTTCCCCCACACTCCACACTTGGCCTATTAATTTATTCCCTTTTCTCACCCTTTCCTTTATGTGCTACGCCATCCTTGTTGTCCTGTCTCATTGTATATCCCAGGTATGTGAATTCCTTCACCTGCTCAACTTCCTCCTCTCCCCATTTTCACTCTTCCTGTTTTCTTCTCCCCGCTCCCTTTCTGAATATTAGAATCTTTGTTTTTGTGTTTACTTCTAGTTCCTTTCTTTTCATATATCTTTCTATCGTCTTTATCATCTCCTTCATTTCCTTTACTTCCTTCGCCACCAACACTATGTTGTCTGCATACGCCAGCGATCACACCTTCAATTTTTCTACCACCAATCCTCTCATTTGCTATCCTCTTAATGTCTGCTCCAAATCCCTCGTATATATCGAGATCAGGCTTGACCTTAGTGGACATCCCTGCCTCAGGTCTTTCCTTGTTACGAACTCCTCGCTCTCACTCTGCTCCTCGTTTTCTCATAGATCCTTTCTATCAGTCTTTCATTTATCTTTTTTTTTCGCAAGTGTACGAATAACGGCACCATTTTCCCACTTTTCTTATCTATTTCTTTATTTGCCATGTACTTCATTATATATATATATATATATATATATATGACAAATTGTCTAATATCAATAACTGTCTCAAATTTCTCTGTTGTTAGTTAGTAAGACTAATTGAACTTTCGTCGAATCAAAAATAAAAATTTATCCTAAAACCGATTAACATAACTTTAGGCTTAAAAAAAGACTAGTGTAACAATATGTTTGTATTTTATAATAAACATTTCAGTAAATCTTAAAGAATCATTACAAATATTTATTTCTGATTTTGAGATTTTATTCAGTTAAATTATTCAAATATATTATTATAAAACGCATTTTACCAAAGCAATGAAATTTACACTTATATATAATTCTACGTATAGAATATATTCAAATTTGGTACAATATTTTATTGATTGAATTAACAGTCATTTATTCTCCTTAAAAACGACTTGATCGTCGGTTTACGATAGACTAATATCTATCAAATTAAACAACAGCTTAATTATACATGTACTTACCTTTAAAAATCATGCACTGCACAGTAAATTGTATTGTTGTTATCACTACTGACGTAATGTAAAGAATAATGCTATTGTGTAATGAAACTGCTCTTTTACAGTTAAATATAATAACCAAGTCTATGTGTGTTCAAACAAGTTCAAGAAATTCTCTTTACAAATTCTGCATTAATCTATTAATAAAATAAATTAATTGTTTAATGTGTTTAACATACATTACCGTAATAAATGCTTTAAAAAATGAATCACCGTACAATCTTCCATATCGGTGTAATATTTACATATTGTGATATGTTTCACAATCTCACGAAGTTAAATTAATGCTCAGATTTTCCATTCTCCCTTAAAACGAAAAAAAAACGGTTATTTAATTAAACACATTTTTTCTTTAGAATCAACCAATCATTTTATTTCTCAACAGACCGAAAGCTCTAATTACAGAGAAAATTTCAAATTAAGATATATTAAACGTAAGTTAGATAAACGCTCCTAATTATATTTGTACAAAATAAAAAATCGTTCCCATTGCATCGAAAGAAAAGTACCCATTCTATATAAACAAAATTAAGTATTAAATGGTGGCCAAACGAGGAGGGGGTGAAAGATTGTACAAAGAGGAAATAAGTTAGAGAAATGATTTTTGGACCACGGGTAGATATCAATAGGTACTAAATTTAAAAAATATTTTTGATCATACAAGGTGTTTCATGTTGTTGGAGCAAACTAAACTTATATTTTTTAAATTAAACGCCCTGTATATTATTACATTTTTGGAAAGCTCATAATTTGCGCTTTCATTTGATACCAAACTGTATGGGTCTATTTCTTTTGGTTTTAGAGAGATTCAATTGTTTTTCGAAAAAAATATAGCACTTGCGGTCGCCCCCACTGATTTGTGAGGCGACTTTTGTTTATTTTAAAATGACAAGAAAATTTTGGTGGTCCTGTAGTATTTTGAAATATCTTAATTTTCAGATTTGTTTAATAATGTACAGGGCATGTCACTGTGAAAACAACTTTTTTTAATTTTTTTAAATGGCACCCCCATGATGTTCGTGTCAGTCTATGCTTTGTTTGATATTCTTTCTTTTTCACCAAGCATGTCTTATACCTAAAATTAATAATTTTAATATTTTCAGTTTATTTGTGATTGTAATACCAAAAGATTGAAAGTAGAGGTATTAATTTCGTCATGGGATTGTAGTTTCTTGCTAAAAAAATTTTCAAGTAAAAACAAGGGTTAATATAACAATTACAAATTGATTTAATGAATTATTTTAAAGTTAACAGACTTTTTTGAACAAAATTAATGCATAAAACACTCTTGCTTCCAGACAAATTTAAACCAGTCCTTAGTAAAATTTCTGAAGTACTCAATTTGATTATGTTCAGATCAACGATTTCATTTTTTACGTCTTTTTGTAAATGTAAACGTATAAAGATGGTCATGGAATTGTAGTTTCATGCTAAAGAATTTTTTAATCAAGTTGTATTAATTTATAAAAGAAACTTTGGCGTTCTTAAATATCTATCACTTACAAAGTTTTGAGATACTCTCAATTCTACTGTAAAACTTCGAACCTTCGAAAGTATTTTTAATTTATTTTTTTTGTCTATAGGCGTTACCTAATTCGTCTTAATATTGTGAACTAACTGTACGTTGTTTTCAGTAAATTAGGCGTGTGAATAACTCTAAATATGTATTATTTTTATATGCAATACTGTATAATAAAATTAACGAGTGCAACTTACAACAAAACAAGAACAATAACATGAAAAAGAAAAAAAAATCAAAAATTAATTTCTCCTTAAACCCTCGAATGTTTTTTCTTCAACTTCAATACATATATTAACATGTGGCACAAAATTATATTTCACTAACTCTAATGTCGGCTATGTGATATTTTGAAAAGCTTTTCTGATACTTTCCTTCATATTTTCTGGTGTGGTTGGAATTTCTTTACACACATAATCTTTTACATAACCCCACAAAGATAAATCGAGTAGGGTCAGATCAGGTGACCTCGGTGGCCAAGAAATGGGGCCTCCTCAACCTATCCACTCATTTTCTTTCCAGTTGTTTAAAAATGTTCGTACGTCTCGATGGTAGTGAGCGGGTGCACCATCGTTCTGGAATCACATATATCCATAAACTGCTTCATTAATATTTTGAAGAAGGTTAGGCCGCACATACATTAAAAAATTTAAATCCACCTCGTCGGTTAGAATAAGGACCTATAACATGGGACACAATAATTCCCCACCGCACATTCAGTGACCACCGATTTTGTTGGTCAACATGCCTGATCCAATGAGGATTTTCAGTGCTATAATAATGCATGTTATGTCTGTTCACTAAACCATTATTTTTTAAGGTAGCTTCGTCATTAAATAATATAGAATTGAGAAAATTATAAACTTCTGCAATTCTTGCAAAAATTAATTCTGTGTTCAAAATCTTGACCATATAGTTGTTGATGAAGTTCTATATGATATCCATGGTATTTATGGGCATTTAATATATTTTTCACGCTAGATTTCTTTATATCAGTCATACATGATGTTTGTGAAGTACTTACATGAGGATCTTCTTGGATTGCAAGTAAAACTGTAAGTTGTTTTCATCATTTGTCATTGCTTTATTAGCTACTTTCCGTTTTTTAAATTTAACACTACCTGTTTCTTCAAATCTTTGTAAACGATCTTGAAACACGGCTTTTTTTCAGCATCGGGATATCTTGCTGCATAAATTTTATAATTTTCCAAATACTACAGGGCCACAAACAATTTTCTGCTAGTTTAAAAAGAAAGTCGCCTAACAAATCAGTGGCGGCGGTTACAAGTGGGATATTTTTTTGAAAACAAATGAATATCTCTTATACCAAAGGATGAGGTATTAAATGAAAGCGTATTTTATGGGCTTTCCAAAAATGTAATAATATATTGGGTGTTCATTTTAAAAAGTATAAGTTTAGTTTGCTCCAATAACATGAAACACCCTGTATCTTCAAAAATGTTTTTAAAATGTAGTGCCTATTGATATCTACCCTTGGTCTAAAAATCATTTCTCTAACTTATTTCGTCTTTATACAATCTTCCAACCCTCCTCGTTTGGCCACACTGTATAATCACAATATTGAACAGCGAAGGCCCTTAATTAATTGCTTCCTTTCAGGACTAAATATATCCACTGAAATATAAGGTCGAGCGAGAATGATGTGTAGTTCTTGAAGTTGGGTAATTAAAGGTGAATTTATTACGACATGCAATTCGAGGGATACTTATTCGAATATTTTGTAGAATAGCACTATTGTCCATATGACTTGTAGAGATCGTAAACCATTATGGATCGATGTCTGTTGTATACCGTTGGCATCTCAAACTCAGTCAACAATTCTTGGTAGGTCACAAAGTGGTTAGAGTAGTTTTTGTATCTTAGAAAGTATATATACTTCAGAAACATCTTTTTAACCGATTCCAATAGATTGTAACATCCATTATTTTTTTTGATGTTATAATATTTAAGCAGTTAGCGATTTCTTAAATGTACTATTTTCCGAAAGTAAATAAATTATTTTTATTAAAATGGTTGATGGTTATATCGTCAGGTGAAACACGCTTCCTTTTTTTTCGTATAAAATGTTTTTTACTTTTTATCCATCAACACAATAGTTGTCTCATTATAATCAGTAACTTTAAGGAAAAATACATACATATTCCGAATAGAAAATTCTCATCATTTTGGTATTATGAACGCAATCGTTATATTTCATACTTTTGTGAACTATTACAATGAATGGAAATTGCATTATGTTAATACCTACGGATATCATTCTGGATAGCCCGAAGATCCATAATCAAATGAGACGACGGGAGGCTTCAAAGTTAAGTCAAACATTATCTTTGCACTTTTGTGAATAAATAAATACTTTTAACGCTTCACCTGTTTGTGAATGCAAATACACCTGAATCTATTTCAATGTACAGCACTACCTACTTTATTTTATGCTAACCTTATCTGTAATTTTGTGTTTTAAATGCCACATTTTAAAGTTTAATCTGTTTATATGTGCTTTTTGAACAGTCAGCTTCACAATACTTCATTTCATTTCTATTTTTGTAAATATAGAAAACCTGTATTACTGCCATGTGCTTATAGTGTACTATTGACTGCTGAGTTAATGATTAATTGTTATTATTGGTAAACGCTTGGTACACTATACCATACGTATAGAGATCTGGTGAGTGGCCTATACAGTAAAATTGGCTTGCAGTTTTATTGTAACTTTCATATTTGTGCTTTAGCTGATTTTACTACATTTAAAAAGTCGTTAGCTTTCGGTGTTCCGAAAGAAAATATGACATTTAATTTTATTCTTTTTATCCTACATACTTAGTTCTAACCTTTGAAGTTTCATTTAATATATATTATAAATTAAACATTAACTTTACTCTTCTTATTTACCATACATACTTGGTTCTCAAGTTTCATCTGTTAATTTAATACATCAAAGCAGGTCATTGATCCACCGAATTCTTTTTTATTTATTTGTGCTACGTTTTAATTTAAACAAACAGTAATTTAAACATTTAGTTTTATTTGGGGTTATTTAGTATTTCGATTTAATAATAGTATATTACATACCGAGGCGGAAAGTGTTCCATTCCTGTCGAAAGAAGTATAGTTCACCGAGAGGCGAAATTCTCGAAACAGGGGAATGGTACTTTTGTGGAGGTTTGTATACGATTTTATTCACAATTAAAGAACAAGCAACATTATATAGTTCAAATCAAAAAAATTTGGAACACATCCATCACGTTTAATATTCAAGGTCATCACAATGCGACTTTTAATTTTTACTTTAATGAGAAGCCATAAATGTTATGCTTACTATTTTTCTATTGGTTTTGTCGTTACTTGTTATCAATAATTCACTTATTAAATATGCTTATTAAAGAAAACGTGTTGTTTGTTTCCACCTATTGCTTGCGTTCACTCACCGCCCGTGAGAAAAAATGGTTGCATACTCTTGACCCTTTATTAAAATTGGCAAGTTGTCAATTTGACATTGATAGTTTAAATCGATAGTAGCTACCCCACAGGTTGGAAAGTGGTCCATTACTGACCGCTTCATCTCATTACTGTCTCCTTTTAACTTAACTTAACTTAACTTAACCTTCACGCCATTCCCTTGCGGGGTAGGCAAAACAATCCCTGCCTCTTCTTTATTTTTCATTCACAATCTTTCTCCATGCTTTCCTATCTCCGCATACCTCCTTAGCTTCCGCAAGATTCATACATAGTCTCTGACATGCCCTTTTCTTTTAAAACTCCTTGTCTTTCTTTCCTTTATCATAGACTCTACTACATTCATCCAAGTTTTACGCGGCCTACCAGGCGCGGCCTTTCCCTAACCTCCCCACATATATTTGTTTCGTTAATCTTGCGTTGTTCATTCTCTCAATGTGACCAAACCAACGTAATGTACAACTTTTATATCTATCCATCGTCGTCTTTTCCTCACCACACTCCCTCATTATGCATTCATTTTTATCTTGTCCCTTCTCGTTCTACCACATGCGCTTCTCAGAATCTCATACCCACGACATTTATTTTTCTTTCGTGTTTTTTGACATACCCATGTCTCACTTCCATACAGGACTGAAGGGACGAATACGCCATTATAGATTGCTCTTTTCGCAGCTAGGCTCATGCTTTCATTTCTCATTATCGTCCACATACTTCCAATCACTTTCCTTCCAGCATTGACCCTTCGTCCAATCTCGCTCTCAATTGTACCATCTGCAGTAAACATTCTACCGAGATGTACCAGCTCGTCCACTTGCTCCACAATTTCATCTTGCAGAGTAAATACTCTACTCTCCTTTCCACCTCCCGATTGAACACCACAATCTTAGTTTTGTTCACGTTTACCTTTAGGTCCATGTTCTCACAGACTGTATCAAACTTCCTCAGAGCGGTTTGCAGCTCATCCGCACTGTCACTTAATAAGACTGTGTTATCTGCATACACCAGCAGTCGTACATTTACGTCACCAACCATTACACCATTTGTATCGTTACATGCTTGTCTAAGACATTTATCCACGTATGCATTGAACAACCACGGTGACATCACACAGCCTTGTCGCACTCCTTGCTTAATATTAAAGTATTCACTCACACCTCCGGTCACCCTAACACATGACCGACTACCGTTGTATACTGCCCTTATTCCATTTATTAGACCTTTATTTACGCCATATTCATTTAATATTTCCCACAGCTTCTCTCTATTCACTCTGTCATATGCTTTCTCCAGATCTACAAACGCACAGTATAACTTCCTTTTTACCTTTAAACACTTTTCGATCACCTGCTGGAGAGCAACCTATCTGATCGACACATCCTCTCCTTGGCATGAAGCCACCTTGCACATCCCACATCTTAGATTGTGTAGTCCTCGTACTCTATCAATCAGTATTCTCCCAAATACTTTACAAGGCACGCTGACCAAGCTTATTCCTCTGTAGTTCTTACAATCACTCTTGCTCCCCTTACCCTTATACAATGGTACAATGATCGCGCTCTTCCAATCACTCGGCACTTTTCCACACATAAGGCATACATTGAATAATTCACGCAATCTTCGTATAAGCTTTGCACCACCATACTTGAGCATTTCACCAGTGATTCCAATATCCTTCTCAGTTTCATTCATCATTTCTTCTATATTCTTCTTATTTAACCCTTCAGTCTTACTTTCCTCACTACTGTACAGCTTTCCGAAATATTCTTGCCAGGATTTCCTCACTTCACAATCATCCCATACTATTTCGTTTCTATCATTCATTACTCCTGCAGCGTTCTGTTTTGGGCCACGTTTTGTATTTTGACCCATTTCCAGAAGAATTTTTGTTTCCCTCAAATCATTTTACATTTTCTCTCCTTCCACAGCCATTACTTATTCTCACTGCCTCCTTCGCTTCTTTGTTTCTTAATCTGTACACCTCGTACAATCGTTTCTTCTCAGTCTCATTTTTGTAGCAATCATTGCCATGTACGCATCTTTTTCTTACTTACTTCCTTTTTTACCGACTCATTCCACCAAGTACATTTTTCTGTCTACCTACAATCACTCTTCCACATATTCGCACGGCACAATTGACAACAGAGTTTTTCAAGCTTATCCATGCACTTTCAACGTCAGTGTCTTTTATTTCTTCGTTCCACACTGTTTCATTCACATTCAACTCTATATACACAGCATCAGCGTATTTCATTCTCGCACCATTATCCACTAGTTTGTCTACCCTAATTCTGGTCGTTCTCACTACGTTTGCTTTCCTTCTCCACACCCACTTTTGCCCTAAACACACTCTCGATACAACCAAAAAGTGGTCCGATCCACACTCAGCTCCGCGCATTACTTTTGTGTCTTTCATCAGGTTTCTAAGTCGTTCATCATACACTATCAAGTCTATCATACTTTTAGATTCACCTGTTTATGTATACATGTATACATATGCACAATTTTATGTTTAAACCACGTATTGGATACAAACAGGCTTCTCTCCACACAGATGTTCAGCAGGTGTCCACCGTTCTCATTTGGTCTCCGAGCTTTCCTAAAACGCGTTCACTATGTTCTCTCTGTACACCCACCCATCCGTTCATATCCCCAATATAATCACTCTTTCGTTTGGCTTACATACGTTCAACTATGGCACAATAATTTATTCTAATTATAAAGTCGAAGTGCAATAGAAATTGAATTGAACTCTCGATAATTTCGAGTTATAAAACCTGAAAGCTTAAGCTTTCGCTTGCACGCTTTTGAACATGGCTATTGAAGTTTAATTTGCTGTCAAAAAGTGTCCCTAAATCGGTAATTGTTAATCACCGTTTTAGAGGATTATTGTTTAAGGTATATTGAAATACCTCATAACTGTGTGAACGATGATAACTACGCTACATTTTATAATATTGATGGTCAGCCCACATTTTACACACCACAGGTACATTTCTTACAGATTGTCTTTGCAAAAAATGCATTTAGGAATGGTAGAATACAATTTCACATCACATACGTACATTAGATAGTTGCAATCCAACTTAGATTAAAATATATAATAATATTCATTAAAATATATAATAAATAACAGTGGTCCTAAATTTGACCCTTAAGGTATGCCGCTTTTAGCAATAAACGTTCTGGTTTTTCTATCCATGTAAGAAGTGTATAATTCTCTCTTATACAAATAAGACGAGTTTAGTGATAAGAGATCACCACATATGTTGTACTTATTTAAACGTGCTATAAGTTTGCCACGAGGCAGTCTATCAAATACTTTAATTATCTCAGTATCAGGTAAAATACTACAATATGCCTCACTTTTTATGTTGATTATGAGTTAATAAATCTACAGTGGTAATTGGGTAATACAACAGCACATGTATAAAGTAAAATAAACAAATGTATTTTAATAAAAAACAAGTTATTTTAATTCAGTTGGGCGCGTACCAAAGGCGACAAAACGTCCCAGATACAAGTACACTTAGAACTATGATATTGCGAATAATAATAAGAATAAACTCCATTTCTAATAAACGACAACAAAAACTATGTACAAAACCGCATTAAAAACAACTTATTTACGGTTTAACGATTGACGCTTGGCTTTCCTTCTACAAAAATTGGATATCGGACTATACTTGGTGCAGAACTCTCAACCAGGAAGAGAATAAGACACTTTGGATCCAATCTTCCCTTGCTAAAGTCGTAAAATAATGTTCGTTACACTCTACGCAACGATTCACTTCATCATCTGAAATTTCCTCATCGGATGTGTCTTTAGTCTCTAACGTATCATCATCTTCAGGTAAGCATGATATCTCTGCGCTTTTTTATGTTCTCTGGTGTTCTCTAATAACAGCTTTGTTGGAGTTTCTTGTATCGTACATTCAGAAGCGTCTTCATTTGATTTTACTGGAATCTTCGTAACTGGATTTGACGATACTCCCGAAACTCCTGGAATAGGGTCATTACGTTTCTAGTTAGGTTCATTAATCAGATCAATAGGAGTTGCAACGCGGTTTCGTAAATTGAGCTGACCAGATCCTTAGTCAACAGCGTCAAGTTTTCACTGGATCATTTGTCTCCTGAGTGTTCCAAGTTCTGGATGTGCAGTGAATCAGACAATGCAAAATAATGATCCGTGATTGCGTTTGGATTATAAGGATATATTCGACAAAATTTCAGAACGGAGACACCATTAGAAACACTGGCAGGTTTGTCCCAAGCTCTTCCGATTAATTGTGAAACATCATATCTGGTAAGTTTCTTGTTCTTATTCATGACTATCCATGATTTGGCTTCCTGTACAATATTTAATTTCTGTGGTCGAAAGAAAGCCCTATCTTGACGTGGTAGAGCATGAGTAGTATGACTTGGGAGGTATAATAGGGTGACATCATTTTCTTTGGCTACTTCTAACAATTGGATGTTATTACTGTGGGAGGAATGCCTGTCTATTATTAACAATGTTTTACCAGGGCCTTTTCTTTCAAAAATATTTCCGTAAACCATTTCATACGCAGGTCACTATTAACGTATGAAGATTTTTTGTTCATAAGTGCTTGCGATTCTGGCGGAAGACCGGCAGAAAACTGTGGTGTACAGCAAGTGCCTCAATATATCAAAACTGGGGGTAGAAAATTGCCTTGAGCATTGCAACAAGCTTCTATTGTAATGTGCAAATTCTATTAATGTTTGTCGATGAAGTCAATAAAACGTTAGATCTCCAATAGGCTACGATACAAGAATGTGAAAAAAAAAATGAAATGCTTGAAAATAAATATGTGCTACTGCAAAAAGAAAATATGGAGGCTAAAGAAAAGAATACAAAACCTGGAACAATATTCCAGAAAAAATGTATGGAAATCAGTGCAATGCCCGAATGTAATAATGAAATAGTAATTAACGTCAAAAGTCCGGAAACTCGTATTTTACAGTACGTATGCGATGTTTATGGAAGCGAAGGAACCAGAGACTCGCAATGAGTTCGCGGACGTGTATCGTTATGTATTTTATTTTATACTGTAAATAATTTTATTTAAAAAAATACATATTATTTTATGCATCACTTTGAACACGTGAAGCTTCAGTAGCTATGATAGAGCGCTCGCTTTGCATGCGAATGGCTCCAGGTTCGATCCCCGGCATTTCCAACTTTTTATTACTTTTCAGAAAAATATATTTCTATATTTTCTACTGTTCAATGAAGTTTTTCTTTTACCGGCTCTGATGATGTAAAGTGCACTTTGCCGGACTGAAAAACAGTCCAGTAAAGTGCACTTTACCGGACTGTATGGAATAAATGTGTTATTGCTATTTATTTATTTTTTTACTTCTTTTTATATTCGCGTTCTGCGTCCCGAACAGCGAGCTACTTAATCGATTAGCGAATAAATAAAAAAAAATTATCGACCTGCCTCTACCAGCATCGTAGTCACGATGCCGGGTAGACAGCAACACCGACAGCGTCGCCGCACGTCACCAAGGGATGAAGCTTGGCTTCATTGCCCCTGTATTACTGCACACCACTCCACACACAGGACCAGCACAAGAATACCACCCACAACAGGATAACTTTTTTTTTGGAACTGCAAAGACTACAACATGATGTCGACTTGGCATACAACTACATCACACTACTCATCAACCTACAGCACTCGCACTGAAGAGGACTCAAACTCCTGAACCGAACACGACAAGAAGCAAAATACTTTGTATATATTTTATATTTTATATTATACTGTACTGTGTATTATACCCATGTATTGTAAATATTCAAAAATCCATTAAACTATATTGAATTGAATAAAACTTTTCTCTTTATGTTATTTTTAGTTTTAGGTTTCTGGTGGATCTTTGAATATATGGTATTGATATCTAGTACGTCTAGACCGGTTCCGTGGATAAAGAAAATATTGCGTTACCACAGCAATGAAGTATAACTTATTAAACGTGTCAGTGTAAAGTTTCACGTTAAAAAGTCAAACCAGAAAGATTGGAGTATCAAGCCATCATAAAGTACCTATATTTGAAGGGGTTAAGAGGTAAATAGATTTACGAAGATATGCTTAATACCCTTGGCGATCAATGTCCTTTGTATGTGACCATGAAAAATTGGATTGCAAGCTTAAAAAGAGGTAGATTTTCTATTGAAGATGAAAACCGATCGGGAAGGCCAGTTTCTGTGTCCACCCCCGTAAATATATCGATCCAGTTCATGACATGATTTTATCAAACCGTTGAATTGGGCTAAAACGAATATTTGAGGCACTGAATATTTCATATGAACGCGTCCATCATATAGTTCACGTCGATTGGACATGAGAAACATTTCTACAAAACGGATGGCCAAACGTCAGAATGTTGACAAGAATCGTGCAAGGGTAAAAGCATCGCGTTCGATCTGTGCTCAAGTTTGAAAAAGATGCAAACTTCTTAAGCCGTGTTGTTACTATGGATGAAACTTGGGTATATTTCTACGACCCAGAAACAAATCAGCAATCGATAGCCTGAAAAATTCCGTGTTCAAAAATCTGCTGGAAAAGTTCTTGCTTCAGTTTTTTGGGATTGCCAAGGAGTAATCGTGGTTGATTTTCTGTATCAGATCTGGCTCCGTCCGACTATCATGTCTTTTCTCAACTGAAAAAAAAGTCTAAATGGCCGTAAATTTTCGTCCGACGAAGAGGTGGTAGAAGTTGTAGAGCTCTGGTTTGCAGAGCAAGATAAAAAATTTTTTTAGAAAGGTCTAGAGGCGTTGCAGTATCGTTGCAATAAATGTATCCAATTAAAAGGAGAGTATGTCGGATAATAAAATACTGTGACTTTCAAATTTTGTGTGCTTCTATAGTAGGCTAAGAATTTTCAATACATCCTCGTATTATACAAATACGATATTGTGTCTGTGTGACCGACGCTTGGTTAGTACCTGGTATAGATAATAGTTTTGTCGCACTTTGTACGAAAAGATCCAAAGACTAATACAAGAGGTGGCGGTAATGGCATCTATATAAAGACTGTTGTAAGTTCAATGTAGTTAATACAATACTGGATCAAGTATATTTAGAACAAATTTTTTAGACGTTTTGAGGACTCACCTGATCTCATTCGATCAAGCGGGGATGAATTAATTCGTATAGGTGATTTTATTTTGGATTTATTTAAAACAAAGAACGCTGCATGTTTTCAATTTAATCGTTTAATGGAAGGTTTAGAGGTAAAACAAATTGTAAATGAACTAACAAGAATTTGTAGAACTAGATCGATCTTAACCAACGTTCAATGTTACCGTCCATGGTTCTTGTATAGATAGCGCTGATACAAAAAGAACTCAAAAAATTCAAATCTCCTGCTTGGGGTTAATATTTGGCATTAGAAAGCACCAGCATGTATACGATAAATTAAAAAAAATTGGATGGTCATCTACGAGTAATAAGTGATAGTTCCATGAAGCACCCTTACACCATAAAATTATAATTACAAAAAAACCATATTACCTATACAGGAAAATTAAATTTGCTAATAACATCACCAGTTCACAAAACTGCTTCGTTTGAAAGATCGTTCTCTTATAATGCGTCAAAAAAGTACAACTCGGTATATAACAATTTGAAAGCTTACTACAAAAGAAATTAAAAACACAACTCCAGAATATGGTATTTAATAATCAGACATAATAAATTACTTATTCTTTTTTGTCTCTTCAGTGTGACCTCAATATTCTACCAAATATTCTAAATGTTTTATTGAACATATTTTATTTTATATGATGTAGATGCAATCTGTACTTTAAGTTTTACTTACGTTATCCCATTCGTAGAATATGTACTTACATTAGATAAACAGAGTTAAGTGTCAGAGCAGAACCAAGATACACCTGTATTTTGGCAACTGAACTTGGCCCTTTTAAATTATGTCGATTTTACTTTTTTTTCTACCTTTATTATTAATTATTTATTTATTTATTCATTTATTTATTTATTTATTTATTTATTTATTTATTTATTTATTTATTTATTTATTTATTTATTTATTTATTTATTTATTTATTTATTTATTTTCTAACTCACATACAGTGGAATTCTAAATATTACAGGAGAATTCCTCCAACTATAATACTACACTCATTAATTATAAAATAAAAAGATAACTATAATAAATATAGTTAATATTAACATTATTAATTTACAGACAAAAATTTACGAACTACGTGACATGTTTCTAGTAAAACGGTTTTTTTTTTGTAATATTGTAAATTTAAATTTAGTAAATGGGGTTTCAATTTGAAAGACACTACACATGTGGCCGAAATAGCTTTTGTTAATTTCCATGCTGTCATCATTTCTATAGCCAATCATTTCTATTTTTTAACTTTTTGGATTCTGTTTGAAACAAAGAGGATAAATGTCTGGCTATTTCAACAATGACAACATTTTTTAAAGTTCTGTTTATTAGTACAATGTCAGGTCTATTATGTAAAATTTGTTTAGCAGTTAATATTAATCGGTCCCAGTTTAACAAATATTCAGTATTTTTTATAAGGTGTTCAGAAAAATACCAGGCAAAAAGTCCCGCATCTTGCATTATCGGAAGAAAGCGGGAGTGCACCATGGGTGCATAAAATACATCTAAAAGTGCATCAATTTCGAAAAATCTATAAAAACGTATAAAACGACGCGAAAACTGGAACTCGGCAGTTTGGGGGGGAGGCTGATTTCAAATCTGCCTATGCCAAGGGCGCCCGATGTGCCGGGGGAGGGGGGCAAATGCCAAGTTGCAGTAACGTCACGAAGATTGGTACTCGGGGATTTTTGCGGTCGCAGATTCTAAATCTGGCCATGAAAAATGCGTCCGATAACCCTGATGCCCATGGGGGGGGGCATCGATAATATTTAGGGAACATCAAATTGATGGCAAGTCGTGAAAGAAAAAGAGATTTGCAAATTTTTAAGGGAAGGAGAAAGAATGAATTATTAGATTTTCTCAAAATTCTTTTTATTTTTCGTAGGTTTTTCTTGAGTAATTACAAAACAGAATCATCTAATCAAATAATTATAAGTCATTATTATCATTTTCATCATTCTCCTCGAACTCTTCCTCACTTTTGTCCCTGATATCCTTGTCACCTGATGGATTGGAGTAGTTGGCGCCAAAACAATTGTTGCATGCAATTGTACAGGAAACATTACGTTTTTGACAGCCGCACATTTAGCCATAGTCTGTAGTGCAGGAGCAAGAAATCATATTCATGATTGAACGTGGCCCTGCATCCTGTGTCATAGTGACTGGTTGAAGCTCTCCATACTCTAACTCCCAGCCCCACTCCTACGGATCGCATCTCTGCTCCACTTTTCGACTTATCTCTGTTTAATATTTGGACTTGTAAATATACCCTCATAAAATGTTATTTCCAGGCATCAACGGTGGGGAATATTCTGGCTAGATCTACCTTTTTAGAGTTTTTAACCGCTGTCCTATACATGCTGACACGAAAATTTTCAGCCACCTCGATGCACGTAGATTCAGCATTGCGATAGGTCTAGAGCTAGATAAATCCTGGTTATACGTCCTTGAGATTTTGAAACTTTGCTGCCCATTGATGGAGATCGGGAGACTTTTCGGACAACTTACAAAATTGAACTTTTTCTCTGTAGTATAATGCTGGCGTGTCCCATCCAGTGAATACATGCAACAGTAAAATGTTGGTTTTAATGCATTCATGATTTGATCACAAACTCTTGGACGAGTACACAACCTCAGCATTTTTCGGCGAAGGTGGATGTAAAAGACAGATCTCAGAATCGCCTGGAGTTAAACAACAAGCAGAGCCAAGACGTCTGTATCTTCTGATACTATTACAACGTTGCCCTGTTGATGCTGAACAGTATATTTGGCCTGAAGCACAATATCCACATCCGCGTCTGCCGGACTTTGATTAGACAATAGCTCTGCCTCTGATAATGTGGCTCTAAGAAAATGTATTAGTCTCGATTTATTTTCCCGTTAGCAAACAACTATTCCTGCGTAATTTGGAGAGTCATTGCCTGATCAAAACAAATACTAGCAGGATTCTTGTGCATTTTCCTACGATCTCTTTCGGCAGCTTTAGTCGTGACTATCTCGTATCCATCGAAGACAACAAAATTGTTTGTCTTATTGTTATTGAAATTTTTTAAAATGTAGTATTTTTTACAAACGTCTTTGTATTTTTCCCCGGTTTTCCACGTAACCTTATGCAAAAGCATCCCCCCGTCTATGATGTAGTTCGTCTCAGGATCTCGAAAATTAATGAATTTTTCTTGGAATAATTCCTGTAGCGTCGATTTTTTTGTTTTTCGCATTCCATAAGCATCGAATGAAGCTAATAGATATGAAGCTAATTTTAAATAATCTTTCGAGAGGATTATTGCTTTGATATTTTTGTTTCTTTATCGTTAGGTTTGAAGCTTTTTCTGAACCGATGTATGTCACTTTATTAGCCAAAGACAGTTTCAAATGTTTGAAATCGTTATTTTCGATATCGCTCATAATACCCAGTCCAGTTGCATTGTAACACGTGATTTTTGAATTATCTCCACTTACCCAATTGGTAATATTCGTTATATTTCCGATATCAGGAATGTATAAAACTGCGTGAAGAATTCGTATAATTTGTGCAGGTCCTTCACGTCGTGGGCGATCATATAATCCTGAGAGTTTTCGTGTTGATAATTATTATCAGGTGATGTTTTAGTGAACTTTTCCAGGGCTGTTAAACAGTCAGCAGCAAGACCGTTCATTAACCAACGGAAAACAACACTTTCCGTCACACCCCTCTGGAGCAATATTCACAACACCATTTTTTTCACAGTAGTTTTCCAATGTCTAACCACTGACTTTATGGTAAACAAGTGATGAAACAAATTTTCAACTACGAATACTCTGGAACAACATTATTTTCTAATAACTTGCACAAACGTTCAAAATCTAGCAGAGGCGTGTTTCGTTCTTATACGGCTGATTTAAACTAACGGACTTCCACTTACTGCGTGCATGACCGAGCGTCCTGTGTCCTTTCTCCTTCTCTCGCTTTCTCTCTCTTTTCTGTGGCCCCTCTCGTTAATCCAGAACAGCGCACTTTCTACGCCCTTGAATTATCGAAAATGGACATCTCAAAATAATATTAAATTTTACGGTTTTCCCCCCTCATCGCCCCCCGGGGCAATCGCGTACATTTTTCATGGCCAGATTTGGAATCTGCGCTCGAATAAAAATTTTCGCGTTGTTTTATACGTTTTACAGATTTTTCAAAATTGATGCACTTTTAGATGCATTTTATGCACCCACGATGCAGTCCCGCTTTCTTCCGACAATGCAAGGTGCGGGACTTTTTTTCTGGCATTTTTGTTTGGTTAAATTCTAAATTTTATTTCTGAAATTTAGTTCAGAATAATTTTATCTAAAGAATGGATTTTCTAAGGAGTAAAAATACGGTATAAGTGATTTAGTTTGTTTTTACACAAATTGAATAAGTTTATTAATCCGCGACCACCGTTCATTCTTCCAGTTGCAGAATTTGGATGTAGATATCTATATTTTTGTAACATTTTTCTAGTTAACGTATCCATAGCATTTAAATCAGTATCCGACAATTGTATAGTTTCAAAGGAACTTGAAATGACTGCCACCACCCAAACGTTAATTGCCAAAAACATACTTCTTGGGTATAATTTAGATTTTAATATAATTTTTAATCTTTCAATATATTGTAGTCTAAATTCATTTTTTAACAAAGTATGATTTATAACAAAATTTTGTTTTATTCCCAATTATTTCTAAAATTGGCCCGACAACAATTTCGGAATTTCATTAACAATACCAGTGTTGGTAACGGGTGTTTTGTTTAAGTTTTCAAGGTGGTTGGCCGAACGTGAAAATAATTTAAGGTCGTCCATGTATAATAAATGGGTAATAACCTTACTAGATCTAAAATTTATAGTAAAACCAGATGTCGAGTGATTTAATAATTTTGAAAGAGGATTTAAAACCAAACAAAACCAAAGGGGACTTAATGAGCCTCCTTGAAAAATACCACGATTAATTTTAATTTTATTTAGATTATCTTTGCCATTGATTATAATAGTGTTCCACAGTGACATTATACACCATAATATATTTATGAATTTATCGTTAATTTTATGAATTGTCAAAATTTTCAAAAGTCAGTCATGTGGAACAGAATCATAGAATTTTTTATAAACAATGTAACACATAGTTAAGTTTCTTTTAATTTGGCTAATTTAGCAATAATGGTATCTAACATTAGTTGACATCCTTGGGTTTTTTTATAGCTCGGCATTGTTCAAAATTGATGATATTATTAATTAATTTTTGGATCCAATGGATCTCCACTTTTAAAAAACGTCTAGGTAACACTAGTACATAAATTCAATTCAATTAAAGAATTTGAAAATTCACTCAAAAACATAGAATTGTCTTCATTCCACTGTCAATTTTGAGAATCCATATTGCATTTTTATTATAATTACAAGGAATAGACCACATATCCTTGCAATATTGCCATATATTATTTATTATATTATATATTATAATAATTATAATAATAATTATTATAAATTATTTTTTGGAAATTATTGTTACAATTTTTACTTAGATTTCTAAAAAAGTTTGAAGTGTTTCCAGAGAATAACTTGTTTTCGAATTTCTATTTGTGCATGAGCTATATCGTCTAACGATTAGCAGTAACCTTTAATTATTGTTTTAAATTATCTAAAATATTAATCAATTTTGTCCACGACAATACTATAATATAGTCGTTATACCTATGTCTCGGCAGACAATACTTATAGCATACATTACACACATTAATCACTGTTATTAACAACGGGATTAATAAAAATAAATCACTGTTATTCTATATATTGTCATGGTATCCGTCAAATACGTTCAATCAAGAGTGTCGGTTTGTAGAAGAGAATTAATCTCTTTCTGTCTCTTGGACATTCACGCATTTGCGATTAATACTAACGTTTGAATAAAATCGAAGCGACTTGGCGATGATTTATTTGTTACCATGTAAATGTTGATGTAACAATCGTACATCATTTTTCTATAAGTTTTAATTAAATTTAGTTCACTGGCAAATCTATACTTCCGTCTACTTCTAAAGAGCACTTAACATTAACGTCGTCCGATGTTCGGCAAGCAGCTGAAATAGCATCATTCGACTTATTACCAAGTAAGTCTAAAGAACTTTACTTGAGCACATGCGAGACGTTTTGTAAATGGAAAGTGGGCAAAAAAGTGAAATCTACATCTTATTCTGCAATCCTTGCTTACTTTTCGGAGCTAAATGTAAAATACCAATGTTCTACATTGTGACGGCAATATTCAATACTCAAAAGTACAATAAGCCTAAACGAAAATATAAATATTTGTAAATTTACTCCAAGCATATTTAAAACGGCAGTCGAAGGGATATGTTCCAAAAAGAGCAAACACGTTTACTCCAGAGGATATTAACAAATTTTTGAAGTCTACGCCAGATGATAAATACCTTCCAACAAAATTAAGCATTAAATATTTTTACTAATGTGAGGTAACCGTATATATTTTCTAGATCGCATTAATAATGGGAAGAATGGGTGCTTGCTCCTCAATTGAACAATGTCACATGGAAAATAGCGAAACTCAAGATTTGTGAACAACACTACTTGTTACAATCCCTAATAGAAAAACAAAAATTATGCACAAAGTTACAATAACTAGCGAGTTTTACGAAATGTGTAAAGAGTATATATTTAAGCGAGAATTGATTACTCTATAAAATGGTTAGAGATATTGTTAATTTTTTGAAAATTCCATACCCAGAAGGCTAATCTAGACATAGTTTCCGGAGAACTGCTGCTACGATTTGAGTTGATGCGGGTGGTGATATTACTACCTTGAAAAGCCATGGGGACTGCAAGTCCACAACGGTAGCAGAAGGTTACAATTAATTACTCCATACAAAATAAAGAGAATACTGCTAACAAAATTTGTAATGCAATTACAAATATTAGCAGCAGTAATGTTATTACTGAATCAAATATCGGTAAATTATAGGATATTAAACTAAATTAAGTGCCAGAATTAAATACAAAATTTCCTTATAATTTATATGGTTAATATTATAAGAGTTAACTCCTCTTAAACTGGTGTGTTTTTGACGATAACTAGATTAATTAGCATTTTATCAAACAACTGAAATCAAATAATTTACATTTTCATCATATTTGACAGATCAACCTGTCCGTGTTAATTTTAAATGAAATAAGTATTTGTATTAAATTAAAATTCGCAAATAAGGGTTATTAATCACTCGACGATTTGCTCCACTCGCCTGTGGCTCGTTCCGCAAACATCATTCTCGTGATTAATAGCCTCCCTTATATGCTCGTTGTATAATATACTATTTTCCAAATGCCTTTGTGATTAATTCTTATATTAAATGCTTTCAAAATTTGTTTTACCTTGAAACATGTCACATTTTTCTGATTGTTTAAACATGCAGTCAAAATTCCAATATCTTTACGTAATTTTAATAACCTTTCTTCTAAACGAATTTTCCAGGCAGACTTGTCATGAAAATGTTGATAATTAATACTGTATAAATTTTGGTGATTTCGCTTTATTATTACAGCAGCTGCTCAGTAGATAGCTAAATGTATATCATGAAATGAATGATAACTCTCCAAAAAATTTCTATTACCTTATTTAGAATTTCAAAATAGGTTTAATTTTATAAAATGTTGTGAAATTTAGATTGGGAATTTTAGGCCTGTTTAAAAATTCTTGCATTCCTGTTTAAAAACTTCATCATCACAATTTAGATTTTCGTAATTAATATTATCATTTACATTGGAAACTAAAATAGTGCTAGAGGTTTGGTCAAATTGTTCATTTTGGTAAAGAGTCTTGAACTTCTAACTCACTTATACATTTTCTTTTTAGAGTGACATTTCTTCGGTCAACAACATTTTGTTCACTTAAATTTAGAGATGGGAATTTTGATGAAACGGCTAAATGAAATTTTTTCCTTCTATTTGATAAAGGTATATCTGAACCATTATTTACCTCGTAAAACGTACGCATAATTTCCATATTCATCGGTTTAGTCCATTTTATGCGATTGCAGTTATTATTAATAGCGGTTTCCTAACAGAAGGCAAGCTTGGTGTAACATTTTCCATATCGGTTATTATAATTGCTTCCGTTTCATAGATCGAGGTGTAAAATGGTGGAACTGTCAAACACTATTTCACTGTCCGTCTTTATAATGCACAAAGGGACATTTGCGCTAATACTTTCACTTGAACCACAAATCACGCTGTTTCTTCTTGTGAAATCCATTTACAGTTTAATAATTGTAAAATAGGATTTTCAATTTATAAGCGTAGTAATCAATGTGCCTACTTATTATTATGTTTATAATTATTATTTTTTATTTTTTTTTTGTATTTGTGGGCCGAGATCTAGACACAAACTGAAATGTCTGACATCTCTATGCACATCAACCACTAATGGTTATTAGATGTTTACCGTGTCAATCATGATATTCAGACGGGACCTACAGTTTTATATCCTATCCGAGAAGAAAAAGTGCTTTGGTTTTTTTCCGTTTTTTTAGAAAATCGGCTACTTCGCCCAGGTATGAACCCGCGCCACTCGGGTGAAAGGCAAGCACTCTAACCATTCCACCACCGAGGCAGCTATTATATATATATATATATATATATATATATATACAGGGTGAATCTTATCTAATCCGCCAAAATTAAAGAAGTACTAACTCATCATTCTAAGCAAAAAAGTTCATATGTACATGGGTCCGGAAATGCTTCGTTTCCGAGATACAGGGTGTCAAAGTTGAAAAAAAAATCGCGTTTTCTTCAATATCTTTCGACTGTTTCGAAATAGTTTCATGAAATTTCGTATACGGGGTTTTTTTGGGATGACAAATTCAAATTTGTGGTCCATTTAGTTGTGGTTTCTAGAGGGCGCCAGTGGCAACCTTTTCAACCACTTTAAATCTTTGCAACTTTTTTATGCTACACTGTATGCCATTTTGGACTAAAAAAATCGATTCTCCTGTCTTTTCTGCTACAAAAAGGTATATCTTAGTGAAGTCGCTAGGAGCAACCCTTTCCGAGAAAAAGACATTAAAAAAAGAAAAAAATTAATATTAAAAGTATACATGTTGTATGTCTAGGCATTCTATCGTATTTAATTATGGATTTTTTATTAAAATTTTATTATCAATGAACGCAAAGAGACAGATAAGTACATAAGTAAACAAGTAAGTTACTTAGTAACAATTAAAAATTCCTATTTATAAACCTGTCAAAAAAATACCCTCTGAAAATGTGTATGCATCATGAGTTTTAAAAGCGTTTTTCTCGGAAAGGGTTGCTCCTAGCGACATCGCTAAGATATACCTTTTTTTAGAAGAAAAGATAGGAGAATCGATTTTTCTAGTCCAAAATGGCATACAGTGTAGCAAAAAAAATTGCTACGATTTAAAGGGGTCGAAATCGTTGCCGCTGGCGCCCTCTAGAAACGACAACCAAACGGACCACAAATTTGAATTTGTCATCCCAAAAAAACCCCGTATACGAAATTTCATGAAACTATTTCGAAACAGTCGAAAGATATTGAAGAAAACGCGATTTTTTTTTCAACTTTGGCACCCTGTATCTCGGAAACGAAGCATTTCCGGACCCATGTACATATGAACTTTTTTGCTTAGAATGATGAGTTCTAGCACGCCTTTAATTTTGGCGGATTAGATAAGATTCACCCTGTATATATATATATATATATATATATATATATATATATATATATATATATATATATATATATATATATATATATATGCTGTAGTCATTGGCGCTTCTTATGTTGCTTTAAATCATTTTCAACAAATTTGTGTTTCTGAGGTACGTTATTAATTTTTTAATTTCCTCCGGGTTATTCAAAGTATGGCTTCTGAGTTTTGCTCGCCTTGTTGTTCGTTGTTATACAGTGGGCGTTCTATCAGCAAGTGTGTTACTGATGTAGGAACGTTACAACTGTTACACCTAGGCGGATCACGTCCGGTCAGATAATGTTCCGTTCTAATTTTGCTGTGACCTATACGCAGCCTAGTTATCGTTGCTTGCTCCTCCCGGGTTATATTTCTAGGAAATTTGCAAGGTGTTACTGATTGCTTTATGCGTCTAAGAGCTGTATCAGACTCGTCCTACTCTCCTTGCCAATATTTATTTACTATACCAATTAATTGTTTCGCGATTTGATCGTGCGTATGTAGGTCTTCCTTTTTAGTTGCGCCAACTGCAGCTTTGTAGGCTATACACATACTACTTAGATTGTAATTAGTTATTAGTGGAAAAGTAACTACCTTTGGGAATGTATATATTTCCTGTAGCAGCGAAAGGATCAGTTGTTTCATGGGATGTGTTAGAATACTGTTCATAATCAGTTGGATCGCTATTTTAGATTTACTTATAATTAAGTATCTTGCTCATTGACGGGAAGTATAACAATACAGTAGTGCTTAATACATAGAATACATTTCAGCCATAATTTTTGAACCTTCTGGAGGGAGGGACAAAGAGTTGTCGTTGTTTTCTACATATATTGCAGTACCTGCACCTTCCTTAGTTTTGATTCCTACCCTGTATATACATATATATATATATATATATATATATATAGACATTTTATGTTTATCGAGTACCTCTTGTGCTCGTATTCTCACTGGCCTAGTTACTGTCGGGTGTTATGCATATGTGTGCATTTTCTCAAACAAGATGTGGATGCGATGGTTGAGATTTTATTCGTGCTAAGTATCAAAGAAGCATTCGCTCTCTTCTTTTTATTATTATTATTGTTATTATTATTATTATTTCTATTATTATTATTATTATTATTATTTTGTTGTTTCTCACATTTTGTTGTTTAGTATCATATGACGGATCTTGACCAAGTCACATTCTGTTCCTGTTGTAGGAATTTTCTGACAATTGTTGCAGTTTTAAGTATGATTGTTTTTTGGAAGTTTGTATGAATGTATGTGTGTATGTCTAGTTTTTTGAGGTGATCAGGGAAGTTTTTAGCAGTAATACCTGTGATGGATATGATGATTGGTACTATTATTACAGTTTCTTGTTTCCAGAGCTCTTTTACTTCGATGGCCAAAGGTGTGTAATTTGTAACCGTTTCTTGTTCATGTTGTGCGACATTTGTATCATTAGATATTCCGATATCTATTAAATGCGTTGTACTCTCTCTTTTATTCGTGAGTGTGATGATTGGTCAGTTGCTTAAGACTGTTTTATCCGGGAGTAACGTTCTGTCCCAATACAATTTGTATTCCTCATTTTCTAGTACGTTTTCGGGTGTGTATTTGTAATATGGCGTGAGTTGATCTTTAAGTGTTAATTCTTGCTGTATAGTTTTTGTTGCTGTATTATACCTGTCTGTGTAATCTGTACCAGCAAGTGTTCTGCATCCTCCTGTTATGTGGTCTATTGTTTCTTTGAACTGACGGCATCTTCCGCATGTGTCTGTATTTATGGTTTCTTTGATAATATGTTTCCTGTAGTTTCTAGTGGTTATCACATTATCACGTATTGCTAGGACGAATCCTTCTGTATCTGGAAAGAGTTGTCCTGTTGTGGGCCATTTATGACATTTGTTGGTCAATATTTGGGTTTTGCATGATGTTATAGTGGTGACCAAGTAATGTTTTCTTCGGCCATATTTCTGTTTTCTGTTCCTTTGTGAGCGTATGCATGTCTATTTGTACGCTTTCTTGTCTTAAGTTGAGTGGTGCGTATTCTGCGTCCGCATTGACGATGGACTGGTGGAGTGACGTTGTTTTGTTGTGGAAATAGTTTCTAAATTTTCTATTTGTGAGTTCTGTAGCGCTTGTGTATCTATAACTCCTCTTCCTCCATCTCTTGTGCTGATTGTGACTCTTTCAATGCTTGAGTTTGGATGTAGTTTGCGATGTTCCGCGAGTTTCGTTCTGTTTAATCTGTTCAGTTGTTCGAGGTCTGTGTTTGACCATTTAACTATTCCGAATGAGAACGTTAAAACTGGTATGGCATATGTATTTATTGCTATGAATGTAATTTTGGAATTGAGTTTTGATTTGAGTATGAGTGTGATCCTGTGTTTGTATTTCCTTTTGAATTATCGTTTAATGCATGAGTGATTTATACTTGTGTTCTGTTCGAATCCAAGGTATCTATATGTTCTACCGGTTTCACGTTTTTTAACGTTTCGTCGTTTAGTGTTTCCGTTGTTTCTTGCGTGTTATATTTTCCTCTCTCTATGTGGAGTATTTTACATTTGCTCACACCAAACTCCATGCTTGTGTCTTTTGTGAATTGTTCTGTTATTTTTAGAGTACCTGCATTTGTATTTTACTCGTTGCAAGTATTTTGATATCGTCCATGGTTTATTGTATGTTGTGTTGTGTTTTCGTGTTTGTTTTACAGCCATATGTTGCTCTGTTGAATGGATTTTATTGTGGATTGAGACATAGACCGAACCATAGGGTGCTGAGAGAGTCACGTTGGCGTATCTCTCTTTTGGTTCTGATATTATTATTATTATAAACATTTTCTCTTGTAAAGATGCTAAATTGTACATACGGCCTTTTCAGGCAAGTAATGCACATTATATGTAAATATATGACAGTGTAATAGGTTTAAACTGACATATTAGTACCTGTTCCCTCTCTAGCACTCGTCGAACAATTGCACAGGTGTGTAACATTGCGGCTTTTTCAATTGTAATGTATAAACTAGTAGGTATATCTAATATTTATAAATTTTGTTCCAGTTTCTTAGGTATCTTGCTAGTGCACCCTATTGCAATTGGGATTACTTGTACATTCAGTGTTTCACATATTACGAATTCGTCTGCTAGAGGTAAGTAACGGTTTAGTTGTGTGGTGTTCGTTTTGTCTATTACTTTTTGTTGTTTGAGTGTAATAACTATGTCAGGGATGTTATGTTGAATATGTTTATCTGTATAGATGACCAGGTTCCAATATATTCTTATATGGTAGTCTTCACAAATGATGGGGAGGTTCGTATCTATAATAGGGTATAGTCTCAAGCTGCAATATACTGGAAGTGCTACACCCGACATGTGATCGATATTTTCATGTTCTTTGGACCACATTCAGCATTTGATTGTTTCTATCTCCTCTTACATTATGTAGCGTCGATACATGTTGGTTGCAATTATACCACCTTGAATGGCTACTATAAACCCTTTGGTTTCTTTAACCAGATTACCATACTTCAACCAAGCGAATATTGCATTAGTATCTATTTCCCTGTGGTCTACTAAAGAAATATATTTGTCATGAATTTGTTTTTCTCTCCAGGCCTGTTTCTCTTGTTGAACACTTTTTATTTATGCTTGAGGTGCAAACTCATCAGTTAATTTTAAAGAAGTTAAGTTGTTATCCAGTTCAATTAGCGCTTGATACAGTTGGTTACTCTCGGATTGCTGGTAAAAATAATTTTGGAGATTTGTTATTTGTTTGAAGTGCGTGAGATAGACAGAAAATATTCCTCGTCCTCCGTGTTCTCGTGGCAAATGAAATCACTGTATTGCACTTTGAAGATGATGTATTCTGTATCTACGCGTAGTTCTATCTACTTCTTCCAGTTCCGTATCTGTCCAATTTATAACACCAAAGGTGTATATCAATACACTGGTATCGCATAGGTATTGACAGCTTTTGTAGTATTGCGCATTGAAAGCCCCGTTTTGAGTACGGCACGTAACCTTTTTGTGTACGCTTCTTTCATTTCTTCTTTGCTCCTTTTGCGTATAACCCAAGTATTTGTCCAAACCAAACTCTTCTAAATTGATCTACGCACTTCAACAGTCTGTTTTTTTTTTGCTGGAGAATAGCTTTAAATTGTTCATGTAGAAAATATGGTTAATTTCTTCATTGTGTATCTTGTAACCCTTTCGATGGTTGCTTAGTATGCCCGATCACGGCTTTAGCGCTAAGCAGAACCATAACGGGCTAAGTGTATCGCCTTGAAATTTGCTTCTATTGATCTTAATACGTCCCACATCGATTTCTTTTTTTCTGTGTTTAGCCTTATGTTTGTACTCCAGATGACATAGCGTGTTCGAGGAAATCTATAATGTGCTGTTCTATGCCATAGATTCGAAATACTTCTAAAAGCCATGAATAAGGAACACTGTCAAAAGCTTTCTGATAATCTATGTAATCACTGTATAAGTTTTATGTGCTATATATAGTATTTTTGGTGATAATGGGGTCTAGCCCTTTACTGCCTTTACTTCCTCTCCTGCATCCTTTTTGTTCTTCGTTTAACAACTCGTTTTGTCTCAAATGTTGATATACTTTGTCAGCGATGACAGAGGTAAGTATCTTATACAATGTAGGTAGGCATGTTATTGACCGATTCTTTGCAGGGGCAGCTGTAGTAGCAAACGTTTTTGAAATAAGGTAAGTGTATCCAGTGGTTAGAAGAGTTAGTAGCAGGGCCGGTATTTCTATTACTTCACTGAGGATATTAGCTAATTTTTCATGGACACAAGTAAAGAAGTTGATCCAGAAGTTTTGTAGTTTGTCTAGAACTGGTGCCTGCCAATTTTGTGTCTACTTACGTAAGTTCATTTACATCTTATGTGCTATGTTTTTGCCCATTGTTTATGATCATGTACTTCCTTTTGTCCAATATGCTTTGCCAATAGTTTTTTTTATTATTATTATTACTATTTTCTTAAGATGCTCCAGTAAAACATCATTAATGACTGCAAAGTTGCCTAAAATCTTATTGCTGGTGTAATGAACAGTAAACGCGGTTGTTGAGCATTCATATGCAGTTTCGAAGTAATTAGCGAATCCTTCAAGAACTTCAGTTGATTCTAATGGTACATCATTTTCCCTAGTATTGTATTACAATTTCTTTTGTAATGCAAGACCAAAATTATTTAGGAGAGAAAGATATGTCATCACTACGCGATATTTTTCTCACATACAGCCAAAATGCCGACACCAAAGTTTGACGCCTTAGCCTTAGGCAAATGTAAGTGTTGCCCACCATTTTGGCGGACGCTGGGATTTACTAATTGTGCTCATAACAAACCTCATTAAAATCTTCGTACAATTTTTTTAATTATCTAACCCCTACTTAAAGACCATCAAAGTATTGTTCTGAGTTAATATTGTGAATTTTAAATTACCTAAAAAATCGTCAGAATTTCGATATTTTTGCACGTTTTTACAAACCGTCGAATTAAGATCAACTGGACTAACCAACCAATTCACTTCTTTTCATGCCGATTATACTGAAACTCAACGGTTAATTAATTTCTCTTATTTATAGCAATAATAATATAAATTTCTTTAAGCAAGCGAAGTGTATCAATATCATTTTCAGAATGAGCATTCCTTATTATATACGTTTTCTTCCACATAAACAAATTTAACATTGACATACACACAGTGTATCTTCATAGGTATGCAGATGAAACAGGTTTTTTTTTTTACTAAATAAATTATCGAAATAATAAAAGAATGTAACTCCCATTTGCAAGCTTACGCTGCATATTTAATTAAGATAAATTACACTCAATGCAGTTTCATTACGTTATCGAAACTTCGGATTTTAAATTTGAATTTAAAAATAACAAACTAATCAGGAGCTGTCTTTTTTTTTCATTTAAAAGACGGCACCGATCAAAGGGCTATAAAGTAAGTTTTGTCACCGTGAGCTGCCGGACCGGAGGCCTAACTGCTTCAATATTAATATTAAATTCTGTTCCTTTACAAGCGTGACAGAACGAATATAATTCAAAAAATCCTACGACATTTACCAGTTTTAATCAGACGATGCTCCTTTTTATATAGTAAACGTTAATTTTGTATGTAGCGGCACGTTTGGCTAAGCGTAAAATTGTTACAGGTATAAAAGTATTTGTGTTATGAATGTGAACTAAATTTGTGGTCAGGATAGCTTTTAAAATATGTGAAAGAATGTGTAAAACTTTTGACGTAAACACCTGAAATTAGTGTTCATTTGGCTACCGTTTGCCGCTTTCTACCTGATTTTGTCATTGATAAGGATGGTTTTAGGTTTCCATGTAAAAATGCGTGCTGATTAGATTTACGAATAACATTTATACAAAAGATATTAGTGAAATAAAAGGTTTTCTTTCGTCATCTTACGTTGAAGTCTCTTTGTATATAGATTAGGGTTAACATTTGATACTTGGAGTAAAGTGACATTCTCAATCGTTACTTCCACTCGAACCTTCTTTTGTGATTGTATTGATCGGACCAGTCATTTAAATACAAAAAAATATATTGCTACCATTTAAGTAGGTATTATTTAAATTATTCAAGGTGTTTAGCTATAATCTGTGTGTGTCTTGGAAACGGTAAGAGAAACAGATTTGGTTAAATGGGAGTGTAATCAAGGGCCTAAGTTAATTTTTGGATTTTACGAATGATTTTTTTCTGGCTTTAATATTTGATCTGCATCAAAATCGATGACACTTTTCGACAGCAACTTTTAATGCCCTTTAAGGTGGAATTATTAGTTTTTTAATCCGACGTTTCGTCTGTACGGAACCATCATCAACTTCATTTTTTTAAACACGGCCCTGGTATCCGATATCAGGTTATTAAAGTACTTTTTGTTCCGAATCCAATGCTGTATAACACATTATGGTTTAATTGCGTTTGAGTGTTTTTTTAGGCCTTAATCAAGAAAATTCTTATTAGGGACTTTACCGGGTGGTCGGTTAATAAAGGAGACCGACTGTATATGAGAAACTAAGCATCGCACACTTTCGGGAAAAAAGTAAAAGTGACCGAGAGAAATTACTGGAAATTAGTTTCAACTTCCTGCGATGGCGGCTAGTGGGCGTACACGAACACCAAATTAGAAAATCGGCTTTTTCTCTTAAATCGATATGTCCAAAGCAGTTTTATTATGCATTACATACGCTTAGAAACATTTTCTTTGTTTAGCCTTTTTCTCTATTTTGTTAAATGAAGGGGGTAAATGTTCACTTGGAAAAATGTCATAATTTCTTTTTAACTCAACCGATTTTAATAAACTAAGTCTCGTTTGAGAGAAGTGCTTCTACAGAAATGTTTCATGTAAGAATTCAATAGTGTGGAAAATCTTCTAACGTACAAGACAAACCCTCTTTTGTATCAACACTTTTACGTATACCCAATTCAACAAATATATGTTGATTGTAGGTTATATCACAAGTATTTCTACCACTACAAGACCTTTTGGAACATTTTGTATTGTTAATAGGTGTCATGATAGAGGCTTTTACATTCCCAAAACCGCGTTCAACTATAGTTGTGTGATTTATATATAGACTGTGTACATTGAATGTTTCCATTCGACATAAATTTTTTGAGCATTCGCTAACAGCACTAGGAAAATCGTGCATAATTTTCCAACAGTTGCCAGCGTTATCAAAAGCGTCAATTCTTGTAGACGTAATTTTGTCATCAACTTGCACCAGCTCGTTTTTATAGGAGCAATTTATTTGGACCAAGATTCATAAATGATTTTAAAAATGAGAAAATTTCACAATTTTCTTGGTTAATAAAATTTGTAAAATAAGTATGCAATTATGCAAATTATGTTGTGTGCTACGCAACATAATTTGCATAATTGAGTCGAAAGTGCATGGTGTTTGATACAAAAAAATTCATGTTTTCAAATCTAAGCACGCCGGAAATATTTCCATTTGGTAACAAATATGTTCTATGCACTACACCAATATTCGCATTTCGAAAAGATAGTTCAGAGAACGATTGAAAATATTTACTCGTGTTCTTCTTAGGCGGTACCTAAACTGAATAAGGCATGTATTTAGAAATGACATGTAATTTTATTCACTAAAACATTTTTGTGTTGATTCTGAAAAATGTTTGAAAATGTCATTACCCACATGAATGCAAAATAAAGCATCATGCATTCAATATTGTATCAATTCTGTACAGACCTCAAAGTAATGTATCGATTGCATAAATTAATCAATATGAATACGCGGAAATGTTTATACTGCGGCAGATCCAAAACTGTGAAGTCATATCAATGTGTAAGGTGCAATAGGTAAAAGTCAGCAAACGATTGCAATCAAAAAACTTAAAATTTTGAAAAATGGGTGTTAACTTCCCTGAATTATAATCGTTAATTAATATATATATTAAAAACCGACAAACGTTAAAAAATATACAACAAACATCGACAAACGACCGACAAACGTTTGCAATTGAAAAAACGTAAAATTTCAAGTCGGGGGGGGGGGGCTAACTTCACGCTTAAATTATAAACGTGATTATTATAAATATGAAAAACAGACAAATGTTCAAAAACAGCCATCAAACACCCACAAACGTCCAACAAAGGATTACAATTGGGAAAAGGGAAAATTTTAAAAGTTAGGGTGATAACTTTACGCCTAAACTATAAACGTGATTATTATACATATGAAAAACCGATAAATGTCAAAAAGTAGACAATAAACACCGGCAAACGATCAACAAACGATTGCAATCGCAAAAATGTAAAATCTTGAAAGTTGGGGATCCTACATTACCAGCGCGATTATTATAAATAACAAAAAGCGACAAACGTTAGAAAATAGCCAACAAACACCGACAAACGACCAACAAAGGATTGCAATTGAGAAATGGAAAATTTCAAAAATTGGGGGGCTAACTTCCCGCCGAAATTATAAGCGCGATTATTATATGAATATAAAAAACCGACAAACGTTAAAAATTAGCCAACAAATACCGACAAACGACCAACAGAGGATTGCAATTGAAAGAAGGGAAAATTAAAAAAATTGGGGGCTAACTGCACGCTTTTTTATAAGCGCGATTATTATAACTATAAAAAACCGACAAACGTTAAAAAATAGCCAACAAACACCGACAATTGACCAACAAGCGATTGCAGGTGATAAACGTAAAATTTTAAAAGTTGGGGGGTAACTTCACAACTAAATTATAATCGTGATTATAAATATGAAAAACCGACAAACATTCCAAAATAGCCAACAAACACCGACAAACGAACAACAAACGATTGCCATTGAAAAAAGGGAAAATTTTAAAAGTTGGGGGGCTAACTTCACGCCTAAATTATAGTCGTGATTATGATAAATATGAAAAACCGAAAGAGGTTCAAAAATAGCCAACAAACACCGACAAACGATTGCAATTGAAACAAGGGACAATTTTGACAGTTGGGGGGGGGGCTAACTTCACGCTTAAATTATAAACGTGATTATTATAAATATTACAAACAGACAAATGTTCAAAAACAGACAACAAACACCCACAAACATCCAACAAAGGATTACAATTGAGAAAAGGGAAAATTTTAAAAGTTAGGGTGATAACTTTACGGCTAAACTATAATCATGATTATTATACATATGAAAAACCAATAAACGTCAAAAAGTAGACAACAAACACCGACAAACGATCAACAAACGATTGCCATCGCAAAAATTTAAAATCTTGAACGTTGGGGATCCTAAATTAACAGCGCGATTATTATAAATAATAAAACCGACAAACGTTAGAAAATAGCCAACAAACACGGACAAACGACCAACAAAGTATTGCAATTGAGAAAAGGGAAAATTTCAAAAGTTGGGGGGCTAACTTCACGCCGAAATTATAAGCGCGGTTATTATATGAATATTATTATTATTATTACAGATATAAAAAACCGACAAACGTTAAAAAATAGCCAACAAATACCGACAAACGGCCAACAAAGGATTGCAATTGAAAAAAGGGAAAATTACAAAAATTGGGGGCTAACTGCACGCCTTAATTATAAGCGCGATTGTTATAACTATAAAAAACCGACAAACGTTAAAAAATAGCCAAAAAACACCGACAATCGACCAACAAGCGATTTCAACTAAAAAACGTAAAATTTCAAAAGTTGGGGGTAACTTCACACCTAAATTATAATCGTGATTATAAATATGAAAAACCGACAAACATTCCAAAATAGCCAACAAACACCGACAAACGAACAACAAACGATTGCCATTGAAAAAATAGAAAATTTTAAAAATTGGGGGGCTAACTTCATGCCTAAATTATAGTCGTAATTATGATAAATATGAAAAACCGAAAGAGGTTCAAAAATAGTCAACAAACACCGACAAACGATTGCAATTGAAACAAGGGGCAATTTTGACAGTTGGGGGGCTAACTTCACACTTAAATTATAAACGTGATTATTATAAATATGAAAAACAGACAAATGTTCAAAAACAGCCAACAAACACCCACAAACGTCCAACAAAGGATTACAATTGAGAAAAGGGAAATTTCAAAAGTTAGGGTGATAACTTTACGGCTAAACTATAATCATGATTATTATACATATGAAAAACCGATAAACGTCAAAAAGTAGACAACAAACACCGGCAAACGATCAACAAACGATTGCAATCGCAAAAATGTAAAATCTTGAAAGTTGGTGATCCTACATTACCAGCGCGATTATTATAAATAATAAAAAGCGACAAACGTTAGAAAATAGCCAACAAACACCGATAAACGACCAACAAAGGATTGCAATTGAGAAAAGGGAAAATTTCAAAAATTGGGGGGCTAACTTCACGCGGAAATTATAAGCGCGATTATTATATGAATATTATTATTATGGATATATAAAACCGACAAATGTTAAAAAATAGTCAACAAATACCGACAAACGACCAACAGAGGATTGCAATTGAAAAAAGGGAAAATTAAAAAAATTGGGGGGGGGGGTTAACTGCACGCTTTAATTATAAGCGCGATTATTATAACTATAAAAAACCGACAAACGTTAAAAAATAGCCAACAAGCACGACCAAAAAGCGATTGCAACTGAAAAACGTAAAATTTCAAAAGTTGGGGGGTAACTTCACAACTAAATTATAATCGTGATTATAAATATGAAAACCCGACAAACATTCCAAAATAGCCAACAAACACCGACAAACGAACAACAAACGATTGCCATTGAAAAAAGGGAAAATTTTAAAAGTTGGGGGGCTAACTTAACGCCTAAATTATAGTCATAATTATGATAAATATGAAAAACCGAAAGACGTTCAAAAATAGCCAACAAACACCGACAAACGATTGCAATTGAAACAAGGGACAATTTTGACAGTTTGGGGGGGGGCTAACTTCACGCCTAAATTATAATCGTGGTTATTACAAATATGAAAAACCGACAAACGTTCAAAAATGGCCAACTAACACCGACAAACGATTGCAATTGAAAAAAGGAAAAATTTTGAAAATTGTGGGACTAACTTCACACCAGTAAGTCGATATCTTCTTTCGTTAGAAAGATATGAATAAAAATAAATGTAGAAATATATTTTACAAGTAACAAAATTGGAGAACAGCCATAATACTGATGAACTAATGGCGCCCCATAGACGAAAAGCAGTCTACTAAAAACAAGTAGGCCTTGAAATGTCAAACATAACACAAAACAATAGCCACTTTAAGTTTTTTGTGTTTGATTAACGAACTGTTGATTTCCAATGCAGTTAAAAAATGAGTGAAGAATTCAACTGTTGCTACATCGTATCCAGAAAGGCATCGTCACGAGAAAATAGTTTTTGAGCGATTGGCGCGGCGTTTAAGAAATACCGGAAATATTCATTGTCCCGTTTTTCCTAGACGTGGTAGAGGCCGAACTGTGGAAAATATAAACATACTAGCGTATACGGAATTTAATCCTCATAGAAATACTAGAGATATTTAGGGATTACCCAAACTGCTCTACAAAACATAATGTCCTGAAATGTACCTTGTTTTATTAATATCGTTTAATAAAAAAAATGTATTTCAAATTTATACCTTGCAGTTCTCTATCAGCCATTAACACCCTCGATTTTGATAGAAGGCTTGATTATTCCCATTGGTTGTTAAACATGGTAGTTCAGTATCCTAGACTATTATCAAATATACTATGGACGGATGAGGCTACTTTTAACAGTACTGTACACAAGAATTTGTATAACATTTATTACTGGTCGCAAACCAATCCTCATTGGATGAAAGAGGTGAAACATCAAGACAGGGGTGGAGCTTGAACGTTTGGTGCAGTATATTGGGAGGAATGACCATTGGGTCATTTATATTTAATAAAAAACTGACCGATGAAATTTACCTTAATTTTCTCACCAACGAATTGCCATTTCCTTTAGAATACGTGTCATTAGGAACACGTCAAAACATGTTTTCTCAGCATGATGGGTGTTTAGCCTATTTTTCTGAAGGTGTCCGTCAATTTTTGGACAGAACAACCACGTATTTACGTTAAGTTGAAAGATATTGTTTATTTAACCAAAGCAACTACCAGGGACAGTAGAGCGAATAAGGAACGCCATTCGCCATATTCCAGTAGCAGAAGAGTTACGGTATTCACCAATTTCTGTATTTTTTCACGCTCTTTTTCGTGAGTTAAAAATAATTATACCCTTATATTTAAAATTTTCGAGGAAATTGCAAAAAATTACGGCTTTGCTACAAAACGCCATCATCTAACTAGAAAAAAAACTAAACCGACAATGTTAATATTTTATTAGAAGCACCCTAGAAGCCTCTCTCAAACGAGACTCAGTTTATGAAAATCAGGTTTGGTTAAAAAGAGTTATGCCATTTTGTTCTAGTGAACGTTTACCTCCCCCCTCCCCTTATTTAACAAGATAAAGAAAAATGCGTTGTAATAAAACTATTTGGGACATACCGTGATAATGCCGGTTTAAGAGAAAATGCCCCCTAGTGGCTAATACTTGAAACTATTTCCAGCAATCTGTCACTTTTACTATCCATATTTTTTCCGAAACTGCGCGATGCATAGTTTCTCATACAAAGTATGTGTTCCATTCACGTTCTAAGAATAAATAATTGCCTACATCAGTTAACAATTTAGATTATTTAGATATTTAATAATAATCCAATGACAGAATTATATCATATTCATACATAAGTAGCAAATCCTACTTTTAAAATTATTTTCCGTTCCTATCTAGACCAAAGCATGCTTTCGAAAGCAAATGAGTGTGATAAAGGCGTAACATACATTTGGACTGACAGTCACGTTGGTTATTTGAAACATTAGTTTAGTGTGTAATAATTGGTCATTTTTCTTTTAATTATGCTTTCTAATGAAGAAAAGTTTGACATGGTGGCATGTTTCATTTCATCCAACCAAAATTGCTCAGTTACGGAACGTATGTGTTTAGAGAAGTATCCCGGAAGGAGGCAGCCAAATAAACGGGGTTTTGGCAATTTAGTGTCAAATCTCAAAGCGTATGGTTCTGTTAAAAAACCTGGAGTTTCTCGGCAAAAGACCATCAATGAGGAAAGAGTACACAATGTTTTGTTAGCTGTCACTGAATATCCTGGTATACCCGGAGAATTGAACAAACCGTTGATATACCAAAATCAACGGCACATTTTATTTAAAAAAACAAACATTTTATCCATACACGGACAGAATTCGTTAAGAACATAGACCGGGTGATTTAGAAAGACGTCGCTTATTCTGTGAATGGTATACAAGAAAATGTCAGGAGAATATGAACTTTCCACATCGAATAATATGGTCTGATGAGAGCATGGTTACAAGTAATGGCATTTTTAATAGAAGAAATGTCCATTATTGATCTGAAATACTCCACGTTTAAATAAAACGTCAAGATATCAACACCTATTTGGTTTTAATATATGGGCTGGTGTTTTCGGCACAACGATTGCAGGACCGCTTATTTACCATTATAGTTTAACAGCAGAGCGTTACCTTCACTTACTAAAACATGATTTAGAGGAAGCTGTCAATAATACGCCTCTGGCGAAAGTTATCGATTGTTGAATACAGCAGGATGGGGCACATGCACATAATTCCAGAAGACTTAGAGAATATCTTTCAGTACGATTCGTAGGAAAGTCATCGGTACCCATTCAGAGACCCTGGTCAGCGCGTTCCTCAGATGTAACCCCGCTTGATTTTTTCTTGTGAGGGTTCGTTAAAAACTACCAACAAAATTTTTAAACCGAACAACAACTGAGGAGGTTGGTCTTAGAAGCATTTGCTAGTATTACCCCAGAAATGATAACCAGGTTTCAGAATCTACTATGACAATATGCTATCTCTGTCTGGAAAGCAATGGAAATTTGTTTGAACATACGCTTTAGATTTAATTGTTTTTTTTTTATTTTTTAGGCCTTCTTTCAATGTAGTTGTATAAATTGCTACAAAGTGTATACGTTTAAATAGTAATTGCAGCTATCGTAAATATGAAATATTCTTAATAACCTTTCATATTTATTGAGGGCCAACCAACCAAAATAACTTTTGATGCAATTAGAAAAGTAATAATCGGCATAAAACTGGTTCAAACGATTAGTTACAACCATACACCTAAAATTCAAGAGATATGTTCTCCTAATCTATTTTTGGCTTATCTGGTTTAAAAAAAAATTAGGTTGGCTCATATTGAGCTAGTAGACATTTGCCAATTCAACAAGATTAACCTATTCGACAATCAATCAGTAAATACTACCAATTTTGGTTTCAACTAACAATTATTTGAACATTTCCATATTTAGTCAATCAAGTCTACTATCTGCATATTAAACAACCAAAAGTTATAAGCTTGACCGTAGGTCACTTTAACGTGCATACTGGCTGAAATGTTAAAATAGGAACGACGATAAGAATCCCATCTTTATATACTTCTCTTGATGATTTAAAACGGGATGTTTCTCATCGACCTGGAATACTGCCTCTCTGCACCCGAAGAAGAGAAACAACTATTCCCTTTAACTGTAGCACTGGTTCCTATTGTTTCACAAGTGATGGAGAAAAGCATGCCTCAACAGTGAATGGTATAATTGGAGTCCACCAGCAACATAAATGATAAGAAATACGGGGTATGACAGTATAATGGGCTTCAGTAAACTTCATTCATACGGCCTGCCAATAGCTCTGGGATGAATTTTGTGTTACATTACGAAATGGGGATAGAATAACTTTATTGACTTTAATACAAGGAACAAGCAATCTGTAGTATTTTCGGAAAAGGTTAACATTACTGGACCTAATCAATTGCTTCATCAACATCTTTGTTGGGAGTAACAATAAAGCATGTCCTGTCGCAACCACATTCATGAGATAGTGGAGGCTGCTTTAAAACAGCATTGAGCGCTATTCAAAGCCCAGATGATGGTTAAATAAAGAGCCTGCGCTTAAGACAAGTATGGATTATACCAGATTCATCCGCAGCGAAAGCTAGTATCCGCATCATCGTTATAAATGACTTTCAACTAATACCGTTATTGGAATTCTGTTGCAAAAACGTAGTAGCAGGTAAGCTGAAAAGAGCAGATAACGGGAGCATGAAGGAGCTGTACTCAGGTTCGCACAGCTATCCCACAACCAAGATAACCCATCGCCCACCGGAGAGGTCAAGCGGATGAGATTTCAATGCACACCATACCGTGTGGGAGCAATTGCAACAGCAAAAGAGACGAATCTTTCCTAGAGTACTTAATTAACGATAGCCTAGAGCAAAAAATGGCATCAATCGGATAAACCATGGCTCTTCGACCATAGACATACTTATTTTGACCTAGGACTAAACGATACAGCAACAGTGCTCAAAAGTGCAAAACTGACCGACTGGGATCTCTATAGGGATAACCTAAAAGGCAAGCTCTGGAGATCTCCTAACCAAGCTGTCCAGCTGATCTACATACCATAGAAAAAAACCTTGGAATGATAATCACAGATTCCTACGAAGCAAGCGGTCCCATAAAAGAAAGAATAACTTCGAAAACTATGCCCTGGTGGCATAAAGGACTCTCTCGTTTAAGGGCACAGATTAGAAAGCTTTTCAACAAATATTATACACAGAGAACTGATTTTATGTTCCAAGCACACTTCCCGAAGCCAAAAATCCTCTGAAACCAATCCTAGGAAAAACATGTATCTCTCAATAATTAACCTAACAAAAATTAGATTGGCAGTAAAATATTTCCAAGAGTACAAATCTCTTGGAATATATAGGAACTTCCTTCTATTTTACAGGGCACCTACTTACTACTTTCCACGCTGCGTACAAGTATTATCCTACGGTACACACCTCTGGCGTGAAAAAAATTCATATTTATACCAAAACCAGGGGAGATTCATTAGCCCAAATCAGGGCACGTTTGGGTTAATGTGTTAGGGTTCTCGCCTATCAGAATATACTAATGCGCGTATCAAACAGGAAAATCGTGTGAGCTGCCCCTATGCAGGATTGGGCAACACCTCCCTAGATTTGGTTGAAACTGCTATGAGAAGTATGGAACTACACTATACCGTGGGTGGATAGACGCAAAACACATAAGACCGTTACAGCCTCACCAGTCATCACATACGCGTCAGTTGTATGGTGCCGTAGGACCAATACTCAGTCCAACATACAGAGACTCCGTAAAGAACAATGGAGAGGTTGTCCTGGAATTACGAGAGCAATTGTAACGCTGTGGCTGCTTAGGACAGCCTTCTAAGTCTATCATCTTTAAACTGAGTAATTAGGGCAGAAGGATTAAGAGGAGCATGTAGACTGTCAGTTTAATCTGAAGAGGGTTTATCGTGAGTTGGGCATTAAACCACCTTCCGTGAAGTTTCTAGGAACAGAACTCTCATGACAACTGAGAGGATAAACAAGACAACTTCACTCACTAAGCAGTGTTTAACAAATGACTGGGACCGTCAATCTATCGAAATCAAGCTGGAGGGAATCGTATATTGGAAATATGGTTCTAAAACCAATTATGGTACAAGCGCAGGGGTTTCAGGACCCAGACCATATAATTCATGTACACCTGAGACCAATAAATGGGCGTGTTTCAAGCCAAAACTTAGTAATCTTAACAGCTGTGAGGTGTAAATTAAAAGAGAATATTCTAAGTAGGAACATCTTTACCATAAATCGACGATTACAGCCTTAGACTCCGTTATGGTGACTTCGAGAACGGTTCTTGAATGCACACAAAGTTTGAACATATTTGGCAGGTGTAACACGGTTACCCTAATACTGATACCTAGAGCATTGCTTGGCAAACAGCACTGGTCGGAAACCCTGGGATAGGCTTACTCCAAGACTTTACTAAAGAAACCAGTATGTCTTAAAACTACCTAGGGTAAATACCAAAATTGCGACTACTACAAGGCTAAACATATGTATAACATGGGACTGTCCAACAGCACGATAAGCATAAGCTGTGGTAAGGAGGATGAGATGACTTACCACATCATCGTTTACTAAGCGGAGAGCAAACTTGCTTGGAAAAAAACAGAGGGTGCGCTCCTCAATAAAACCTGACTTCGTAAAAATCCAGAACTCCTTGAGGCGTTGACCTTACTCAGGCACAAAAGATCAATCGGCCGTAGTGCAAGGACCGCATATGACCAACCCAAACTGCATAATAATACGCCGGAGCAACATACAAAGCTCACATTTCTCTCCCACTTGAATGACTATTGCTTGCTCATCTGCACGCAATACACAAAAGAACAATTAGCTCTCTTGACTATCGAAGCACATGACGGTAAGTGTACGTCCATATTAACACAACCCAGGGCTGTAAGCAATACTTTACAAAAGCGCTGCTCAGCGACACAATGAGAAGTTTCAAATAATAAGGACATGACTCCTGCGGTACTTTAGAAGAAGTCTCCGGAAAGTGGACATTACACTGTTTCTCCTTGCGCATATATAAATGGCGTTCATAAACTTGTTTAAGATTGGTGTCTCCCACTTAATGAGGGTTCTGCTTGTTTATGTAACCTGTGAGATGAAAATGGCCCTCATCTGACATCTAAACCTTGCCCGAAACTCTACTGATCTTATTTACATTTGTCATAATTAGTTGAGAAAATTCTAACCACAGCTGATAATAGTTTTCCTTCATTTTTCGCAGTGTACAATTTATATAGATGAAATTTTATGTTAAATTGGAGAATTTGTCTAACACTCCGTTGGGAAAACCATACCGCAGTTTCTTACTTTTGAACTCAACTATGTGGGTGTAGAACATATGTATAGCTTCAATATTCTGTGGTGTTCCAGTAGTTCTCGGTCGCCTTGCCTGTCAGTTTTACTGAAAGAATAACGTTCTATTTTCAATTAAAAGAAAGTTAGGTAAATTTCTGGTGTATAAGTGACAAAACAAGTGACCAAAGGGTTTATTATTATAAAGAGGTTATGTGAAATTGCAGGTACACTTCTTTTAAATTCTCTGGCGTATGTGATTTTATAGTTACAGGATAATTAATGTTAACGTTTTAATATTAATAGTCAGGTGTGAACGAAAATAAAAAATGAAGGTTAGCGTGAGTTTTCTCTGCCAAGCTCGGGCAAATACCGATATTAACATATGATGCGTTGTTTGAGGTAGGTCACGGTGAAGTAATGAGCCTAATCATTCACCAGGAATTTTAGATCAGGAATTTTTTAAATGTCAAAGGAATTATATACACGCGGATCTAATAAAATGTAAGTGAATTAATGTCAAGATTATAAATATATAATACAATAATCTAGTGGGATAACTGTAAGTTGCAAGGAGAAAAATATTTGCGATTTCTGAATACATTATTAATGTGAAATGTTTGCACATTAATGAATGTTCTTCTGATGCGCCGTGATATGATTTAATTAAGTAGAAATGTGAATTTATATCTTATTCTTCTCGAATGAAAGACTAAAAATAACAGTTTAAATTCAGGTTTCTGATAGAGATAAATATTTTACGTGTGAACGGATAATTTTATATACTACACGCTGTATTGTTTACACATGGACGGTATATTCACAGTAGTAGTATCAAGCATTGTCTCTAGCCCCGGGACCATAAAATAATAATTGTCTAACCTATTGTTGAAATATAATGATTTCTGCAAATTGGAGAATATTTTGGGATACTAGGATCTTTACGTTTACATTAACCTTATTAATAAATCAATCCGTGGTCAAGGTCTCTGAGGATTTCAAATCACTAACGAAAGTTTTGTTAGACAATTAATTCTAAAAGTGGTTCGTAGTTTCAAAATAATTATTAAAATGTTGCACTTACAAACACGCGATCTCCGCTCAAAAATAAGTGAAATCGAATCGTTTTCATTCCCTCCGAAGTTTAAATCCTTCCATAAGTGGTTGAATCCACTACTTAGTGTATAGATTTCCACTATTTGATTTTGGTTATTCCAGATTAAAGGGTATAATTAATAAATAGGATTTTTCGGGTTCGGGTAGGTATTAAATTAAAATCAGAGAAAACGGTCTACATTAAGTATCGAAAATATTTAGGATTAGCAGTGTATAGAGCGGTCAAGAAAGGTAGTGTGGTCTTAAGTTAGTGAAGTAATCTCATCGTAAATGAGAAGAGAATTGTTTTAGAATGGTATATAAGTGGAGTACAAGTGCTCTCGCAAAATGGCATGTTTTATGGTTTTATGTCAAACAATCATATAAGCTTTCTGGGTTTCGACGAATTGTATGAAAGCACATAAAAGTGGGGAACTGCGTACAGCTAGCGACACTTTATGTGAGATAAAATAAAAATAAATTTCTTATCTCTTGCGTCATACTTTCTAAACTTAAAATTTTGCTTCGCTAAAACCAAACGCACGTCACTGTCTCAATCTGTTTTATATTTTTTATGATTAAATGCAACTTTTTCTGCACAACTTGGTAAATAAATATCTTTGATTTTATTTGACTACTTTCTTACATTAAAAAATTTCCTCAGTGAATACATCTAATTATCGCCATCTATCGGCTATGTTTAAAATGCCGAAGCTGAAGTATGTTGCCTTTAATTTACTTGTTAGATCTTCAACGATATCATTTCGGATATAACTTTTTAAAACGTTCTTGCAACGTGGTAAGTAATTTGACATGGGTGCTTCTTTATCTATCCATGGGCTGCATACTTATATTTCTTTCGGGTTTTTTCTCCTAAAGCTTAATAACCACTGTTGTAGATGTAATGATTGATATTCAACGACATAACAACTAGTGATCTGAATCGAAGTTCCAGCTAGTGAATTGGACTGCTCTCAATATATATTATACATATATATATATATATATATATATATATATATATATATATATATATATATATATATATATATATATATATACATACTACAGGTTTTCTAACATTAGTTAATGCTGTACCTGGTTCGTAATGTAAAACTTCAGGTATAGCAAGATTACCTCTGCCGGAGTGAAAGTTCCGTTTTCTGTTACTCTACTCTGCCCGTTTTTCGCGAAAATTGATATACCGGGTGATCCGCTTCAATAACATTTTTCATAATTAAAGATAGAAAAACAAAATTTAGTACCTACGTGTATGTAAGAGATAGATAAATAGATTTTTTTTTACATATTCATTTGTTTTCAAGCACTTCCGGTTTAACCACAGATGACTACATCTTTAGGTTTTTAAAAGAAACACCCTATATTTTTTACTTATTTTGGTATAAAATGATATTCTGAATCAAAATGACACCATATTTGTCTCTTTTTGGCAGGTCTAGTCATTTTAATTTCAATTTTTTTTCTATCTTGAACGTCAAGAATTACGCAATGCGCTTTGTTTTTAATTAACCTGCATGGGAAAATAACATTTTTGTATTAACAATTCCAGAATTGACATCCGTGAAATTTTTTCCTTGGGGGAAATTAAAGATTAAGCATAAAAAACAGTACTATCAACGCACAGTCAAACATTTTAGTGTTGCCATGATCAAGAAGGTGATGAACAATTGAAACCATTGTGATACATTTTTTAGTGAACTTTTTGTACGTTATATAGTTAACAATAGCTAGTTGTTAACTAACTTCGTTAAACAGAAATTAAATTGATTTTAAACTAAATTACCGTAAAATTTATTTGCCGTAATATAAAGCAATTTACATAATCCATAGCATCCTAGATTGAAAAATACAAATAACAATTGACAATCATGGTGTCATTGTGCACAAAATGTCGGTTTATATTGAAATAAATAAACAAATTGGGGTGTCACATTTAAAAATCTAAGATTTTGGTATTTTATGGTTAAACCGTAAGTCTCTCGAAACAAAGGAATGTGCCCAATTTTTTTTTTAATTTTCTCTTATATACACATACCAAGTTTTTCTTTTCTATCTCTAATAATAAAAAAAGCCATAGAGGCGAGCCACCTGAGCAGATTACCCGGTTCAAACATCATAAAATTACAATCGGTAAGATGCTAGTTGTATTTCTTTTTTTACGACAACATTGGTGGTAACCGTTTAAGCTTTGGTATAAATAAATTGAACTTATTCGTTTTTTTCTTATAGTATTTTCTTTCACATCTAAACGTTGGCATTATTCGTTTAAAGTTTATGATAATATTTTACACACTTTTGTGCAATATGTGTGGAACTTGATCGCAATTATACCATCGGTGTTTGAAATTATCTGTGTATTGTCATTTGTGTTATCGTCATGGCCAAGTTTAAGTAATCTGTATATGATTTTCATAACTGTTGTAAGTGGTGGCTGTAGTATCGAGTGTTCAAGTTATAGTATACACTAGATTTATTTTTTTATGCATTTATTACTTTTAATTATTGCTAAAAGTAGAACTCTTGTGCCACGATTTCTTCTTTTTGCTTTATGTTTTAATATATAGAGAGCTAAGCCACTAAGTCGGTTTATATTCAAATAGGACTATGTATCTATAAATACTGAATCCTTTACGTCTACCAGAAGCGCTCAGGGGCGTACGTTCTTTTATAACTGTAATGTTACTCTAATTTTTGGTTCACGTATTAAATATACTATGCAGCGTGGCTACTTCCTACAATAACAATTTATATCTTAAATCAACAAAAACCGGATAGCTTCTACTGAAAAAAACCATTTCCATTTTATGAATTTTTCATTTTAGCTAATATAAACCCAACAATAACCTTCATTAGAAAATATCGAGTTTTGTATGGAATTTGTATCCTTCAATACCAAACTAACGAATGATTTCCATAAGATAAAAAGCACATCATACAAACCTTGTTCCCACGTCTAAATCTAATAATATGCGTAAAGTTACAACGGGAAAATTTTTCATGCAATAGTTGCACTGACAATCATAATTATAAATGCTTTTCGACAATGATTTTTATGCTTACAAATAAGTAATTTGCACATTACCAATTATTTTTTTTACTTTTAAGACCACAATTACAGAATTATAATTCTAGTCATACTTCTGTTATCAGTTAAAATGAAAACTGCTATGAAACTTAGATCATTTTAGCAATTACGCATTTAAATAGCTTCACACACAATTAATTATGCGCGGCATTTGTAATTATACTTATATTAAGAGTAAAATTTATGCATACGTCAACGTATTTATAATTACACCTTCGCATTCATTGACAGAACGATTACACTTGAATTTATTTGTCCTCAATCTACACGAAAAAATTAGTTTATCAAAACCATCACATTCATAATTAAAATACTTATCTTTTTGTGTATTATTTATATAAATTTAAACGTATCTATAGCAATTACAGTAAAATTAACACATGCAGTCTATAATAGCGTCTATAACAATCAGGATTGCAATTAGATTTTGTAGTTTTTATTATCATGTTGTTATGCTCATAAATAATATGAACATTTAGGTTATTTTTAATACTCGCAAATGCGAACTTTATTTACGCTCTGATGTGCTCAAACTTTGTTTTAATAAATTTTCTAATCTTAGACTTGATTATTGTGATATTAATTGAGAATTGATTTTTATGCATAAATTAAGCAAATTTCAGAAATTTTATCTATCTTATAATTTTCTATATTTTGTAATTCTTAACCATAACATGATTCCCTTGCGGGGTAGGCAAAACAATGCCTACCTCGTATTTATTTTTCATTCTCAATCTTCCTCCGTGATTTCCTATCTCCGCATGATTCATACATTGTCTCTAACATGTCCTTTTATTTTTAAAACTCCTTAGCTTTATTTCTTTTATCATACATTGTACTACATTCAGTCAAGTTTTACGCCGACTACCAGGTCCGGCCTTACCTTTATCCTCCCCCACACATATTTGATTCGTTAACCTTGCGTTATTCATTCTCTCAATGTGACCAAACCAACGTAATGTACTACTTTTATATCTATCCATCATCTCCTTTTCATCGCCACACTCCGTCATTACACACTCATTCTTTATCTTATCTATTCGTGCTTTTTTGGCATACCCATGTCTCACTTCCATACAGTGCTGACGGGACAAACACGCCATTGTAGATTGCTCGTTTCGCAGCTAGGCTCATGTTTTCGTTTCTCATTATCTTCCATATACTTCCAATCTCTTTTCTTTCAGCATTGATCCTTCGTCCAATCTCGCCATCCATTGTACCATTTGCAATAAACATTCTACACAGATACAGCAACTCGTCCACATGTTCTACAATTTCATCTTGCAGAGTAAATACTCTACTCTCCTCTCCACCTTCCTGATTGAACACCACAATCTTAGTTTTGTTTACGTTTACCTTTAGGTCCATAATCTCACAGACTGTATCAAACTTTCTCAGAGCAGTTTGTAGCTCATCCGCACTGTCACTTAATAAGACTGTGTCATCTGCATACACCAGAACTCGTCCATTTACGTCACCAATTATGACACCATTTGCATCGGTACATGCTTGCCTAACATTTATCCATGTATACATTGAAGACTCCTTGCTCAATATTGAAATATTCACTCACACATCCTCTCACCGTAACACATGTCCGGCTACCGTTTATTAGACCTCTGTTTACGCCATATTCATTTAATATTTCCCACAGCCTCTCCTTATTCACTCTGTCGTATTCTTTCCACAGATCTACAAACGCACAGTACAGCTTCCTTTTTACACTTAAACTCATCTACTGGGGAGCAACCATCTGATCAACACATCCTCACCCTGGCATGAAGCCACCCTGCATATCCGAAATCTTAGTTTATATAGTTTCTCGTACTATATCAATCAGTATTCTTGCAAATACTTCTCCAGGTACACTGAGCAAACTTATTCCTCTGCAGTCCTTGCAATCCCTCTTGTTCCCTTACCCTTATACAGTGGTACAATCATCGCACTCTTCCAATCCCTCGGCATGTTTCCACCATTAAGGCATACATTGCATAATACACACAATCTTCGTATAAGCTTTGCACATCCATACTTTAATATTTCACCAGTGGTTTGGTCTACGCCTGCTTCTTTACCGTTTTTCAACCTTCCTACCGTTTTCTCTGCCTCATTTATCCCAATATCCTCAGTTTCATTCACCATTCCTTCTACATTCTCCTTATTTAACCATGCAGTCTTATTTTCCACACTACTGTCCAGCTTTCCGTAATATTCTTGCCAGCATTTTTCACTTCAGAATCGCCCCATACTGTTTCGTTGCTCGTATTCATCACTCCTGCAGCGTTCTATTTTGGGCCACGTTTTTTTTTTTGACCCATTTCCAGAAGAGTTTTTTTTTCCTCAAAATCTTTCTAAATTTTCTCTCGTTCCAAAGCCATCACTTCCTCTTTACTTATTCTCACTGCCTCCTTCGCTTCTTTATATCTTAATCTGTACACCTCATACAATCGCATTTTGTCAGTCTCATTTTTTGCAGCAATCATTGCATGCACGCATTTTTTTCTTACATACTGCGTTTTTACCGATTCATTCCACCAAGCACATTTCTGTCTACCTACAGTCGCTTTTCCACATATCCGCACGGCATAATTGACAACAAAGTTTTTAAGCTTATCCATGCACTTTCATCGTCAGTGTCTTTTATTTGTTCGTTCCACACTGTTTCATTCACGTTCAACTGTTTACTCACAGCATCTGCGTATTTTATTCTCGTACAATTATCTACTAGTTTGTCTACCATAATTCGGGACGTTCGCACTACATTTGCTTTCCTTCTCCAGACGCACTTTTGCCCTAAACACACTCTCAATACAACCAAAAGTGGTCCGATGCACTCCGATTCACGCATTACTCTTTTGTCTTTCACCAGGTTTCTAAGTCGTTCATCATACAATATCAAGTCAATCATACTTTTAGATTTACCTCTTTGCCATGTGTACATATGCACAATTTTATGTTTGAACCACGTATTACATACAAACATGTTTCTCTCCACACAGGTGTTCACCACGCGTTCATCATTCTCACTGAGTATTTGGTCGCCGAACTTTCCTAGAACGCGTTCAGTATGTTCTCTCCTTTCATATCTCCCACGCTCAACACTCTTTTATTAGGGTTACATACGTTCAACAAGTTCTCTACATCATTCCAGTAGTTCTCACACTCTTGGTATCGTTCTCCATTCACCGGTGCATAGCATGCAATAAGAAAAATTCCTCGAAACTCTACTTTCATTCAAATCCACATTACCCGGGGAGATACTAATTCGTACTGTTTAACCCATACTTTCGTTCTTTCATTTCGCGCCATACACTTCAGTTTCAACTCCTGACCGTAGTGCTAGATTGCCATACCCCACCTCCACAGAATTCTTTCCTTTGCGCTTTGTCTCCGATGCACACAGAATATTAAGCTGCCTTTCGTACATTACGTTCGCAATTTCAAATTCTTTACCATGCATACCTCTAATATTCCACGAACCGACTCGCCATTCATTCCTTGGAACGTGGCCTGTCTGTTTCGACCTTGACCACCCGTTGTAGCTAGGTCAATCCGAGGCAATAGTATTGTTCTCTTGAGTAATACCATAGTGGACAGACCGGTTACTAGCCAAATCGTGCCCCGGACTATGTAGAATTCATTACTAACGGTATCGTCCTACTACCAGACAGTTATTTGTCTACTGACTCGACACGTGAAGAAGTAAGAAGTAGAAATATGGACAGAGAGTTAGATATAAATAACAGAGTGTATACTTACTGTATAATATATATATATATATATATATATATATATATATATATATATATATATATATATATATATATATATATATATAATAATAATATGATATAATATTATTAAATTCTTTGTCACTGAAATTGTGTACTGTCCTTAACGGTTCTACATTATTATTATTATTATACATCGCAGGCAAAATTCTAGAAGACAGACACTCAATAAGCAAAGATATACTCAAATGGATAAACCACTGCATGTACTCAACCTATTTTACATACAAAGGACAATTCTACAAGCAAATTCAAGGAGCACCTATGAGCTAGCCACTTTCTACAGCTTTTGCGAATGTATCTATGGAACATTTTGAAACCAATGCTTTAAATTCTGCGGATTTAAAACCTAAATGTTGATTTCGTTATGTTGACGACACATTTGTAGTTTGGCCACATGCAAAAGGAAACTTGAACAGTTTTCTAACACATTCACGACAACATTAAATTTACTATGGAAGTTTTTTTTTTGACACCCTGATAACAAGACTTCCTAATGGTAAATTTATACACAAAGTATATCGAAAACCAACTCATACGAATAGATACTTGAACTCTCTCTCGCATCACCATCCTGGTCAATTACGTAGCGTTATGAAATCCTTGATATACCGCTCTTATCTGACGAAAATTCTAAAACAGAAGAGATGAAGACTATTAATAAAATATTACTTCAAAATGGATACAAAGATCAAGAGATATTGAAAATTATCAACGAAGTAAGAAGACCAAGAAATAATAACCACATTCAACTTTGTCCCAACTTTTAAGAAATCCCAAAGACAAAATTCACAATGAAAACCAAGGAGTATATGAGATACTGTGCAACAACTGTCGAAGAACTTATATCGGACAAACTAATAGAACATTATATGCGAGAGCCGATGGACACAAACTAGCAATTAAACAGCACAATCCATCATCGACTTTAGGTGCACATCATTTAGACACAGGACACCAAATTAACACCAACAATATCCGTTTAATTGCACCAAATACCTTACAAGAAAGAGTTATTAGAGAAGCAGTTGAAATTTAAAGAAGACCAAACCCCCTCAATAAACGAGATGACACTTCTAGGATGCCACAAATTTGGAAGAATATCATTAAACAAGTTGATTCAACATTTCAACCAACTCCAAATCTTCCAGAAATTTCAAACACTTATGCTGAAACTATTACCGACGTCCCCACTTCTACACCTTCTACATCATGTACTAGACCAACTACCCGAAGTCAAACACACTCGTCCAGATTAAATTTAAATTAGTTACCTTGTTTCATATTCTGTACTTGTTAAAAATAGTTACCTTATTTCAATTTCCGTAATTGTCAAAATAAATTTTGACAAAGGGAACAAAGGACGTTCCCGAAACGTTGAACTAATTGGTATGTTTATTAACACAAGTTTCCAAGAAATAAAATGTCTTATTGAAACATTAATACTTGTGGAAATCTAAATAGAAATATATATATATATATATATATATATATATATATATATATATTATACAGTAAGTATACACTCTGTTATTTATATCTTACTCTCTGTCCATATTTCTACTTCTTACTTCTTCACGTGTCGAGTCAGTAGACAAATAACTGTCTGGTAGTAGGACGATACCGTTAGTAATGAATTCTACATAGTCCGGGGCACGATTTGGCTAGTAACCGGTCTGTCCACTATGGTATTACTCAAGAGAACAATACTATTGCCTCGGATTGACCTAGCTACAACGGGTGGTCAAGGTCGAAACAGACAGGCCACGTTCCAAGGAATGAATGGCGAGTCGGTTCGTGGAATATTAGAGGTATGCATGGTAAAGAATTTGAAATTGCGAACGTAATGTACGAAAGGCAGCTTGATATTCTGTGTGCATCGGAGACAAAGCGCAAAGGAAAGAATGCTGTGGAGGTGGGGTATGGCAATCTAGCACTACGGTCAGGAGTTGAAACTGAAGTGTATGGCGCGAAATGAAAGAACGAAAGTATGGGTTAAACAGTACGAATTAGTATCTCCCCGGGTAATGTGGATTTGAATGAAAGTGGAGTTTCGAAGAATTTTTCTTATTGCATGCTATGCACCGGTGAATGGAGAACGATACCAAGAGTGTGAGAACTTCTGGAATGATGTAAAGAACTTGTTGAACGTATGTAACCCTAATGAAAGAGTGTTGAGAGTGGGAGATATGAAAGGAGAGAACATACTGAACGCGTTCTAGGAAAGTTCGGCGACCAAATACTCAGTGAGAATGGTGAACGCGTGGTGAACACCTGTGTGGAGAGAAACATGTTTGTATGTAATACGTGGTTCAAACATAAAATTGTGCATATGTACACATGGCAAAGAGGTGAATCTAAAAGTATGATTGACTTGATATTGTATGATGAACGACTTAGAAACCTGGTGAAAGACAAAAGAGTAATGCGTGAATCGGAGTGTGCATCGGACCACTTTTTGGTTGTATCGAGAGTGTGTTTAGGGCAAAAGTGCGTCTGGAGAAGGAAAGCAAATGTAGTGCGAACGTCCCGAATTATGGTAGACAAACTAGTAGATAATTGTACGAGAATAAAATACGCAGATGCTGTGAGTAAACAGTTGAACGTGAATGAAACAGTGTGGAACGAACAAATAAAAGACACTGACGATGAAAGTGCATGGATAAGCTTAAAAAACTTTTTTGTCAATTGTGCCGTGCGGATATGTGGAAAAGCGACTGTAGGTAGACAGAAATGTGCTTGGTGGAATGAAGCGGTAAAAAACGCAGTATGTAAGAAAAAAATGCGTACATGGCAATGATTGCTGCAAAAAATGAGACTGACAAAATGCAATTGTATGAGGTGTACAGATTAAGATATAAAGAAGCGAAGGAGGCAGTGAGAATAAGTAAAGAGGAACCGATGACTGCGGAAGGAGAGAACATTTAGAAAGATTTTGAGGGAAACAAAAAACTCTTCTGGAAATGGATCAAAAATAAAAAACGTGGCCCAAAACAGAACGCTGCAGGAGTGATGAATACGGGCAACGAAATAGTATGGGACAATTGTGAAGTGAAGAAATGCTGGCAAGAATATTACGGAAAGCTGTACAGTAGTGTGGAAAATACGACTGCATGGTTAAATAAGGAGAATGTAGAAGGAATGGTGAATGAAACTGAGGATATTGGGATAAATGAGGTAGAGAAAACGGCAGGAAGGTTGAAAAACGGTAAAGGAGCAGGCGTAGACCAAACCACTGGTGAAATGCTAAAGTACGGATGTGCAAAGCTTATACGAAGATTGTGTGAATTATGCAATGTATGCCTTAATGGTGGAAACATGCCGAGGGATTGGAACAGCGCGATGATTGTACCACTGTATAAGGGTAAGGGAACAAGAGTGGTTGCAAGGACTACAGAGGAATAAGTTTGCTCAGTGTACCTGGCGAAGTATTTGCAAGAATACTGATTGATATAGTACGAGAACTATATAAACTAAGATTTCGGATGTGCAGAGTGGCTTCATTCCAGGGAGAGGATGTGTTGATCAGATGGTTGCTCCCCAGTAGGTGAGTTTAAGTGTAAAAAGAAGCTGTACTGTGCGCTTGTAGATCTGTGGAAAGAATACGACAGAGTGAATAAGGAGAAGCTGTGGGAAATATTAAACTAATATGGCGTAAACAGAGGTCTAATAAACGGTAGCCGGGCATGTGTTACGGTGAGAGGATGTGTGAGTGAATACTTCAATATTGAGCAAGGAGTGTTCAATGTATACATGGATAAATGTTAGGCAAGCATGTACCGATGCAAATGGTGTAACGATTGGTGACGTAAATGTACGAGTTCTGGTGACTGCAGATGACAGTCTTATTAAGTGACAGTGCAGATGAGCTACACACGGCTCTGAGAAAGTTTGATACAGTCTGTGAGATTATCGACCTAAAGGTAAACGTGAACAAAACTAAGATTGTGGTGTTCAATCGGGAAGGACAGAAGAGTAGAGTATTTATTATGCAAGATGACATTGTAGAACAAATGGACGAGTTGCAGTATCTAGGTAGAATGCTTACTGCAAATGGTACAATGGATGGCGAGATTGGACGAAGGGTCAATGCTGGAAGAAAAGAGATTGGAAGTATATAGAAGATAATGAGAAACGAAAACGAGCAATCTACAATGGCGTGTTTGTGCCGTCAGTACTGTATAGAAGTGAGACATGGGTATGTCAAAAAAGCACGAATGGATAAGATAAAAAAGAAGGAGTGTATAATGACGGAGTGTGGCGAGGAAAAGAAGATGATGAATAGATATAAAAGTAGTACATTACGTTGGTTTGGTCACATTGAGAGAATGAATAACGCAAGGTTAACGAAGCAAATATGTGTGGGGGAGGTTAAAGGTGAGGCCGGACCTGGTAGTCGTCGTAAAACTTGACTGAATGTAGTACAATGTATGATAAAAGAAATAAAGCTACGGAGTTTTAAAAATAAAAGGTAATGTCAGAGACAATGTATGAATCTTGCGGAAGCTAGGGAGGTATGCGGAGATAGGAAATCACGGAGGAAGATTGAGAATGAAAAATAAATAAGAGGTAGGCATTGTTTTGCCTACCCCGCAAGGGAATGATGTTATGGTTAAGAATTGCAAAATATAGAAAATTATAAGATAGATAAAATTTCTGAAATTTGCTTAATTTATGCATAAAAATCAATTCTCAATTAATATCACAATAATCAAGTCTGAGATTAGAAATTTTATTAAAACAAAGTTTGAGCACATCAGAGCGTAAATAAAGTTCGCATTTGCGAGTATTAAAAATAACCTAAATGTTCATATTATTTATGAGCATAACAACATGATAATAAAAACTACAAAATCTAATTGCAATCCTGATTGTTATAGACGCTATTATAGACTGCATGTGTTAATTTTACTGTAATTGCTATAGAAACGTTTAAATTTATATAAAAAGTACCCAAAAAGATAAGTATTTTAATTATGAATGTGATGGTTTTGATAAACTAATTTTTCGTGTACATTGAGGACAAATAAATTCAAGCGTAATCGTTCTGTCAATGAATGCAAAGGTATAATTATAAATACGATGACGTATGCATAAATTTTACTCTTAATATAAGTGTAATTACAAATGCGAGCATAATTAATTGTGTGTGAAGCTATTTAAATGCGTAATTGCTAAAATGATCTAAGTTTCATAGCAGTTTTCAGTTTAACTGATAACAGAATTATAATTCTGTAATTGCGGTCTTAAAAGTAAAAAAATAATTGGAAATGTGCAAATTACTTATTTGTAAGCATAAAAATCATTGTCGAAAAGCATAAAATGATTATAATTATGATTGTCAGTGCAACTATTGTATGAAAAATTTTCCCATTGTAACTTTATGCATATTATTAGATTTAGACGTGGGAACAAGGTTTGTATGATGTGCTTTTTATCTTATGGAAATCATTCGTTAGTTTGGTATTGAAGGATACAAATTCCATACAAAACTCGATATTTTCTAATTAAGGTTATTGTTGGGTTTATATTAGCTAAAATGAAAAATTCATAAAATGGAAATGGTTTTTTCACTAGAAGTTATCCGGTTTTTGTTAATTTAAGATATAAATTGTTATTTTAGGAAATAACCACGCTGCATAGTATATTTAATACGTGAACCAAAGATTAGAGTAATATTACAGTTATAAAAGAACGTATGCCCCTGAGAGCTTCTCGTAAACGTAAAGGATTCAGTCTTTATAGCTACATAGTCTTATTTGAATATAAACCGACTTAGTGGCTTATCTCTCTATATATTAAAACATAAAACAAAAAGAAGAAATCGTGGCACAAGAGTTCTACCTTTAGAAGTAATTAAAAGTAATAAATGCATAAAAAAATAAATCTAATGTATAGTATAACTTGAACACACGATACTACAGCCACAACTTACAGCAGTTATGAACATTATATACAGATTACTTAAACTTAGCCACGACGATAACACAAATGACAATACACAGATAATTTCAAACACCGATGGTATAAGTGCGATAAAGTTCTACACATATTGCACAAAAGTGTGTAAAATATTATCATAAACTTTAAACGAATAATGCCAACGTTCTTGTCGTACTTGTTAAAAATAGTTACCTTATTTCAATTTCTGTAATTGTCAAAATAAATTTTTGACAAAGGGAACAAAGGGCGTTCCCGAAACGTTGAATTAATTTGTACGTTTATTAACACAAGTTTCCAGGAAAAAAAGTCTTATTTAAACATTAATACTTGTGGAAATCTAAATAGAAACATATATATATATATATATATATATATATATATATATATATATATATATATCGTTTGACTAAATAAGATCGAATTGTTTAAAGAATGCAATATAGCAGAATAACGTTTTACAGAGTTGCATAGCTACCTCTACAATATTAATAACTTCAACAAGAATATGAAAATGTAAACTTTCACCGTTGGTACACATATTTAAAATACTTATCTTTTTAAGTTCCTTTATGGTGTATTTTTACTTTCTCATATACTACGTATACCAAGAGAAAGTATTGCAACGAAAAAAAATCTTTTTTCGTGTATTTCTACGTTTTCGTGTTCCCTCAGTCGAAAAACATTGATTTCGCGAAACAAAATTTTGTGTATCTGTCTGTGTCTGTGTTTGACTCCGAGACTATTTGATCGATTTTAATGACTTAATCAATTAATGGGGGGGGGCGAAATGGGGGTGGTTTTTTTAGGAGTGCATTTCCTAAAGCAGATCCAGAAGGTCTATCTTTGGTGAAAAGTTAGTAACCCTAAACCCCGATCGAATAAAATTTTTTCAAAATTTTAGATTTAAAATGGCGGCCAATATGGCGATTTTAGTACATTTCGGCGCGTCTTAGAAACTATAAAAGCTACTGGTAATTTGAAAATCGCAACTTGTAAATAAAAGTACATGCTTTCGAACGGTTTGTAAATATTCTTGAAAAAAATAAAACGTTGCCCTTCATTACGGGGTTAAAGTTGCCATTTTTTTCGAAATTGATTTTCTCCAAAAACGGCTCTGGTAATTTTTTTTAAATTTACTTATTTTATAGTCACATGTAATGAAAATATAATTAGCTTTATGGGGTTTCTCTAACTTATCCAGGACCGGAGTTAGACATTTTCAAATTTGAAAATTTTAATTCCTTATAACTATGCTTCTGATAAACATGAAATCTTGGAATTAAGGGATTATGTAATAGACATATATAGCAGCTAAACGGCTACAGTGCAATATTTTTAGCGCTTCCGGTTTTGCCGGTAATAAAAAAAAGTTATTTTTTTAATATTTTGTATCGAAGTTTCAAAAACGAATCTAAAGTAGTTTAATGCTAATTTCACATGTTTATCAAAATACGTAAAAATATACAGTGATTTGCAATATATAAGTTGAATGAGAAAAAAATAAACGTATAGCTTTTAAATTTAAATATTTTATAGTCACATATAACGAAAATATAATGAGCTTTTTGAGATTTCTATCTTATCCAGGACCGGAATTAGGAATTTAAAAAGTTAAAAATTTTAATCCCTTATAACTATGTTTCTAATAAAAATGAAATTATTACTACTATTACATAGTAGACATACATAGCTACTAAACTGGTATATTGGATTATTTTAACGCTTCGGGTTTTGCCGAAAATAACAAAAAAAAGTATTATTTTAATTTTTTTTAATATTTTCTATCAAAGTTTCAAAAACAAATCTAAAGTATTTTAAAGTTAATTTCTAATGCTATCCAAATAAGTAAAAATATACAGTGATTTGCAAAATACAGGGTGAATAAGAAAAAATAATTTTGTAGGTAAGTATATCTTATTATACGGAGTTAGGAGTTATTGCGGGCAACAGTTAGTTTCCTTATACGATAAAGTGTTATGCCGAAGTCAATCGGCCAGATTTTTTGTATTTAAATTATACAAATTTGAACCGCTAACACACAGTTACAAGAATACACCATAAAAAAAACAAAAAGGTAAGTATTTCAACAAAAATACACTTCAAAAGGTTATGGAGTCATATTGTATTTTAGAGGAGTGCACATTGTAATCATCCTCATACTTCATATCTAATATTTCCAGACACTCTAATCACTGAAAAGTAATTATCCGTTATTTTAAAAATTTTCTTGTAAATATTACGTAATTCAAGTCCATATGTTTTTGCAATATATTTTTGTTAAAGTTATTATTAATATTGTACAGATAAGTTATAGTTAGTTATGCTACCTTGCAAAACGTTATCCTATTGCATCATTTAAAAAAGAATTAAATAAGATACTGGGTGGTGTTCAAACAAAAATAAATGTATTAGGTTGTTGAAAATGAAATGGCAGATTTTTTAGTAAACAACATAATTTTATTAATCAAAGTAAGCTCCATTAGACTTAATACACTTTTCCCAGCGCGTTATAAGTGAATTTATCCCTATACGGTAAAAGTCTGAATTTCTGGAGGTGATGAATTGCACAAAGTAATTTTTTATACCCACTCCGTTAGTAAATACTCTTTCTGCAAAAAAGTGGCAAATGTTTAAAAAAGTGGTAATCCGTAGGTGACCCAGCCGGAGAATAAGCAGGATGAATGAGAGTCTCATATTCTAGCTGGTTCAATTTTTGTAATATGCGGCCTAGCGCTATCATGGAGTAGTATGACGCCTATTTACTAATGCGGACTGTTATTGCCGACATTTTTCATACATTTCCTGCAGTTGATTGCAGTATCAGTTTCAGGAAAGGATAGTTAATAATTGCTGCCGCGGACACCAAACTGTAACCAAAATCTTCGTTTGGTGAAGGCCGGGCTTGGGCATGTGTTTCGGTGCTTCATCTGCGTCTAACCACTGGGCAGATCGTCGACGATTATCATACAGAATCCACTTTTCATCACACGTTATGATCCCATGCAAAAAGGATCCCTTTCGTTTCTTAAAATGTGAGAAATGCAAACCTCTAATTGATGCTTCATGTGTGCCTCTGTCCAAGGTAAGGAACCCTCTTATACAAAGTGTTTCACTTTTCCAATTGCTTTAAAGTTACGGTAAACAGTAGATTAATGGACTCCTAGTTGATCTTCAATCTCACGAACAGTTACGAGCGTATTACTCTCATTTCAATTCTTCATCATTAATAGAGTCCTCAGGTCGACCACATGTATGATTTTCAAGGTCCATATCTCCTTTTCGAAATTTCTCGAACCAACTTTTACAGTTCTTTCTCTAGCAGTATCTCTTCCCAATGCCGAATTAATACAGCGAGTTGCCTCCGCTGCGTTATGTCCAAGTTCAAACTATTATAAGAAAATAACACGAATTTGACTCATTTCCATTGTTCACTTTAATTAATCACTTTTCGATACGGTATTATTTCACTATCAAAATGACACTGGATTTAGAGAGCCTGATCTCCAAGCTGTAATTTGATGTATCACGCAAGCCACCTAGCGTATATTTTAATAAAAATAACTATAGCTAACTTCATGACAAAAAGATTTGACCATTTAATGTGCAACGACCTAATAATTAAAATTCACCGGGTAACAATGAAATTACAATAACCCCAATTCCCGTAATTAGCTAAACTATGTAACTCTAATGATTGCAAAATCGAATAATTAATTTATTTAAATTGCGAATCCAAGAGATCAATTTGGGCAACAGTGCTGAATCCTTATCTCGCATATCTTTTCACCCGACAATATTTTAATTAACACTACTCAGCGAACTAATACAAAAATGTGCATTTGGAAAGACTTTGGAAATACCCATTTCATTACGCGAAAATCCAAAATGTCATTAAAAAGCGTTTAAAAGCAAATGAAGGTCAAAAAATGAAAGAGCAGGTGTCGGGTTTCCACTAATGTACAAGTACTAGTCATTACAGAAACCAAACTTAACAACAGATATACGCTGTAATTTTCATTGTCTCACTCCTTATCTTCTTTTGCCACACCTGCAACATCTGTAATGCGTTGTTGCAATACACTTTGCCCTTCCAACCACTTTTGCTTCTACAGTGGTCCGCATTACCGAATTACCTAGTCAACGCGTATCCACAAATCGTCACTTAGGTGACACCATCATCTCAGACTATTTTCCTATGCTATTCTAAATGTCTGCTCCTCCAACAAAAATGATCAGACTTTTAAAACGCTAATTGGAATCTTACTTAGCTTCCCATATTTCGGAATCAATCGAAGTCTCAGTCCCCTAAAATCGATGTGTCTCCCTTAAACCTCTCCTCTATTTGATCAAAGGCAAGAGCGGGAGTATCGCGAATTTTTGGGATCAAAGGATTCTGTTCTCACGACTAAATACCAGCTGGTTAGTATCCTAGTTCGGCATGGAACCAACAAATACACCGAGGAATAATGGTTGAAATCTTACGGTAAACTGAATTATAGAATCCGCGTGAAACACATGCACATTTTCAACGTACTGATCAAACATAAATCAAAGAACAACCTTACCTTACCGATCTCATTTTTAGCGACCAAGGTAAAGCCAAATATTTCAACTTACATGTATAACCCGTCTTTATTTCTCTGAATGTCTTTTTAAACATCGGCTAAGGCAAGATATTGGAGATTTTCTAAGTCTGCTAGATGACCAGTTTCACTTTCCAATCACATCTATCCAAATCATCACTTTTTCCCAAAACGGTAAAATCTCTGCATCTGGACACGACGGATTTAACAAACTGAAACACCTACTTCTCTCAACTATCATCTAACGACAAATTACAAGTGCCTTAAGATTTCCTATTTTTACACGACTTGGAAGTTTGCCTCGGCCAGTCCAAGAAAAGATGCCATTTGCAAAACCTGAATGCTTTCTCCTAGGAAAGTTCCTTGAGCAAATCCAAGCTCAGAAGTTAAGAAACTTATTACAGTCCGACAGCCAGTTCAGCTTTCGACCAAACACTATTGAAATTTCTCACAAGAACATTGCAAGCTTTCAGCCACCGCTATTGTAACCTCGCTGATTTTTTCCATACAAAGCAAGCTTTCAACAGAGTTTGGCATGCTGGCCTAATCTGTACATTCCAAGCTACTTCCCCGAGTTTGCAAAGCTCGTACTTTCGTATCTAACAGAACTGTACGGGTCAGTGTAGGTTTAGCTTACTCCACAATTTTTACTACCCAACTAGATCTACCCCAGTGTTCTGTCTTGCCCCGAATGCCTCATCTTATCTTTACACCGATTAACAGCTTCTGAAATATCCTTAGCTCAGTTTGCCGATGACCCTACCTTCTGGATAGCCAATCGAGATTGCCTCTATTGATATTTTTGTCACACTAAAGAACTCATCCAATTTGGCCAACCAAAAGTCTCCGTAAACCCTATCAAAACACAAGCTACCTTATTCCAACACTCTCACTTTACCAAATGCCAACTGCTCAGAGACTCTTAGTCATTTAGTTAAAGACAGCATTAGCTACGTAGGAACCTTTACCAAGACACATACTGGCTTAGAACAAAAACAATTACGAAACTGAGTAAACCTTATCGGCACCCTTAGCTTCGCATTGGCTGTTGCTACCCAGAAACCTTACAACACACTTATAAGACTTACATTCGTCCCCTTTTCCGAACATCTAACAAAGTTGCAATACAACTCGCCAATGTTATACTCGACTCAAAACAAATTACTCCAAGCTCAGGGTATTCGACGCAACAGAAGCTACTAACAACATTCTCTGTAGTCTACACCTATCTTACTCACACCATCCTGCAGTGAATACCAAATGGAAAAAAAATATATCCATCAGCCATCCTCCATGTGGAATTTAAGAATCTTATAGACGACTAAACCTAACAACTCAAAATAACTCTACTGTAACAAATACATCACAAACACACAACAACTAGACAAATAAAATAATACAGTACACTTTATAAGCTATATATTTTATTGACACCATATATCACCACCTTAGTAACATTATGAGAGCCAGGACTGAAGTGTATTGAAGCTTCTGAACAGTCCACAAGGATAAACAATCATAAGTAAGTTACTAACAAGTAACAACTCCAATATGTAGAGGAAGAAAGCACCGCCGGCAAGACGACTAGCCATGGCGACCAACATTTTCATCGCTGTATTCAGGGACATCGCGGCCAGGAAGCAATAAGGGAACCCACAGTTAATACCAGAGAGAAAGTACCTCCGTTACTCTTTTTTCACAATGAGAACTAGATGACTTCTTACCGAGACTACCCAGAGGACGGTTTTCACAAGGCCAAAGGCCAAATCTTATCACCGATGGAATTCGAATGCATCCCGTGTCAATTTCACACCGACACAGAATGTTAACATTTATTGGCAGACATGACATTCCGTACCACGACAGTGATTGCTCCAACTAATCACGTGGACGTCTCTGAGATCGAGTAATGGATTACCGCCAACTACGTGGCCTCATATGTTCTCATGTTTATGGATGAAGATGTCATGACGTCCCTCATCCTGATTCACCTGCCGTGCGATTTTGTAATAATGTAGGATGAAACAATTTCAAAGTATTAAGTTGTTAACTTGTATTGAACACTTGTTTGTTGATGTGTGATACTAAAGTGAAAAGCACGTGTGCCTTTTACTTTCGCATTGCTTTTCTATAAGTAACCGTAGCAAGTACCCTTTGTAATCGGCCTGACAGGGAGTTCGGTCCGGTCAACATCGCCACGCTTACTGCTATTCACATAAATAATATGAGCAAGCTGATGGCAGTACTTAGTGATTTCAAATTATTTGACTTTTATGATTTGACTAGCTTAAATATTCAGGTAATCGTCTTTAATTACGAAATACACTATTTGTTAGGGCATGGTTATGATTTCTTAATAAAAAACTTAAAATATTAGATTAAATATATTTTGTAATTATTTAATTTGTGATCCATAAAATATTAAGGAGACATTTTTCATGGTCGTAGGGAAAGGTTTGTCGATTAAGCTCGCACGAAAGTGTCTATCCTGCACTGACGGAATTTCACTCGGACTGGCGCCCTCATATGAAAATAACCGGTTATGCGATATCTACTACTTTCGTAGCTCGTTATGTAATATAGTATAATACTGTGCCCAAAATAAGTTGCGGAAATATTATTGTACATCGACTCAAATCAAACGTTATATCGAGTATATGATTTTGCTACCAGGAAGTATAATTATTATTATCTCTTAAAAAGAGCATATGTTAATTCCTTAACCTAAACGTGGAATCACAGATATTTTTACATCCAATCAAACTATGAAAGCGACTTCTACTATCACAAAAATATATGTATAACCAAATCTTGTATACAATTAAAAATTATTATTATTCTTGCGATATTGCAGGCTCACATTCCATTAAAATAAGTAATTTGATTGTAATCTCATTATATTTAGAATTTACATCAGTTCTACATACATAAAGACAAAATTTCCATCGATTGGGGCTTGTATCTCGACAGCGCAGTTGGTTAGCGCGATACTCTGGCTCGTAGGTTCAAATCCTACTCGAGGTAAACTTTTTATTTATGTATTGAATAAAATTAATAATAATTTTTAATTACATATCTACCTTTGAACTTATTCGTTCATAACAAAAACTTATAATAAATCCTGTATACGTTTAAATTGAAATGAACCACATGTTCGTACAATTTCAAGAAAATGGCTTAAATGTCAGTACTCGAAAGATGTTTAAGCAGTACAAATGTTATATTTTAAATGAGATTCAAAAGTATTCAAAGGTCATGTATGAAACTGCAGTAACAATGGTATGCATCATCATAAGTTATTTTTTACAAATACTTACAACGGAGTTACAACTAAAACAAACTACCTTAAAACATGTAAGACTATTTTAATTGCACGAAGCACATAAAACTGATATGACAAATAATAAGACAAATGGATGTCACTCGCTAAAACGAATAAATACAGAAACGTAATTACAGAAACATATATTACCAAATATGTACCTTTGCATTTTACCTTGGCATATAAAACACTTCTTTAAAAAATGGATTAATTTTCGAATTATTCATCGAAAGTAATTTTCACCGTTACATAATAATACACTAATTTGCCTTTCATTATGGTAATAATATCCGGGTTTTTCCTAATTAAGTGCGGTGTTTTTCATATGATACTCAAGGGTAAACAAAATCTAATTTTGCAACACAAACTACACAAATTGATAACCGTCACAGTCTGAAACTACAAACTCAATAAGATTAACTGTACTCAATCTGTATTTGCTTAAAAAATTTCACTCAAGCACCACACTAGTAAAATGAAAAACACCTTGTGCATTTTATCTTTCACAGTGACTTGTCACAGAGAAAAGGAAAGGAAAGGTCACGTATTTCATTCCCTCCCCAAGGGGAAGGCGGGCTGTTTGAGCTTTCCAAGCTCCTTCAGCCACAATCATGGATTCCCAGCATACATACATACATTACGTATATTTGCATGGTGGGATTAAGGATGAATGTGGTCTGGATAGGATCGGAAGGAACGGAGTTATGGTTCCGAGAGGGGAAATACTACCCCACCATTCGCCTAAGTAGCCGCACATGGTATGCATATACGCAGTGACCATGCCGCTACATGTATATGAGGAAAACCTCCTGAAAAAACCTCATATTCGGTAATGGTAACGGGAATCGAACCCATTACATCCCGAATGCTAGGTAGGTCGTATCACCACTAGTCTACCCGCTCGGTTGTCACAGAGATACAACATTCCATATCTGTGAGTTTATATTTACCATTCCAATTGAATCGAAAGAAGGAAGACCCTAACTTCAAACCTAACAACATCCAAGTGTAGAATTTGTTCAATTATTACTTTTATAAGAGAATAATTGTCTCGGCGGGTTTTTGTTGTTTTTTCACTCAATCTTTTCCAAGAATCTGTGTTTTTGCTATTTTCTTTTAATTTACAAGTTTCTTGAGTGTATTGTCTGTACCATTATTTAATACATTCTGTGTTGTAACTACAGCAAATTACGAGACGAGAAAGATGTGATTATTCTTTCAATCACAGCATCGGTTTTAAAGCTCGAAGCGTAAGCCGATACCTGTAAAGAAGATTGTGTTCAATTTCATGTTAGAAAGAAATTCACACACGATAAATATAATGTAAAATAGTGTTTAAAAAGAACGGCATTAAAATCAATCTCGATAATTTGACTACATTATTTTTTAAAACCTCTTCAATCACGTGTGTAAATCAATAAAATTTTTATTACTCCAATTTCTTGTTAATTTTATTAATTATTATGCACAGAAACTAAGTCTAAATAAAATGAAACTATTGCATTACTTATAGCTACCTTGGGTAATGTAAATACTTCAGATATAAGGTATATTCATTGATGGACACGAATGTATAAGGAAAGGAAAAGGCAACGTGTTTCGTTCACTCCCCAAGAGGAAGGGCGGGCCGCTTAAGCTTTCCAAGCTCCTTCAGCTGCAGTGATTGATTCCCAACATACATTCATACATTAAGTATGTATGCATGGTGGGATTAAGGATAAGTACGGTCAGGACAGGATCGGAAAGAATGAAGTTAGGGTTCTGAGGGGGGAAGATAGTGCCCTAGCATTAGGCTAAATTGCCGCAGCTATATGCGTATCAGGAAAACCTTCTGAAAAAACCTCATGCAGAGTAGACTGTAGCGGAAATCGAACTCATTACCCCTAAATACCAGGTCGTGTTACCACTAACCCACCGGCTCCGTAGGAATGTCGACAACACCCATGAAGAAAACAAGACAATCCTAATTATCAACATAACTCTATTTTTGGAATGTAATAAGACACGGTAATATTGGAGAACATAAGGCACGAAACTTGGGTCTCGTGGACAAAACTACTTGCATTATCTTTTCACGTTTCATCGGATTTGTCCGTTATGTTTGCTTTCCCTTCATAGGTTTTACGAAGCATGTCTCTTAAGTGTTGCATACAGGGCATAGTAGGCGGCCCTAATCAAATGTCACTACTAAAACTTAACCTCTATCTTTAGTATAACTAAATCCAAAGTGTCAATGCGATACGTATAGTGGTGTAGATACAGCGAATGTTCAAAGTTGACAAGTTGTTCGTACAATGGAACTAAACCGAGAACAATTTTGCGAATAATTGTTTACGACTATCGAAGACAATTATCTCAACAAGAACGCCTCGCCGAGTTGGTTTCTGTTTTCGGAAATAAAGCACCACATCAATCGGCGATCTCCGTGGTACGGAGAATCCAAACGTGGGCGGATGGGTCTTATTGACGATCCAAGGGCAGGTGCACCAAAAACGACCGTCACCCAGGAAAACGTCGATGCTGTGCGAAAGCTTATCAAGGCAGATCGACATGTGACATATCGCGAGATTGAGACATCATTGGGGATTTCAATGACTTCAATTCAAAAAAAATTGCCTGAAGAATTGGCGGTAAAAAAATTAGACTCTCGTTGGATACCGCATCTGTTGACCGAAGAACAGAAACAAGCTAGTGTTAATTCCAAAAAACTCTAAACCGCTTCAACGTAGGAAAGTATAAAAACGTGTACAGCATCGATTGGTGATGAATCGTGGATTTACTCATATGAACCTGAAAATAAACGCCAGTCGTCTGTTTGGGTGTTCCAGGGCGTAGAAAAACCAACAAAAGTAATCCGTTCTCGAAGTGTATCCAAAAAGATGGTCGCGACATTTGTCTCAAAAGCAGGTCATGTGGCAACAATTCCTAACCGAGCTGGTAGACTAGTGGTGACATGACCTGCTTAGCATTCGGGAGGTAATGAGTTCGATTCTCGTTACCGTCTACCTTGTATGAGGTTTTTTCCTCGTATACATGTAGCGGCATGGTCACTACATATATGCACACCATATGTGACTACTTAGGCGAATGCAGGAGTCACCTTGCATATATACGTTATGTATGTATGCGGGGAATCCATGATTGTGGCTGCAAGAGCTTGGAAAGATCAAACAGCCCGCCCTCTCCCTTGGGGATGGAATGAAATACGTGACCCTTCCTTTCCTTCGATATTCCATGACAGATCTACCTGCTCTTCATGAGTCACAGTAATGATGAAACCGGTTGAACGGTGGTCTCTCTGTACACTAACAAAGCTAAGTCATACTGGTGGGCTTATTTTAACAATTTTGTTAATTACCAAATTTTATCAAACATATTATAAACGTAATCTATTACTGAAATAACATTCGATTGGAATGAGACCGTTGCGTACGTTTCAACGTTTTGTTGCGTATGAAGTGCAGACTGTTATTCTGCTGTTCATAACTCAGGTTGTGTAATATTAATATTTTAATATTTTATTTCGTGACGTAACAGCATGAAATCTCGAAAAACATAAAAATTCAAGTTACTAAAAACCGCAGCACGCGGGGACTTTTCTAAGAGACATTCGTTACGAGGACGTATTTTTATGTTATCTACCTAGCCATGAAACAAAAGAGTGATAATGTGAAAATTGTCTCTACTGAAAATTATTAAAAAATTGCTGTCACTGTTAGAAGCACACGTGCTAAGTTGTGTTTAGTTTGTGCCGTTTACAGAGATTTGAGACAGTCTATTTGTTGATAAAATGAGTGAAACTAAGATTGCGCATTGCAGCGTAATAAAGTTCCTGACAAAATAAGGCAATGGTCCAAAAGCAATTCATGAAAGAATGGTTGCTGTCTATGGAGAAGATGCACCATCTTATTTTCAAGTAAAATATTGGTCTAAACTCTTTCGATGGCGTGGAGAATCAATTAATGATAACCCAAATCCGGACGACCAGTTGGAGCTCGAACTGAAGACATCGTGCGAAAAGTTGAAAAGTTGGTACTTAAAAATCGGCGTGTAAAGATTTCTGTCATTGCCAATGAAGTCGGTATATCCGAAACAAGTGTCCTCAACGGTGGATACCCAAATTGCTTACACCTGAACAAAGACTGTAGAGAAAAGAAGTTTCTCTAGAAAACTTGGCCGAATTGGAGAGGGACAAAATAAACAAGAATCCGTGCAGTAGGTTCATAAGGGCTCTCCGCCATCAAAAAAAGGCCAAGACACAATTTTCTGGAAAAAAACTCATGGTAACTGGTTTCTGGGGTGCTGAAGGGGCCTTGGTTATTGAATATATGTCGAGCGGTCTACCATAAATGGAGAGGCCTACGGAAACTGCTCTAGAGGAAAAACGTCCGCATTCTTATCCACAAAAAAACTTGTTGCTGCACGACAATTTTTGAGTTCATAAGGCAATCAAAGTTCAGCAAGTAATCAATGGCTGTGGGTTTATAGAGTCCACCTTATAGCCCCGACCTAGCTCCGTCAGACTTCTTATTCCAAAATTTAGAAAGCATCACAGGGGAAAGCGTGTTGCTTTTGATGAAGAACTCAAAGAAGCTGTTGAAAAATATTTTGCAGGGTTACCGAAGGAATTTTTTTCTGAGGGTATGGGGCAGTTGAGAAAAAGATGGAATAGGAGTATTAGTGTTAAAGAGGGTTATTTTAGAAAAATACATTTTTTTCCTTATGTGCTTTTTTTATGCCTAGGTAGATAACATAAAAATACGCCCTCGTACTAAAAGTATAAAATCATGTCACTCAGCTTCAGCACCCACATTATTGTGAGTATAATTTTAATTCTGAATTATTGTTATGGTCATAACAATAATAATTATTATGTGAATAATTCTAGTTCGGAATTATTATATGTACATAATTTTAATTCAGAACCTACGAGTTCTGGTCGATCGCAGTGTCTCGGACTACGATTTGTTATCTTACATTGTGAACATGCATAGGTTGAACAATTTTGAAACAAAAGTATGTACATAATTCTAATTCTTAAATTACTATCACGTAACTTTAACTTTGAATTATTATTACTTGCATAATTTTCATTCTCGAATTATTATTGTGTACATTCTTTTAATTGTGAATTATTATGTATATAATTTTAGTTCAAAATCCAAAAGTTCTGATTGATCACCGTGTTTCAATCTCCGTTTTGTGACATTACAGTGTTGCTATACGTAGCTTCGGTGATTATGAATTAAAATTATATACTTTATTTTAATTCTGAATTATCATTATATTCATATTTTAGAATCCAATATGAGTGAGTATAAAACAGCAAATCATTAAAGTCGTTTATCTGTCGTTGTCGCCTTCGTCTGCAGTGTTTTGCTCCCCATTCAATCTGAACTGAATGAAACGAAATTTTTGGAAGATGAAGATGAAAAGAAATTGGTGAACGGGATATAAAATTTTGCTACTGTTATTCACAAATTTATCAATTTTCTCAAATGGAGACTTTGCTTATATATAAACACCTTATTATAGCATTCATAGCAATTTATTTTTTAAATATACAAGGTGGTCAAAAAATGTAAACTTTCACAATTAAAATTTATAATTACGAATACCCTTTAGATTTTTAAACACTTTTAATATAAATTATACAAACTCTATTCGTTTTCTTAATTTATAGTGTTGCGATTCTAAATTAAAAGTATGTTTTAGTTCTTAAAATATTATGTTTACAACTCTTAATCTCTGTTATTATTATGTAATTCTAGAAATGTACGTAATTTTGATTCCAAATCAAATGGTTTTAGTTGATCAATGTGTCTTCGTTTGCTTATCTTGTAATATTGCTGTGTATAGCTTGAGCAATTTTGAATTAAGACTATGAACATAATTTTAATTATTGAATTGTTATGTACACAATTTAGTTCCCGAATTATTATTGTGCGCATAATCGTAATTTGTGAATTATTAATATGTACATCAACTTAATTTCTGTACGTAATTTTAATTCAAAACCAAAAGGCTTTGGTGTATCAACGTGCCTCGGCCTCTCTTTTCTTATCTTGGTGTCTAGGACATTCCACCTAATTTCCAAAACGCCAACTCTACATTTTAATCCTCCAAAACGCCGAACTCGACAAAAAACCAACTACCCTTTGGCCGACTATGCCCATTCTGACGAATTTTAGAGCCTTTCCACTGACAAAGACCAAAACGCCGACTGAGATTTAGGACATTTCGCCGAATGCCCAAAACACTGACACTATACTTTATGGTCAGCTGACCATGAACAAAACGTTCCGCCAAATGCACGCATTCAGGTGAATCTCAACGTTTGACCATCAGGTCAAAGGGCCGAATGACCAAACCACCGAATAACCAAAGCGCCGAATTCCCAAAATTTCGAATTCCCAAAAGGCCAGTACGATTAGTTTATATAGATACTTCCAGTCACAACACAATTTAAAATTTTTCTAATTAATGACAACTTTCCCTTTACGTGGTAAGGTTAAAGGAGATATTGAATATTATCTACCTTTCTTAATATTTTTCCTACTCGCTTTCGTATATGATCATTATGCTAAAGGATATAATAACATAAAGTATATTAAACCTAATGATATATACATAAGTTAATGAAATACACCTACATAAAGCACATTTCTAAACTTTTTATTTCAATAGACTAATTTCGACTTTCATTAACATTTATAAGTTACTATAAAAAAACTGCTGAATACATCTAATCGTGCAGTATTAACTTTCGGACCTATGATTTACGGTATGAGAGTTTTGGGCAGTCGGCGTTTTGATATTTCGGCGCTTTGGTCATTCGGCGTTTTGTTTTGCTCATTTCGATGTAATGGTCCAGCATCAAAATTTGTCATAATTGGGGTATTTAGCGGAATGGTTCTCGGCATTTTGGTCACATCCGGCTTAATAGTCCATTACTGAAATTCGACGGAATGGGCGCAGTTGGCGAAATGGCCATATGCGTTTTGGTCACGTTCGGCGTTTTGGACTTTTGGACATTCGGCGGAATGTTCTACATACCATTCGGCGTTTTAATTTTTGTCGGTGTAATGGCCCAACTTTAAAATTGGGCAAAATGGACGTAATAAGCGAAATGGTCGTTGGCGTTTTCGTCAAGTTCGACGTTTTGGACCATTAAAATATAGAGTCGATGATTTGGGAATTGTGTTGAATGTCCCTTATCTTGATTCTTTCTTTCTATATATATATATATATATATATATATATATATATATATATATATATATATATATATAGAAAGAAAGAATCGAAAATGGTAAGAGACGTATGAAATTTAACCATTTTTTGGTACAATAAGGTAGTTTTTATTAGAACGAAGTTTAGATATTTCACTATATCATATTTCATATCACATAAGCAAGAGATGTTAAAATTTTGACAAATTCTGCATAATGGCGATTTTTGGTATTAAGAAGTTGGTATTTATTTCTTTTACCAACATAAAACAATTAACTTGCACATGAATTTATTTAAGGTGCCAAAAAAATTCATTTTTTCTAGCTAAAGTATGAGTAAATACATACAATCGCGCAGTAATTTTAATTACGTTGTTATGTAAATAACTTTAATATTTGAATTATTATTATGTACATAATTTTAATTCAAAATTGAAAGTTCCAGACTTGGTCGACTACCGTGTCTCAGTGACCGTTTTGTTATCTTGCAGTGTTGCTATCTATAGCTTCAGCAATTTTAAATTGAAACTACATATGTATACAATTTTAATTCTGAATTATTATTATGTGCAACATTTTAATTGTAAATTGTTATTATGTACATAATTTTAATTTCCGAATCATTATTATATGCATAGTTTCAATTCAAAATCGAAAGATTCAGCACATAATTTTAATTATGGGACTATTAGTCTGCAATAATAATGTTTAAAATAAAATTATATACATAACAGTAATTCGAATATAACTAGTAGTTAATAATAATTCTGTTACTTAATACTCCGTCAATTTATTTAATTTTTACGTTTACTAGTGATATAATTTCTTTTATGGCAACAAATAGTAAAACGGCGTACTATAAATGTTTTAACATCGTTTAGCAGGGGTAATATTTAATTTATGCGTACCACTATGTGATAAACTAACAATAATTAGTTTAACTATAGAAATTGTTTTTAGTGAACGAACAGCAGTTCCACATGAATTATGAACTGTATTTCTTTTAAAATTAACTTTTGAAATACATACATTAAAAGATTAATTCGAGTACGAGTTGAACTCATAACCTCTACTTTGCTAGAGTAGGGCTCCTCCAACTGAGTTATAGACGAGGCAAGTCACACTCGATTCAAACTGCATGTACTACCCTAGTTACGGTTTATTACAATTCTGGTACATATTGAAGGATCAATATGTATAAAAACTATAATACATCGTAACTAGGGAAGTACATACAAGTTTAAGTTTAAATCGAATGTGACTTGCCTCCGCTATAGCTCAGTTAAAAGAGCCCTGCTCTAGCAAAGTAGAGGTCGTTGGTTCAAATCCCACTCGAGTTAATCTTTCACTGTGTGTACTTTAAAAGTTAATTTAAAATAAAATACAATTAATGATTATATATATATATATATATATATATATATATAACCTACAGTAAAAGATTAACTCTAGTGGGATTTGAACCCATGACCTCTACTTTGATAGAGTAGCGCTCCTCCAACTGAGCTATCGACGAGGTATGTCACACTTCAAACTGTATGTACTTCCCTAGTTACGATGTATTACAATTCTTGTACATATTGAAGGATCACAGTTAACTTACATACGTGTAAAAATTATAATACGTCATAACTAGGGAAGTACATACAAGTTTAAGTTTAAATCGAATGTGACTTACCTCCTCAATAGCTCAGTTAAAAGAGCAAAGTAGAGGTCGTGGGTCAAATCCCACTCGAGTTAATCTTTTACTGTATGTACTCTAAAAGATAATTTAAAAAAATATAGTTAATGGTTAATTAGTTTGATAGGTTATAAGAAAATAGAAATTAATTCGAAATTCCAAAATTATGGAAAGTTCGTTTAAAAACGTAAAACAAATCAATTTTTTACATACAATGTAACCACTATTATGTAATTAATTGGCATATAAGGTATCTAATTAATTATACAACAATTTAGTATTTTGATTTTTAGTTTACTTAGCATTCTTGCGTAAACAAAAATATACTCTTAAAAAATGCATTATTATTAACACCGGAGGTGCTACCGGATTAAGGCTATGCGCCGTGTGCGCGGACGAAATAATTTAAATAATTTAAATATTTAAAATCATTTTAATGCAGTATATTACTTTTGTTGACACTTGAAACTTGATCGCGCCGTCGTTTGGTCTCTCGTAGTGATGGAACTACTCGAGAGAAAAACTACTTGAGAACTCAATTATTAAAATAACCGACTACTTGGAAAAATGGGCGCCAACATTTAGTTTTACAAACACCCCAGTATGTTGTTAGACCAACTCTGGCCGCATGTTAATATTAGTAAATTTTTGTTAACAATGTTACAATCAAAAATCGATGCATAAAACCATAAATGATTGGATTACTATTACTTTTACTATAACTATATTGCGCAATAGTCAGGAATGATTACTTACTAAGTAGTGCAGCAGAATGAAAACTACTGGGATAGTTTAATAGGCCAATCGCTCGTACCTTCCGTCCGTGGCATAATCCGAAAACGGATCAACTTTTTCAAGTTCTATTTTTTGTACTTGATATAAATGAAATGGCTCGACCCATCTGCCCTAGATTTGGTGTAAATACGCGCATTACTAATATGTCGTTTGCCTCGCGCACCGGACGGTAAACAAGAGAAATATGCACTTTTCAAATTTGACGGCGACACATGAGCGCCTTCGGAGCGTTTTGACGGTATCTGTCATTTCGACGAAATGTGTCTTGATTCGTCCTGAAAAAGGAAACGGAAGCAACGTGTTTCATTCCCTATCCAAAACGTGCTGCTCGAGCTTTCCACGCTCCTTCAGACACAACGATAGATTCCCAGCGTGCATGGTGGGATTAATGATGGGTACGGTCAGGATAGGATCGGAAGGAATGGAGTTCGGGTTCTGAGGGGATTAGTCTTGACCTACTGCCGGAATTATAAGGAAATGAGCGAGGTCTAGAAGGGGAGGGGTTGTCTACCATCTATACTACTTCTCTTACCGTTGGCAATTGTTTTATTAGGTATGTCAAATGACAATCTTGTTTATTTTTTGCACCAACGTTAAAAACTGAAAGTGCGTTAAGTATTTCATAAAGTGGGTGCATTATGGTATATAAATTATGTACATAAAAATTATATAAAAGCAGCGTAAATAAATCAAAAGCTCAACATGAAGAATAAAATGTTTAAAAATGAAAATTAAGTGGTTTATATTATCATATACAAACTACAAAACAATATTACAAGAATATTTTTGCATTTTTTAAATAAAAATTCATTTGTGCATGTATTATTTGCGTGTTGATGTATTACATTTTTCCACCTTGAAATTTCTTTTAGTTATCCTTACCTGTGAATGTAGTTGATTTAAAGATAATGTAAATCTTAATATTGTATAACAATACACCGAATACCTTCATTATGGGATGAACATTGAACCTTGAGGACTAAAATGCTGTCAATGTTTATTGAAGGGTAGGTATTTTTAGGGTCAGTCCATGAATTATTCGACTAGATTGGTAAGAGATTAGTTTAAATTTTGTGTTTTGGAAGTTTATTAATTTATTTTATTTGTTAGTTATTAAGAAGTTGCATTGGTGTATTTTTAATGTTAATTTTCAGATTTTCGAAAATTCATGGATTAAGCCCTACTCAGAATTGACATTGACATTAGAGGTTGATCTATAGTTAGTTGAGTTGATCGGCCCACTTCCACAGTTTTTGTTATTTGAGCGCGACGTTTCGGAAGCGGACTTCCGTCATCAGGCTTAGTCCTGAGAAGGACTGTTTTCGAATTCATACGTTATGATTTTTTCCCCAACACTTGATTACTTTCAGATTCGAACTTGGTACCTTTCACTTACAAGTCTGAGCCACTGAGTAATCCAATATATATTTTTAAAAACCATATGGGTATCATTTCCACACTAGTTTGGCTTATTGGATTTTCTGCTAGTGCGCTGTATGTAGCTTTTTGAGTTTCCGGCGAGTTGTGTTATCGTCCTTTGCCACTATCTGTACGTTGACCCATGGGATGCGGTGGTCTTCGTTCCAGACATGTTCGGCGATTCTTGATTTTTCTGTTTCGCCCATGCGGACGTTGTCCTTATGTTCCTGTGTTCTCACTTTGAGTGGTCTACTGCTCTCTCCTATGCATGCTGTTGTATACACAATTCTTGGAATTCTTCATTGTGTGGTTTGGTTTTGGTTAGTATTTCACTGAGCGTTCTGGTCGATTTGAAGGCAATCCGTATCTTGTATTTTCTGCCTATCCTTCGTATTTCATCTTGTAATCTATAGTATTGTGCAAATCTTGTAGAACAACCAGTATGTTTTTCTTATATGGTGTGGCTCATTGGTGTTGTAAATAAGTGTGTCCATTATTAAGGGAAAAAACACTAAAAATAGTTATTGAAGGAAAATATTAAGATTCACATTTACAAATTAGTTAGAAATATACAGGATGTTTATAGCGCTGTGCAACATCCAACTTTCTTAATGGAATGGTTATATTTTTTATTGCATAGTTGACCTTTCAAAGTATACCAGTATAAGATTTCCAAGGTCCGCTCAAATGGGTCATAATTTTTTTAATTATGACCTTTTTTGTCAGAATCGATGTATATTAACCGCCCTGCAGCTCTAGGGGAAAATGTTTAACTTTTTTTACAATGTTACTAGTTTATATCAGTGCTCCGCCCTCATTTGAAAAAAAAAAAAAGTATCATACACAGCGCGATTAAAAACTCGGGATGAACTTTTTCTCATTTTATTTGCTCTACATTTAAGGTTAACTGCGTCCTCGGCAAAATACCTTGTCAGCGCCTCCCTGTTTATCACCAACTCATTTAGCACCACATATTTTGGCTCGAAAGATTTTTTGTTTACAATTAGTATAAATAGATTGTACATATTGTGTAATCAGTTAATAAAAAAAAATATCCTCATATTCTTAAAAATCTTCTCTTTCAAAATAATTCAACATTTTGAATTGCTTGATTGCTCCCTATACATCAAGCTCTTTTTTATACAACAGCGTTAGACAAACTGTTTCCAGCTTACAAGCTTCTTATAAATAAATGCTCTACGTTATAAGTTTCGTTAAAGCCTGTTGCATCGTGACCTCAGTTACAATTTTCAGAGCTTTCCCCATACTTATATAACCAGTAACAAAAGGTTTGAGAGTTAAGCTGCTGGGCCACTTCCTTCTTAGTATACTCCATCCATATAACGACACAGAAAAAAAGATGCACAGCCCTTGGACAAAAGAAAATATCTAGTAGTTTCCATTTATGCATTTCCGGCTGCGTAACAGGCCACCACGTTCATGGTACATGGTACGTAATCGGCGAACATATCCACTTTTGATTCTTACTTGAAAACAGGTATAAATTTATGGCAAGCTTCAGGTACTGGACGCTCCTTAACACATGATTTTGAAACTGAAACGTACCTCAACTTCCAACTGATCCAGGTATGATACATCAAAAGTATGGTATGGTACGGTAACTCATTTAAACAATAAACTCATCACATGCGTCAGAAGCATGTCCCTTACCCTCGTTTCCACATTTGATGTGTTGAACAATAAATGGATCAAAACCACTCAGACACTCGAGAATCCCTAAGGACAAACCATTAAAGGAGACTGATTGACTGTCACCCCTAAATGGAAAATACTTTTCTTCATGTTCGTGTTGAGGCAACACTAGTTATTCGGCGTAGTTATTTTACTCTCTCATTAACATAGTATTAATATTTTGTCTACACTCAGATGAGTTCTCTCAGTGTTTCACTAAATCTGTGGTATATTTCGTCATTAAACCCTTTTTCTTAAAGAGGTATGCTTGTTCTAAGCCGCGTGTTCAAAAAACGTGCATGGAACCTATCGAGTATAGTTTACAGGTGTAGTATCCAGTCTCTTTCACAATATTCGCTATTACGTGAAGAATTGGTGGAGTTGGCAAGCAAACTGTGTTTTAATCTGGACTGTGTAATTTGCAGGACAACATGAGCGTCTATTATGACCCAAGTGGCAAATAAATCCGATGAGACCAGCCCTTCTTTGTAAATGACATTTTATCTGGTTCAGAATGGACCTAAACAATGAAAATTTTTTGGCATTTTCGTTTGGAAAGAGATTACCATCACCGAAATTCGAAAACTCTAAGTTTTTTACTCATGTTTATAATAATTACTTGTCCCTATATAACACTTTGGAAAAATAAACAACAATTCACCACAATATCTTATTGCTAAATGTTAGTCTACTACGGAAAACAAGAGGTAATGCATTTCTCGTGCATCCAAAATGTTCACAACTGCAGCAAAAAAAGGCACACTATATAACTCGTAAACATGACTCGTAAGACAGTAGCACTGGCAATACTGGCACAGCACGTGGTTTGAAGAACAGAGGACAGCGGACCTCAGTACGGGTGTGGCCCAAGATTTACTCTTTAGGTGTGAGCGACGAGCGTGAAAGGGAATTAGTTCGTTAACCCACCCCCTATATCCATCGCCCTGCATGCGGTATTTGATATACATATTTAAATATTTCCATTAATACCCAAAAAACGGCCGATTGTAACAATTGATTATTTCTTTAGTTCAATAGTGCTCTGATAGATTCACGCTGCTAATGATCCTTGGACACGAATCACTCGAGCTCTGTAGATAAACAACTGAACCTGTATTCTTTATAGGATGCTGTGTGTATTATTCGTTTCAAATTGTGATAACATTATGTAGTCAAGACGTATTCGAAAAACTATATTTGATGAGTGATTTTAACAAGAAGCTTGAACAAAGAGTTCAGCGGGGGTCCGATCTCCTAAGCACGGTCCTGGCGGCCATGGAGCCCTTGCGATCAGCTTGGACAAGGGAGCCCTTGAAGATCGATCGATGTTTTGACTGAAACAATGATCGTGAAGAGTTGATTTTCTCACTTGTCTGGTTTGCATCCAGGCTAAGTCTTGGAAGAGAGCAATGATTCACAGTCAGTTTTGCGGATTAACACCGCATTATATAACTAAGAATATTTTAGTTCGTGGAAATTTGAATTTAGTAAAACACGAAGGAAGAAATGGAAAATTTTATGACAATGCGCCAACTTGCTGTAACATTTTACATATGGGAATCTCGGGAAGGACTTGATTGGAAATATTAACAACTTATGTCATTAACTAAATATGTAGCTTACCGCTATCTTTTTGTTATGCAGAAACTGAAGCAATTGAATTAATAAAGAATTTATTGCAATCTTTAATGGTAATCGTCGAACTCTTTTATGAAGACCATCCTAAGTTGTTGTGACGTAACTTGACCTGTAGAATGAATCAAAAGCACGATCACAAAGGATTGTACGTAGATGATATTACTGTATCTTTGATTTGGTTCTTGTCCATTGATGTATACAGGGTGGCCCACTTAAGCGGGATTGCTCCATAACTCCCTTACTATTACAAATACGAAAAATTGTCTTATATAAAAGTTGTCCACAGTCATAAACTACACGTTTTTTTAAATAGCACAACTTATGTATTATTACATTTTTGAATTCCTCGTTGAATTTAAAGGTCACTTTAATAACCATACTATGGGTTTACGTCGCATTGCTTCTGAGTTATATGACATTTTGTAGAAAAAATGACGTTTGCAGTGCCTCCGAAAACTTTTAATACCTCGAAGACGGATACCGGTAGAGAGATGCGGCTTTCGTTTTTTACTTCCGAAAAGGGTACCGCGTCATTCTCATTCGTTGCTAAAAATCTTTCTTTTAGAATTCAATAATTTCTATCGCTCCGAAAATAATTTTTTTCAAATATGGATAACTTGATTTTTTTTAATGGAACCACCCATATTTTGGAGTGATAGTTTCCGAGATATTCACATTTTTATCTAATTTTAGTTTTTATTGCGCATTGCCGCGGTGCTTTGGAAAACATTTGTCAATTGTTTTAAACAATTGACAAGAAACGTCAGTTTCCCGAGCTTCTGTTGTGCTTTGCTGTCTTGTGTATCAGTTTAAGTGTTTCTACAAGACGTTTACATTAAAATGTTGTTGTCTGACGCAGAATTGGTCGACGTGACTTTCATTCTTGGAGAATGCCAAATAAATGCGTTATTGGCGTCAAGGATTTATGCGGTACGGTATCCTGAACGAAGACTTTCCCGAGAAACAGCCTTTCAAAAGTTGTTACAACGTTTTACAAACACCGCACGCGTGCAGTATCAAACGAGGGAACGTGTCAACAGGATAACCACTGAAGAAAATGAATTTTTAGTATTGGGTTCTGTTCAGGAAAATCCTTACGTAAGTTCGAGGGATATTAGCAGTGCAACTAACATCAGTAAGACATCGGTACAAAGAATTTTACGTCGGCATAAGTACCATCCCTTTCGAGTACAGCTGCATCAAGAGTTGCTAGGTGGCGATTTAGAGAGAAGACGTGTGTCTTGTCAGTGGGCGCTTGATAGAGTAGAGAAAGATGAGTCGTTTTTTAAGAAGGTTCTGTTCTCCGATGAGTCGACATTCCACCGAAATGGACACGTAAATCGACATAATTTTCATTATTATAACACAGAAAATCCACATCACTTCAGGACAACAAATTCTCAGCATCGTTGGTCTCTAAATGTTTGGGCGGGCAATTTAGGAAACAATATTATTGGACCCTTCTTCTTCAATGGCCATTTATCTGGAGAAATGTATGCCCAATTCCTTCAAAATGACCTGGATAATATGTTATTTGATGTTCCGCTGGCGAGACTTCAGAATATGTGGATGCAGCATGGCGGGGCTCCCCCTCATAACGGTAGACGAGTTCGCCTAATTTTAGACGAACAGTTTCCAAATCGATGGATTGGTGGAGGAGGACCGGTACCTTGGCCACCGCGATCTTCAGATTTGACCAAGCTGGATTATTTTTTGTGGGGTTTTGTAAAAAATAAAGTATACCATACTGCTGCAACTACGGCTGAAGACATGCAGAACAGAATAACTCTGGCGTTCCGAGATGTTACACCTGACATTCTGGACAGAGTTGATCTGGAGTTCAGGAAACGTATGCAGTTATGTCTTCAACAAAACGGGGGATTTTGAAAATTTATTATGAACATCAAAACAGAATCCTGTGTTCATTTCTACAGGTAAATAGTGTTGCAGCATTGAGATCTGGAAGAAGTGTGTTATCAGTAATACTTGTGTGATTTGTTTGTCATTCCTGCGTTATTCTTGTCATTCTTGAATCTTGTGTAATTCTTGTGTAATTGTCGTGGATTTCTTGCGTAATCCTTGAGTAATATTATGTATTTCTTGTGCATTCCTTTTGTATATATTCTGTAATCGTTAAGTAATTCTCCTTATGTATTTATTGATCGTTCCTTACGTATTTATTGTGTATTGCTTGTGCATTTCTTCTCTATTTCTTGTGTAAGCCTTAAGTAATTATTTTGTATTACTTGTGCAATCCTTATGTACTTCTTGTGTATTTCTTTTGAGTTTTGTGTTCTTAATTCTTGAGTATTTATTGTTTATTTCGTGTGCATTAAAAAAATCAAGTTATCCATGTTTGAAAAAAGTTATTTTCGGAGCAATAGAAATGATTGAATTCTAAAAGCAAGACGTTGCAACAACTTTTGAAAGTCTTCGTTTAGGATACCGTACCGCATAAATCCTTGACGCCAATAACGCATTTCTTTGACATTCTCCAAGAATGAAAGTCATGTCGATCAACTCTGCGTCGGACAACAACATTTTAATGGAAATGTCTTGTAGAAACACTTAAACTGATACACAAGACAGCAATGCACAGCAGAAGCTCGTGGAAGTGACGTTTCTTATCGGTTGTTTAAAACAATTCACAAACGTTTTCCAAAGCACCGCGGCTATGCGCAATAAAAACTGAAATTAGATAAAAATGTGGATATCTCGAAAACTATCACTACAAATTATCGATAGTGTTACATCAACGGAAAGGAAATTTAATTTCCTATCCGCTGATGTAAGAAAATATGGGTGGTTCCATTTAAAAAAATCAAGTTATCCTTGTTTGAAAAAAAATATTTTAGGAGCAATAGAAATTATTGAATTCTAAAAGCAAGATTTTTGGCAATGAATGAGAATGATGCGGTACCCTTTCCGGAAGTAAAAAAACGAAATCCACATCTCTCTACCGGTATCCGTCTTCGAGATATTAAAAGTTTTCGCAGGCACTGCAAACGTCATTTTTTCTACAAACTGTCAAATAACTCAGAAGCAATGCGACGTAGGCCCATAGTATGGTTATTAAAGTGACATTTAAATTCAACGAGGAATTCAAAAATGTAATAATATATAGGTTGTTATATTTAAAATAACGAAGTTGGCATGAGTTTCCGGAATAACCGGAAGTCCGCCATTTCTGAAAATAATTTTAAAACGTGTAGTTTATGACTGTGGACAATTTTTATATGACATTTTTTCGTATTTGTAATAGTAAGGGAGTTATGGAGCAATCCCGCTTAAGTGGGCCACCCTGTATATAACGTTGGAATCATAGACATATAGTACATAGTTACGAATGTTTGTGAACGGTAGAAATTTGCGTAATGGGTATTTATGGTTAGATGCAACTTATTAAAATGATTTATGAGCTCTGGGCTCTACATATGAACGTAACTAATACGTCTTTGTTTATATAACGTGTCATCGAGTAGCTGAATTAAGGTTAGGTTTAAGTCACATACGCACTACTCGTAACAATTTTGAAATACTGAGTGCGTATGATTGGTACGCAAGCAGATTATTTATATCCACCGTTAGAAGATATTGCTATGATGTGGGAGTTGAACCATTTTGGTTATTGGCTTGCACCATTTCGTCACCGTCTAGACTGATAATGTCATTATCTTAGTTGATCTAGCAACGATTAGCAGAGATTTTGTGAGTTATAATGTCAATAAACAAAATACACTCACGTACCACACAAAATTAAATAAACGTACGTAGGTGTATTTTGTTTGTTACAGATCCTGCCACAGTTCCAGTGTTCCAGATTTTTCAATTTATAATGTAAAATTTAACTCACTTGTGAAGAAGAAGGAAAAGGCCATGTATTTTATTCCCTCCCCAAGGAGAGCGGGCTGCTCGAGCTTTCCGAGCTCCTTCAGCCACAATCACGGATTCCCAGCATACATACATTACGTATATATGCATGGCGGGATTAAAGGTGGGCACGGTCAGGATAGGATCGGAAAGAACGGAGTTAGGGTTCTGAGGTGGAAAAAACTACCCCAGCATTTACCTAAGTAGCCGCACATGGTGTGCACATACGCAGTGACCATGGCGCTACATGTGTAGGAGGAAAACCCCTGAAAAAAAACCCATACAAGGTACACGGTAACGGGAATCGAACCCATTACCTCCCGAATGCTGAGCAAGGTTATATATATATATATATATATATATATATATATAAGCATTTTTCATTTTGTTGTGGGCAAAACCTGGATGTCAACGCATTTAATGAATATCCGATATCTCATTCAATGGTGCCATTTTGTGTTTTGAAAATTCTATTCTAACCTTAAAAGCGCAGATTTCAGGCCTATGAACGCTAATTTAGACCTTTAGATACATTTCAATTCGAAATAATAGTCTGCAACTATTTCTTTTTTTTTAATAAAAAAAAACAGAAAAGAAAAGAACTGACGGGTATTTTTGCAAAACGTTTCAAATTTTTATTAAAAACAAAAATGTTGTAAATATTAATTTTTATTATTACTTTATGTACTCTAATTGTACTATTTTATAAATTTTATTTTGCACTTTGCTTCCATTTTGATTCTTTAATAGACATATTAATGGTCCAGTGCAAAAAAAATGGTGGTAGACATTTTTTTTAATCGCTTAATTTTTTGTTTTAAACAACATTAAAAATAGAGAACGATAGCGGCTAGGCTTAAAAAATTATTCAAGGTCAAAAGTCACAAAAATCTGTTTTTTTTTGCAAAAATCTCGTTTTCTATGGCTCGGAGGTCAAATGAGGTGGTTAGAAGAAAGAAAGTTTATGAAATTATCTACAAAAATGGTCCTATTCGTTTTTCACGTACGACGAATCGGTTGCGAAGTATAGAGTGACGAATGTGAACGTCGAGCGCTGTATCCGTTTCCGTACCTTCGTTAAGGTAGAATCAAGGCGCGTTTTTTTACATGGTGTCCCCAGTAGGCCTAGTCCATGTTGAGTGTAAAAAAATTACGTTCTCGTCTTCATAAATTTCATGTATTACTATTTCAATGTCAGGTTCTAGGAGGTCTGTATCTTCGTTACCTTTCTCATCTTTGCTGATATTTGTTACAAAAAGATCAATATCACTCTCAGTAAAAACATAATCGAAACGGCAGAAGATTCAGGCATTGTATTGAGACATGATTGTCCATAACAGTTACCGCATACAATGGTGCAAGATAATTTTTCTGCGTTTACAATTTGCACCGCATCCTTTCGTACAATTACAAAAAATTATATTAAGGATATTATCTGGCGCAGGTGGTAACAATGTTGTAATGGGCTCTAAACAAATGTTATTAAAGATCCAGCCCTACTGTTGTAGATCTATGTCTCTTCCCAGCCATGTTTGGACCTGGTAATATACACGATACAAGTGTTGTTGAGCTGCTGCAGTTGTAGGTGGAAACGATGGTAATTTTTGCAGCAGTATTGAATCTTGTCGACTTCGCAAAACTTAAATACCGGTAATTATCAAGAGATGTTTTCGACTTAGGAGCTCCATGTATTTCCAATAAAATTTTCACTTCCTTCTCAAATATAAGTTGTTGAGAACAACTTTCTTGTTAAAAAATTTCGGCAGCTTGATACAAATCAGGACGACTTGCGAACATTTCTAATGTATTTAGTTTTCTCCTGTTTAATAGAGCACAAGTGGTATCACATCCGGTTACTGACTGTAGCAATAAAATATGTTCCTTACATTTGTAAAACTTGAAAAATTATAACCAAAAGTTCGATGTCCTCGTTAACAATTGATTCTTCTATTGCAGTTTTAATAATTAACACATCGAAACGTAATTTTTTTACACTCAACATAGACTAGGCCTACTGGGGATACCATGTAAAAAAACGTGCCTTGTATTCTACCTCAATGGTGGTGAGGATCTGAGGAAACGGATACAGCGATCGACGTTCACATTCGTCACTCTGTACTTCGCAAACGGTTCGCCATACGTGAAAAATGAATAGGACTATTTTAGTGGATAATTTCATGAACTTTCTTTCTTGTATCCACCTCAATTGACCTCCGAGCCATAGAAAACCAGATTTTTTCAAAAAACCTTGAATAATCTTTTAAGCCTGGCCGCTATCGTCCTCTATTTTTAATGTGTTGTTGAAAACAAAAAAATGAAGCGATTAAAAAAAATTGCTGCCACCATTTTTTTGAACTGAACTGCAAATGACTGGACTATAAGAAACGCGACGTCACCATCTCTGATGTCATCATAGCCATTAATTCACAGAACATTTTACGAAATATATTTAGGTTGGCAAAGCTTGATCCGGAATTGTCATGCATGTCATTCCTACAAAATGTGTAAGAAACAGAATGCGTCCAGTGGAAACCTTTGATGTGAGCAAATTCGCGACCGTATTTTTGGCAATTTCAAGTATTACAGGGGGCGTACATACAATATTATCTTCCATTTTCGTGTGTTGTGACAGAATTTGGATAAAACAAAAGACTACTAGATCAAATTTTCACTTTTAAAATTAAGACGTTACCAACCGCCACAAAAATTCATAAAGCAAAACTGTTTGTTTAAAAAGGTCAAATTACAAAAAATAGCATAAAAACGTATTTCATAAGACCGTGAAGCACTCATTCTTTAAAAAACTCGTGCCTATGCCACTCGTTCTTTTAAACTTGGATTCGTGCTTCAAGACTGGTCTTATGAAACTTGTTTTTTAATATACTATGGTGTAACATGCACAAATAGTACACACTTTATATTATTTAATTTTTATTTTTTTTAATCAGAAAATAAACCAATCTTAATTAATGATCTTTGCGTAATTTTGAGTAAATCGTATGATTGTAACAAATTACACACATTTCTCTAAATATATTATTGAAGGTTATAAATAAATCATGAGTTAATTATGTCCATATATATCTTTCTTTTTTGTAATGAACTCCTTTTGCCCACGCACGCTACAAATTGATTTTTTACTAAAAGAATTAATATATTTTCATCGGCAAACGAAAATAACTATAATGATCTATGAATTAGTAAATGTAACACCTACTTTAATTTAAAATAAATCTAAATTTAGGCCATATTTTATATTAATAAATAAATATCCCATTAACTCTTAAAAGTTCATTGAAAAAATTGAACTGTAAAATATAAATATTTCTTTACCATTCATTCAGTGGTTAAGATCCGAGAGGATAATTAATGCTCCAGCATTTTCTTAAATAACCGCACACAATGTTCATATATGCAATAATCGCGCCCTACATCTGAATAAAAACAATCTTTTGACAATCGTCTTACTTAGCAGATGGTTAATTGTTACAGTCCTGTAACGGGTACGGTTCTGTGCAGTGTCAGTTTCAAGAAGCGTTGCCGCTCTAGGTGAAACCAAAAAATTGTCCCTTTCTTACCTCCGCTGCTCACTGTAATATTCTCATAGTATAATAGATAGTGGTCATTACTGATCTGCACCTTTGTTCTTCATACTAAACAATAGTTTACAATATAATTGTTACGTACATGCTTCGTATGTGTGTAACTAGTCTTAATCTATACTCCCCCTACCAGATGGCGCTCTTAGTCAACCGCTTAAACTTGCCTAAGGGTAGAAACGGCACTTATTAAAGCAATATTAATAAAATATCTCAGTCTACTTAAAATTTATGGAGTGTATATTTAAAAAAATGTAACGGGAGACCTACCTTGCCCTCAGATAGGAGGAACTCCAACTAGTACGTTAAAAAACATTACCCCTGGAAGTACTTCAAGGGTTATATTTTCTTCATAAAAAATGCAAACTAATTCATGCAGATACAAAACCTGAAAACATATTAGTTGTGACTAATGATGCTTACACTTCATTGAAAAGTTTGGAATGGAGTTACTGAATACTTATGGTACTAAAATTAGTATTTACATAATATTTTATAACTCATGTTTTAGTGGACGCAACCGAATCGAATCAAGCTGTATGTATCGATCAAATTAGCGGCTATGAAGAACCTACAGAAAGAACTTCTTCCTACATTTGTACAAATATGTGTTTCTTAATTTATTGGGATTTAAATATTTTCTCGGCTTAATGGTAATTTGTTAGCACAATGATAGTGTCCCATGAAGTGATCAAGTTGTCTGAATTTAAGAATAATTTGCTATATTATGTACAATATACAGCGACGAGATTGACCGAAAACGCAATGGCTGACGACGAAGTGCCGACAACGAAATGAGGTAGACCAGTTTTGGATGAAAGAATTGTGATGTTACATATTTGAAAATCATAGACAAAAGTGCAAAACCCGTGTTACGCGAAAGAAATTTTGTTTAATTTTATTTCCTTGGTTGGGATGATAAGAAGGAAGTTGTTGCCTTTTGTTCATTATGTGAAAAGGAAATAATTCCGTTTATTTCATTTTGTTCATAAATTGTAAGCAATTAGTGTTTGAGCGGTTGTGGCTAAAGTATGTTTATTGTGCTGCTTTCGGTAAGTGTCAATATTTATAGTAAAATTCGATTCTTGTTAATTTTGTGGATAAAAAGTAAAAAGTAAACATGAGTTACTAACATTATATTAATACGCCTCTTCAATAAAAGGAAGTCTCTTAAAATTTATGTACGAAATTACCACCATAAAAGTATTTCACCGAGTTCTTCTAAAAAGATCTGCTCTGTGTTTTTTTTTTCGCGTTTTCACACATAATGATGGTTCACCACCAATTTTTATAGAAAGCACATCGGTGAAGTAATTGAGCTTAATGATAAACCAGATAAAGTAAATCTTGAAGGCGAACAGGATAGGCCGACTCGGATGAGGAAGAGTATAACGTTCCATTAGCTCCCTTCCTAAAAATACTGCTACAGAAACAAGAACCAGAAAAAGGTAGCGTTTTTCTTTTTTTTTATGATTGTGGACCTGAACAGGCTAACTTTGGCCTATCGTGCTAAACCACTCAGAAACACTTAGGAGGATGGATAGAGGGATAATGAATTTCCAATAGATGCCTATGAACATCTACCTTAAATTTTCTCATATCATAAGTGAGAGGAAAACAGGAACTAGGGAGATCATTCCAGAGTTTAGAAGAGAGTGTAGAAAAATGTGGATTGCGCCCGTTTGGTACGACAAGTGGAGATTTGTAATGCATACTGAATGAGCGAACCGAGTGTTTCTCGCAAAGATAGCCCGAGATGGTATCAAAGAATATAATTCAGCAGCACAATAGCCGTTGTAATAACGATAATACAAAGAAAGAACTGAAACCAATGCTCAAGGGACTGTATCTGACAAGTTAAGGACGGGTCATTTATAAGCCTAATCGCTCTCTTTTGAATACGATCAACAATATCGAGAGCGTATTGGGGAGCACTAACCCAGAGGTGAGAATTATATTCCAGATGAGGCCGAATTTGGACCTTATACAGCAGAAGGCGTTGTCGAGAGGTAAAGTACTGCTTAGATCTGTACAAAAAGCCTATTTTACGAGCAGCTGTTTTGGTACCTAACAGAAGATGGTCAACCCATGAGAGATTTGAAGATACAGTCATACCCAACAGAGTAATAGAGTCTGAAAACTTAAGAACTGAGCCATTCATACTTACAACAGGAAATGATCGATCTTTTTGGCGGACACAAGGCAACACTGAGTTTTGTTAGCATTAAATTTAACTAGATTGTTGCTTCCCCATTCGAGAATACGTTGAATGTCTTTGTTGATTGAATTTGCCATTTCAGCTTTAATTTCTTGATTTGACATAGGTGGGTTATCACTATGAGTAGACTGAGATGAACTACAGTGAATAGTGCTATCGTCAGCAAAGCAATGGATGGGGTTAGTTGTTGAAGAAATAAGGTCATTTATGTACAGCAGAAAAAATGTAGGCGCTATAACGGATCCCTGTGGTACGCCCGCGTTAATACTAACTTCTTTTGAAAAAAAGCCATCAACTACGACACTATTCGTCTTTTATCAAGGAAACTAGAAACCTAGTTAATGAGCGTATCATTTAACCCAAACGAGGTGAGTTTGGCAAGTAAACACTTATTCCAAACTAGGTCAAATGCCTTTGAGATAGTATGGAAATAAATCGAGTTGTCTCCCCCAGCTACTGGTTTTTTAACTAACACTGGTGTGACCAGGCATTATTCATCGTTCCATCAGCTATTTTAGATACGAATTTTTTAGCGAATTGACAGAATTTCCAACAAGGAAATAATGTTAACACAACGGACAAGAAATAAAAAAAACTTGTAGCTTGGAAAGTTTCGTAAAACATTTGAATGTCTAGAGACTAGACCAGAAAAACATTCATGTATTACATCAGACATTTTCCAGACGAAGTTTTTAGCGAATTGGTAGAAAAACAATATGCATTTTCTTCAACAAGAAAAAAATATTAACACAAACGAACCAGAAATAAAAAACTTGCAGATTGGAAAGTCTAGTAACGTATTTGAATCGCTAGAAAATAACTTACACTAATGAGGAGGCTGTGGACACTGATGACAGCGATAAACTATGGAAAATTCTTGCAATGGTTGATTCGTTTGAACAGAGGTATGAAGAGTTTCAAATAGAGGAAAGTTCATGAATAGACGAATCTATAATTCCATTCAAAGGAAGCTTTCAATGAAATTATATATGAGGGGTATACTGCGATAATTGTTTCACATCTTTGTTTATCGTGGAGGATCTAATATAAAAAGGTACTCTTGTAACAGATACTACTCAGGCTTGCAGACTTGAGAAGTGTCCCCTAAAATTTGAAAATGGGTTGTCTAAAATAGGTCGTGGAAGCTGGGACTCAAGTGTCAGATGACAAAAATACTTGCGGTCTTATATTATAACAGTAAAGCTGTAAAAATGACTTCGAGTGTTGCTGGGTTTCAACCTTAAGACGAGGTAAAGAGCTGGGAAAAAGACCTTCTGTAGCGGTAATGTATAACATTTGTATAGGATTACTCCATAAAAATCACCTCATTTTACTGTACCACACATTCATCAGGTTAAGGAAAAGGGCCCTTGAGAGTAATATTTTATTATTTCAACCTGGGAGTATCCAGCGCTTGGTTGGAGTATCAGAGAAAATTGGAACTCAAAAAGAAAAATGAACCTTCTTAAATTTACTATCCTGATAACTAAAGATCTAGCGTTTTTTGGGTATCTAATTAGCACACCATCATCCAATAATCCCAAAAACTCGTCTGTCCCCATGTCCACATACGTTGCAACGGGCGTAAACATGGACCTATTCCTTTTGCTTGTTTACACTCGCCACAAAAGAATAAATTGTAGGTTCTTTATAATCTTTATAGTTTCAAAATCCTTTATTTATATTGTTTTTGTGAGAACTTAAAATGGTTACTCTTTAATTTAATTTGGATCGTTTCAACTTTTAAAAATATCATTCATTAATTTAAATTTATTTTACCTGCTATTAGGTTTCTATCTGTGTAGATGAACTGTAATACTTGCTTCAACAAATTCCTCTCTTGTCGGGTTGCGTCGGCTACCGCTATTATTAAAAGAAATGATTATTGTTATCATTCACCAAAATTATATTTAATTCTGATTTTTTTAATATATATGTAATTTGTAACTTTATTGAATTTACTTGTTTCAGTATTAACGCTTTTAGTATTCGTAATAATAAGAATAAATCAAACGTCTACCTACATTTAATTACTTCAAAACGCAGAAAACATTTGTTTACAATAACACATAAAAACCAATCCTATTTATTATATTTCGTATTCTTAACAGCTACCGTGCATACATATTTTCTGAATAAACAGTGAATGGAATCGGTTTCATTCCGTGTTGATATTTAAACACAGATTTAAAGGAAAATAAAATACATACATGTTTCTTTTATTGCACAGTTACCAATCTTACTTGTCACTTGTTAAAAGCCGAAGGTTTGACAACTTCGTTACTATGCCGTCGCTCTGGAGTCATATTCCTCAAGAGTCTTGTTCTTCAAATACGTTCTCCTTTGTTGCTGATCTACCACACTTCCTGTTCCAGCTTATCTATTCGATTACTATTTTCTGGTTGTATTATTTTATCAATCTTAGTTATCACTGCGAATTGTTACTTGCCCACCACAAACTGTAAGCATATTACTAACAGCAGTGCTTCTACTTTAACTATCAATATTTCCTGATTTGTTCCTTGAATATTGATTGATTACACTGGATCGATTATCGTCTTTTATGTTTATCGTTCAATATTTAAACACAATCAATGACGACTTCCGATACGGACAAACACGTTATTTTAGGTTATTACATCACTTTTCTTGTTATCACCAATTTGACAATACTAAATTCTATTAAATTTTCTCAATTTAGAGGGTAACGTGACTATTCAGTCACTGCTCTCCTTTAGGCTAAGGGCAACCAACTTCCACTACTCTAAGTACCTACTCAAAACTGCAAGTCATGTTAACTGTTCATTTCCCCTCCTTCTACATCTCATTTATGCATTTGCAGATTGCCGCGTTTATTTAAATATTTCCTAATTAAATATGTACATAACTTATTGAAATAAATTCAAGCTTCTCGTATCAATATTAAATAAACTTATATATAAACAACAAACAATCATTTCTTAATCTATAAAATCACACATAAACTATAAAATATCATATAACTTAGCGCGAAATTTGAATTCCTCAGGCACCCGTAACAGTACCCCCTCTTTGTTTTTGAATTAAATACCTTAATTCGAAAACAGACACAGAAACGATTTAGCAAGATTCACGTATCTTTTTAAATAATCTTTTAAAAGTAGATCGTATTTTACAGTATTTTAGCAAATACTGTCTTTCAGCATCTGCGTAACTTTTGTAGCTCACAACATAACACCAGAGTACGGATGTGAAGTTGGCCCCCAAGTTAAAAATTTTTGTTTTGTTACAATTGTTTGTTGGTGTTTGTTTTGCTACTTTTTGTCGTTGGTTGGTTATTAATATTTTCTTAATGAAATCTTTTAATTCAGGTATGAAGTTAACCCGCCAAGGTTAAAATGTTTTTTTTTGTTGCAATCGTTTGCTATTTATGTCGTTCGTTGGTTGTTAGTATTTTTTTAATTAAATTTTGTAATTTCGGCATAACGTAGCTCACAAGGTTAAAATTTGCCATTATATACTATTTAATATTTAATTTAAAAAATATAAAAAACCAACAAGGGATGAAAAGTAGCCAACAAATATCTACCCAACGATTGTAAAAAAAACGAAAAATTTCAACTTTGGGGGGCTAATCTCACGCCTAAATTAAAAAATTTGGATAAGCCCCCTCGAAGGACATTCTCACTTTAAATAATCAAACAGGCGTAAATTATTTAGAATATAAAAAATAATTAGTTTTGGCTTTTCTAGAGCGACATTTCTTAAGCGGACTCATCAGGTTTTGTCCTCAGAAGGACTGTTTTCGAACTTGAGTCGAATTCATACGGTATGATTTTTTCTCAAGCATTTGATTACTCTGTTTCGACTCAAGTACGAAAACAGTACTTCTCAGGACTAAGCCTGGTGACGGAAGCAGGGTCCGCAATAAAAACCGTGGAAGTCAACTAATATGAAACCACAGTTACAAAACACCTATAATACAGAACTGAAAAATAAAATATGAAAATGCAAATTTATGAATCTGCAATCTGATTCGCGCTTTATCATCTTAACCCTTGCATTTGAATATAAGTTTATATTCAAAGCCGTTTTTAAGAAAGATTTGAATTACTTAGGTTAAAGAGGTGTTGTTACAGATTTCATAACGGTAATTTAGTGTCAAAGTGTTGCATATCTTTTATTCTTTTATAAACATTTTTTATTTATTTATAAATACTCTGTAAGTAATATCAGAATAACTCCTCATACAATGTGGAGACATTGTAATTTTCACTTTCCAGCCAATCTCTTTCTAATTTAATCTTCTTTGTTTTTATGGTTTACGAGGTCCCTATAGAGTGCACTCTTATGTGGAACACCGTTAATAGCCACACACCTTAAGCATATTAACAGCAATTATTTTAATAATAATTGTTTTGTAAACCTTTTGACACTAACATTATCACCAATAGAATCTTGCCTAATCTTAAAGACACGAATACCATACGAAATTTGTTGCGCTTTCAATATATATCCCGTAAACGTATTCGTTGTTTTCAAAAAGAGTTTTAAATTTATGAAACTTACTTTTTTGTGTTTAATCGCGTATTTATATGTCCAGTTCTATACGATGACATGCAATGTATTCAATCATTGTAAACGGGATTATCATCATTTTTATGTAATTCAATCTTTATTTTATTTCATTATGTAAATTAAACAAGTTTATCTCATTTTTTGTATTGTGTCCATTTATAACAATCTTGAATTTCTTATTTTTATCTAAGAATAGAAAAGCAACGCAATAGTTTATACCTTTTATGAAATTTGTATTACTCGGAATTGCTCTACATGATTTAAAACCGTGAAAATTATTTCTGCACCAAAACGATTGCAACTTGACTACTGCAACCTAATGTTAATGTCGCTCAGTTGTAGGCGATGATAAGCCCATCACGGAACTCCAGTTCATTGTCGCTCATCGCAATTAAATATCTCTAAACCTTCAGTTATGCAAAATGATGTGTGTTTATGTACAAAGTAGCTAGCCACGGCACCTACGATGTGACAGAAACATTATCGAACCGTATTGGTACGTAATTCACATAATTAAAATGTTACTGTCTGGTGAGTGTAAAGGCCACATAGATTTTTCTACAATAGTGCCCCTGGCAACGTTGTTACCCAAAACTAATTATCCACTAAATACTTTACTGAGCGATGATCAAACTACTATACTAAAAATCCGATATAATCAGCATTCTTATACATGATTTTGCATTGGAGAAGATTAATTTTTATGTAATATTGAATTATCCTTGAAACGCTCTGTATAATTTTGTTCTACATTCAACAGTTTCCAAATATTCACAAAGAGTGTTTTAGGGCTCGTGTAGGGTATCGTTTCATGCACGTGTGAAGTTAGCACACCCACATAAAAGTTTCGTAGTTCTAATTGGAGTTCCAGCTTTCTTTGGAATAATGCAGCAATGATTCATATATTCGTTGGTTAGCGGTTACAAATTTAAGCCTAATTAAACACCCAATTTCAAGGTTTAACAGTTCTTTCTGTGTGTACTACACTTCCTGATAATTAAATAAGATTTAGGCATAATGGAAAGCTCCTGATATTTTCAGTAAGTTTCAAAAAAATCACGGTTACATTATATAGTGTTTTTGAGCTGCAGTCGACTAGCGCCAGTTTTGACAAGTGCGCACAGAGCTATCCGTATTAAAAAGTTATTACACTTAAAAAATGTTCGTTTTGGCTGAAAATTATTTCACGAGTTCCAGTACGTCTGGCAGGATTCTGAAGCTTTTAAAGAAAATTATAATAGCCGATCCGGTCGCATATTAAAAAGCTGTTCGATTTTAAAGAACGATTCAAAAACTTTGTGTTTTACTGAAAACTATATTTTGAAAATTCAGTAGTTCTGGCACGAGTTATCCAACTTTAAACAACATCGATTTGTTTTTAGACGACGTCCAAAATAATTTTTTTTCATGGTTCAATTAGTTTTGGCATGAGTTTAGCTAATATTCGTAGAGTTTTAAATAAAAGTATGAGACCCGCAAACGATCCGATCGCGCAGGTTGTCTTTCTTTTAAAAAGTCCTATTCGAAAATGTTCTGTTTTGTCGAAAATTATTCTTCGAGACTTCCAGTAGTTCTGGCAAAACTTTTAGGTAGTATTATTAAAGTTCTAAACAAACTATGATAACCTATCCAATTACTCATTAGAGTTTTATAGAGATCTAATTAAATCTGTGAGAGCCCCACGCGATTCGATTGAGCATTAAAAGTTAACCGATTTTAAACAGTATCGATTCGGAAATTTTCTATTTTCCGATTTTGGTTCTGGCCACTTGTTAGTTTGTGATGGTGTCACGTGCGGTCATAATAACCCTACCAGAACTCTCAAAAATTAGTTTTCTCTCAAAACAGAACATTTTCCTTAAAAGAGTAATAAATTTTTTATGTGCGACCGGATCCTTTTTAGCCTCAAAATTGATTCAATTGGTCATAAAATTTATACCTTATAGGAAAATAGTCGAAAAAACTCGTATCAGGACTTATTGAACTAAAAAATAACTTTCGGTAAAATACAAACATTGGAATCGACGTTCTACAAAGCCGAAAAGAATAGCTGTTTACGCCAAACCAGAATTTATAAATTTTTATTTAAATAAAATAGTAGAACAGGGGCACCATCCCCTCCACTTTTTTACGTCACAAGCCCCGCCCACTTTCACTTTTTTATATGCCAACGTGTGAGACCGTATTTTCCACCCCTATGGTTCCTTTTGGGAGGCCTTTTTCAACCCCTTTTCATTCCCAATTATTTTTGTTTTTATTCGCCCACGTGTGAGACCGTATTTTCCACCCCTATGGTTTCTTTTCGGTGTTTATTTTCAACCCCTTTTTATCCCTAATTATTTTTGTTTTTACTCACTTACTTGAGGGGCGTATTTTTCACCCCTTATTTTATGGCAGCCCACGTGTGAGCTCGTATTTTCCACCCTTATTATTTATGGTTTCTTTCCAGAGGTCTTTTTCAACCCTTGATGGAATTTTTACCCTAATTACCGCCTCTTTGGCAGTTTAGCCTCTAGAAGGTAGGCAAATGCGTGCGCGTACAATATTCTAATAAGAGGCCCTAATGCTACCTCATAGGACAGATATAAGAAGTTGTGTTAGGTCTGCACCCGGCCCCCTTGGTTGGAAGTAGTATTATAACAAGGGGATCCTAATGCTAACGCGTAAGACAAGTGTAAGAAGTGTCATGTAGGCCTTCGATCTTGTGTTAGGGTCTACGCCCCATGTCGCGGTCCCTTAGCAGGTAAATTTGAAATAAGGGTGCCCTAATGCCAGCTTGTAAGACGTCTAGAGCTTCGCAACTTGTTCTCGGGCCTTCGCCCCCTGGCTGGAGATCCCTAACCTTATAAGGCAAGTGTAGAGCTTAGCTCCTATTGTGCCCCCTTGGTGCAATTGTATCAGGGTCTGCGCCCTGGCCCCTTTGAGTTAAAATTGATTTTAGCTCCATCTAGTGGCGTATAGACTAATGAACATTTTCTATAATATCAGTTAATCATGCACACCTCTCTTGCTCCATCTCGTTTCTCTCTCTCCTTCTCTCTCTTTCGCCTCTTTCTCACACACAAAAAAAATCAATTAATTAATTAATTAATCAATCAATCTCAAACAAATCATGATCGATCAAATCAATCAGGCCAATCTCAATAAATCAACCGAAATCATGTCTTACAGTGTGCGGAAACCAGATTACAGTTCAAAACTGAATACATTAAAGTCTAAATTAAATATGAGGTGAAATAATAAATAATTTCTACCCTAATGCAATGGTGCTATATATATATATATATATATATATATATATATATATATATATATATATATATATATATATATAGGCAGATTCTCTCTTTCTAAACAGACACCACCTATACATTCGGAAAATTATGTCTGATTTATTTGCATGTTCAATTACATACACACAAGATTGTTTCATAGAAACGTGTTCATTAACAGTTATAAAAACCTCATTAAAAGGACTGGAAAGTAATAATTACTTATATATAACATAGAGTTATATTAAATTAACATGTTTTTAAGAATACCAAATTGATATAATGAAAATAAAAGGCAAACGGTTTTAATGGTTTTATTATTATAAGAGAATTAACAATAACTACAAGTTTAAAATCCACGAATACACGTACCAACTATTTGTAGACCTGATTTTATGACATCATCCTATAAGAGTAATAATACATTTTAAAAATCTTTATCGGAATTTTGCTAGCTAACTATATATATATATATATATATATATATATATATATATATATTAAAAATAATACGTTTACCTTTGAAGTGTTTTTTCTTTTAGTTGTTCTAATAATAACTATATGTTAAACTGAAATATTTTTTTATACAACGTATCCACATGTAGTCTCAGTAAACACGTTTTATGAATGGTTGGATATAAATTGGCTATTGCATTCCGATCATTAACTAATTTAGAAAGTAATACACAAAACCTGATTACTGCTACTCGTATTTAGCAATTATATTGTACTTATAAGTTTACATTCAAAATACAAAGATTTTAAAAATTTTGCTAACGCAAAATTACCTTTAAATAATTTGAATCTTGAGATTACATAAACTATTGTTATGGCATTCATTAATATCATGTTTAAATATATTTTCCCTTTTTCTATGTAATCATGATTTGCCTGTATACGCAATTATGCACACACACGCACCCACCCACACGCACGCACGCACGCACGCACGCACGCACGCACGCACGCACGCACGCACGCACGCACGCACGCACGCACGCACGCATCCATGCACGCACGCACGCACGCACGCGCACGCGCACACGCACACGCACACGCACACGCACACGCACACACACCCACACGCACACGCACACCCACATGCACACGCACACGCACGCGCACACGCACACGCACACGCACACGCCCACACCCACACACACACACATACGCGCACACACACACACACACAAAACACACACACACACACACACACACACACACGCACGCACGCACGCACGCAGCACGCACGCACGCACGCACGCACGCACGCACGCACGCACGCACGCACGCACGCACGCACGCACGCACGCACGCACGCACGCACGCACGCACGCACGCACGCACGCACGCACGCACGCACGCACGCACGCACGCACGCACGCACGCACGCACGCACGCACGCACGCACGCACGCACGCACGCACGCACGCACGCACGCACGCACGCACGCACGCACGCACGCACGCACGCACGCACGCACGCACGCACGCACGCACGCACGCACGCACGCACGCACGCACGCACGCACGCACGCACGCACGCACGCACGCACGCACGCACGCACGCACGCACGCACGCACGCACGCACGCACGCACGCACGCACGCACGCACGCACGCACGCACACACACACACACACACACACACACACACACACACACACACACACACACACACACACACACACACACACACACACACACACACACACACACACACACACACACACACACACACACACACACACACACACACACACACACACAATGTTAACTAAACGATTTAAAATTTCTAATCTTAAATAAGAGTGACGTAATCTAATTTACTTGAGATTTTAAGATACATTCATCTCATCATCTTCACATTGAACGATTATGTTGCAACAACCTACAAAGCAGCTAATAACCCCTAGCAGTTTTTATCAGATACTATTATTATTACATGGACGTGAGGTTATCCCTAAATTAACTGGTTTTAGCACGGCTCTGGAAATGCTGCACACTCTTCAAATCTTTCAGTTCGTTCTCAGAAGCTGTACCGTATTCATTTCCTCCAATTTTATCTGCATTCTGTTTCGAGACTGTAGTACGTTTTCTAATACATAAACAGAATCTTCAATATTGTGATGCGTGTAGCAGCACAACACGTTAGCTAGCTAGTTTCACCTCTATATTATAGCCTGACCTTATCATAAATACATCTGTGAAAAAGTTAATTAAACATAGCTCCACGGACTGGACATAGCAGGCAGCGTTTCCAATTATGGTTTTTAGTCAACACAATATTGCCTACAACTACATACAATCAACTATCATTGATTTAGCACGAGGAGCAAACGAAAACACGCAAACACGAACACACACAACCGAAAACACGCTAACACGAAAACACGCTATCACGAAAACACGCAAATGCGAAAACACACAAACGAAAACACGCTAACACGAAAACATGCTAACGCGAAAACACGCAAACACGGAAACAAGCTAACACGAAAACACGCTAACGCTAGAACACACAAACGAAAACTCGCTAACACGAAAACACGCTAACACGAAAACAAGCTAACACGAAAACACGCTAACGCTAGAACACACAAACGAAAACTCGCTAACACGAAAACACGCTAACACGAAAACACGCAAACGCGAAAACATACAAACACGAAAACACGCAAACACAAAAACACATAAACGAGAACACGCTAACACGAAAATACGCAGAACGAAAACACGCAAACGCAAAAACACGTAAACCGAAAACACGCAAATACGAAAACACACAAACGAAAACACGTCAGCGAAAAACACGCTAACGCGAAAACTCGTAAAGCTGCAAACATGAATCAAGACAGGGAGCACCGTTGGGAAAAACAAGTTTATTAACAAAAGTGAAGAAAATCTGAGCATTGGAAAATATATTATTATTATTATAAACAACAATACATCATTTTATTTAATAACAACCTTTATCGGTCTTCTTCTTCTTGAACCGTGATTCTTCGCCATCATCATGGTTTTGAGATTCGTCCTCCTCTACCTCATCGCTATTCTTCCTCTTCTGTGAATCATCACCATGACCTTGGATGTGAGATACATTCAGCTCATCCACTTTACCGTTTCCATCATTATCTTGAACGGTTATGTTGTAATAGTTTATTACCAAGTCAGTAAAATCTCTAATGTCCGCTGATGTTGGCTCATAAGCAGGAGAATACATCATAATAATGCTCACTCGATGACAGTTACACTTTAAAGACCGAAACACACGAGAAACCAGAACGCTGCTAGCTTAGGGTCTTGTGCGCTGGCGCGCTCGTTAATGTTCGGGTAGAATCGGTTATCTTCGAGGGAAGTTGGAAGTATTGACCTAACCAGACGGCAGCTTGCGGTCTTAGGAGAAAATACTTCAGCCATAAAAAAGGAGTTTAGAGATATAAATATAAATATAAACATGCCCCGAGGGAAGATATTAGAGTGTGGTTAGGTCAATACTTCAAACTTCCCTCGAAGATAACCGTAATGTTGGCACGAGTATTCATAGAAATTTAAATAAATATATGTGAACTAGCACTCGCGCCGATTTCGTTTCAAGATTCAACTAGGATTGGTACAGTTCTAAAAAAGCTATGATTATAAGTTTGATCACACATGTAAAGGTTCTTCGTCTTTACAAAATGTTGATTCAAACATTTTTGGCCTCACTAAAATTTTTTGTTTTGTCGAAAATGATTTGTTGAGAGTTACAGTAGTTCTGGGACAAGCTTCATTGGGTAAAGATCTACTGTATCTACTGTAACCGATGCGATCGCGCATTAAACGGTTTGAAGAACATAAAATTGTCGGTTTTACCGAAAATTATATTTTGAAGGTTCATACACGATAGTGTTTCAAGCGATCATAATAGACCGAACTCTATTAATACTAACTCCAGTTCGAGCCAGAACTACTAGAAGTCTCGAAAAATGTTTTTTTTTTTTTCTAAAATAGAAAATTTCTCTTTCAAGTCTAATAATTTTTAATTGCATGAAAAAACCGATCGCACATTAAAAATCATTAGATTTTCAAAAAAATACTAGATACAATTGATGCCAGAATATGACTAAAAAATAATTTTCGGCGAAACATAAAAATAGGAATCAATGTTCTATAAACTCGAACTTTAGGAATACTACTTTTCGCCAAACAGATTTTTTTCGATAAAATAGAATAACTTTCTAGTGCATGATCGGTTTGTTTTGCCATAATAGCTTGCTTTAGAACTCTAAGAGTGCTAGTGAAAACTGGCGCCAGAACTACTAGAACTCACAGAAATTATATCGCAACTGAATTTAAATTTCAAACTGGCAAAAATTCTTTTTGCTATCAGAACCTTTTGATTATGTTTGGACATGTTAGGAACTTAAATGCCAGTGCGCTAGTCTACGGGACTCTTTGAACCCCTGCTAGAGGATTCCAAATTTCTTCAAAAGAAAGTTGCAATTTTAATGAGAGCTAGGAAAAATCAATGACATGGATACACAACAGCACTGTTGATAGAAAAAAAACAGTACTGGCATTAGTAGCAATCAGTTATGAAAAATGCCAAATTGGCATTTAGTGTGCGGCCATTTCATCGACGAACCACCTTATCGCCGGTCAACTCATCTCCGAGTTGATTGTACAATAATTTTAAATGGGACCATATGGCAAGTAATACCTCATTTGAAAGCTCATTTCAAGTCTTTTTCAACGACATCAACAACATTAATATATTACTACTGATTCATGAGTTTCAACCCAAAAACTCCAATTAATATTTTGAAGTTTTTGGGTTGAAACTGATAAATCAGTAGTAATATTTTAATGGTATTGATGTCGTTGAGAAGGACTTGGAATGAGCTTTCAAATGAGGTATTACTTGCCATACGATCCCATTTAAAATTATTCTACAAAAGGGCGGTTGTCCGCCATTTTTAATGATTACGTCAATGAATACCATCAAAAACGTTGCATATGTGGCTTAGTTCGGTTTCTCAAAATTTTATTAATTTCAGCGTTATGGTTCACATAATAGGTTGGGGGGAGGCCTTTAGACGGGCACTGTATATCATTTTGGGCTTAACACAGGAATCTTCAAGATAGGATTAGAATTCCATGGTTACATTACTTACCTCTGTCCGACACATTTGCTAAAAATCGGCGATGAGTTGGCCGGTGATGAGCGGGCCGGCGATGAGATGGCACGGCGATGAGATGGCCGCGATGAATCGCCCGCGATGAGTTGGCGGGGCTGACTTCCGATAAAATGTTATTCCAACAAATATTCAATATATTCAAAAGGAATTTAGGCTATTTATGCTTAGTTTGCTTTTCTTATGCTGTATTGCTATATACAGTCACTGTCACGTATTTTAAGAGTTTCGACACCAGTTACAGTAGTCTTCATTTTTGGCGATAACATTAGCACAATAAAGATCTTGGCTAACCTTAAAGATACAGACTTTATTAGATCTTATTAAAAAAAGAAACTTATGTTTTTGTTTTCAGTACAATCAAAAAAGTGTTAAGTTCTTAATACAAAGCTTTTTGTTGTATTTAATGTTACACCATAAAGCTGAAACGTTTCAAAATCAACGCAACTGTCTTGTTCAGGAATTGTTTTGCAAATATTTTTGATTTAGTGTTAACACGATTTGGATCTTGGCTTAATTTAAGGATACACAGTCGATTAAATTTCATTTCGAAAAACATTCAGTATATTCTAGGAGTGAAGCTTTTAATACTTGTTTTTTTTTAATTGAGTGTCACAAATTTGGGTTACATGTATTGATTGCTACCTGGGAAACCGTTTTGGCTACAGGGTTGGCTAAATTCGAAATGTTTTAGAGAACTTTATTACAAACTTAAATCTGCATTAAGATTTGATTTATCTTTTGTGGTTTTTGAGATAAGGTGAAAAAGTCAAAATAGTGCATTTTTTTGCCGGCAGCTCGAAAATGAGTGATAATGTGGTTTTTGATAATTGTCTAGCTTCATTTGCTCTTCAAGAGCAATGATGTATCACAAGTTAATCTTTAAGCATCAAAATTCGAAATTATTGTTTTTTTATAGTAGGTTTTGACTACACGTGGCCTCCATCATGAAGCAAAAGAATGTCTCGTGTCTTTAAACCATATCGCTGATATGTCATTAAATTGCGTAATTTATTTGTTTTACATAGTCTTAAAGGTTTCTTTTTAGTACTTAGTGTGGCTATTAATAATTCTTATGAAGAAAATGCCAAGAACTATCAATTCAAAGTTCTTTAGACAGACGAAACACGGTTTACGAATTGTGCAGTATTTAATAAACATAATCACCATGGCTGGTAAACAGAAAATTCAAATAATTTAGAAGAAGGGCGTCTACAAACAAGATTTCGGTTTAATGTATTGTGTGACGGTCTAGGTAGGTTTAATTGACTGTACCATTTATTTTCGATGAAGAGACAGATATGCGCAACTATTGCAGGAACAAATGATTCCTACTATTAGGAATAATGTTCCTCCAATTGAACGATACACCATTTGGTTCCAACAAGATGGCAAGTTCTCTAAAACTTTTCTTTCCGTGTATCAAAAACGGTTTTCAAGATAGCAATACATGTAAGCTAAATTTGCAACAAGCTGTATACGGTCACAAATCCTAACCACTTCAACAGCAACTACAGCTGTTTTTTTTTAAATAGTTGATCTAAGTCCCTGCCGGATCTTGGCCGCTCTTAAAGATACGAAGTTGTTTATGTCATATTGAGAAGTATTCATTATGTTAAAAAAATTTTACTGCTTAGTTTTTTTTTTGGGCCAGAAATTTGAAGAATTTCAACAAAATTCCCTCTGGCTTCCTTAGTAACAATTGTTGGATACACACGTTAGCACTGTTAGGATCTTGAATAACCTTAAAGATAGTCCGAAATGTAAGCTTTAGTACTTAGTTTTTTTAGGTTTAACCGTATTTTTTTACGCTGGAAACCTTTTAATACTTTTAGTTTGTTAATGGTTTTATAAACACTATTGAAATGAGCATTAGCAACATTACAAGCTTTTCTAACCTTAATGTTGTCTCAACATTACCACAAAATCTTGGCCTAACCTTAAAAATACGTAGTCGGTTAGATTGTATTTAGCAAATATATCCGTTTGATCTGATTTCAGTACAATCAACTATGCATTTAAGCTTTTAATACTTATTTTGAGTGTAGTTTTATTTTCAGCATAAACATGAAACGTTGCAGTACCAGTTGCAGATATTTTGTTTAGAAACTCTTTACCGAGCAGTGGTAATACGATTTACTTAGCATTCAGGGGTAATGCTTTAGATTCTCATTACCCTCTGCCTTTTATGCGGTTATTTAGGCGAATTCTGGGAAAGTAACTTCCCCCTCAGAACTGTAACTCTGTGTCTTCCTACCCTATGCTGACCGTACCTATTCTTAATCCCACCATACATACAACCCAATGTATTTATATTGGAAATCCACCGCTATGGCTGAAGGAGCTTGGAAAGCTCGAACAACCGACCCTTCCCTTCGATGAAGGAATGAACTTTTCCTTTTTTATAAGCAATTATTTTGTCCACTTTATATATATATATATATATATATATATATATATATATATATATATATATATATATATATATATATATATATGTAGGTATAGAAGGTTATGCAATCGACTGTTTTTCATTATCGCTAAATCGACATTTTACAACTTTTGGCCAAGTTTCGCCAAGATCGGCCATGGTGTGTGTCAGTGTTAGTGAATGTATGTTAATATCCATTCCAGAACGAAAATATCTACGTACATAAATTTTGTACTTAAGCTTATTTTCATTTGGCTTGGAGCTAATTAGGTTTTGGGAGAAATCCAGTGGCGGAGAGAGGGGATTTATTAGGGGCAGTTTTTGGTTTTTATCAGATATTTCTAAAACAACTACATATTTCAAAGATATAAAAATATCTAGATATAGATCTTGAACACATCGATTAATACGTTCTACGCAATTTTTTCATACGACGCGTGATTTAGCGGCAAAAACATTCCTAAGCGAGAATTTAAGTGTTAGTTCAAATTTTTGCAATATCTGAATAACGAATTTTATAAGAAAAAGTACAGACATGTTTTTTAAAGAAAACTTAATTTTACATAACTTTTGTTTGTAAAGTTTCTTAATATAATGTAAGGTAAGTCTAAAAATAATTAAATATGAATGAAAATCGTTAAACTGTATTATATATACAGTAAACTCTCGATTACCCGTGGGTGGTTTATTCGCTTTGCGGATTATCCGCGGCGTCCACGGTAAAAAAATTACATTTAAAAAACGGAAAACTACATTAAAATAAGTGTCAAAACTTTAAAATAGATTGAAAATAAAGTATTAAAACGATGTAATACGTTTTCTAAATATATACTGTCACTTGTTAAAGTGATCAGAATCAAAAAGTCCTGTAAGCACTGTACATAACGTAGTTTTTTATGTGAAATCACACATTAAGCGTACATTATTTTAATTGTAATTACTGTACGTTCTTTTATTGTAATATAAACTGATTTAAAACACCTTTTTGTTGTTTTTTAGTACCTTCAGCCATTTTTGACCACTATTGGCTATTTTGCGTCCACAGTCGGCGATTTTTCGGATTATCCGCAAACTTCGCTTATCCGCGATACCCGCGCCGGTCAACTCCTCAGATAATCGGGAGTTTACTATATATATATATATATATATATATATATATATATATATATATATATATATATATATATATATATATATATATATATATCTTATAGAAGCGGCGACTTGGGAATTTTTTTAATTTAACATGTAGACAACGTGCCCAAGGTAAGGATGAAAAGTATGGGGATTTTGAAAACGATAAGAGATACGAAGACGGTTAAATTAGATAAAAGTTGTATAATTTAGAGCATGTTCACATGTAGTTTGCAAAAGTTCATTACTGTTTATTGATTTCGGGTTTTTCTTTTTTCGCAATTCCTTCATTTCTTTTAAAAGGTTTTCAAAAATCAAAGCTATTTCTTCATTCTCACTTTTTGAATTCTATTAGATGGCGTTTTCAAATTATGTATTCGACGTTTCGTCTCCGAGAAACCATCATCAACTCTATTTTTATATCGCCGCAACCAACGAAACACCTTGAATTCGATAGTATTTTTTATTACGAATTTAACCATATATTACATATGATGGTTTTGCAGCTAATTTTTAAGAAAAATTCTGATTAATATTAGTATTTGATAATATTTTACTACTCGAATCTTTTAAACCTATTTAATTAAAGTTAAATAATTACAATAATTGTTCAAATAGGTTGCCGTTATTTACTAGATACAGGTAAGCTCTCTTTACTGAAGAATTTAAAATACGGTCTAGCATTTTTGGCGAAATTGTTAACTGCTGCCATGATCGATACTAACAACTGCTCTTCATTTTCAAAACCCCCATCATACACTTGGTTTTTCAGGTAACCCCACAGAAAAAATCATACTATATGCTGTAAGTTCTAATCCATTTTCCTGTAAACCGCAATGACAGATAGTTCTGTGTAGTTTTTGAGTTATGTGCTGGTGCACCATCATGTTGAAACCAACAGTTGTTAATAAGTGCTAAAGGTAATTCATCCAAGGCATTTTCCAAATCGGTCCTTAGAAAGTTCAGATATCGTTCTCCATTTAAATTGTTGTGATCGGCTGATCACTAGAACAAACTCGAAATTTATATGGATGAAACTTATTCTTATTTCAAATGAATTAGCTGTGTCAATACGATGTTCAATCTGTCTTGTCGATATTTCAGGGTTTTCAACAACGGCTTGTAAAACGGTATTAGCTTTTTCGTCATCAGGATGTTTTTCATGGGATGGAACACGTTTTGTAAATGAACCAAATTCTTTTAAATTAGATTCCAAATGTCTAAAGATGGATTTAACAGGTTTTCTTCGTTCAGGATATCTTTTCCAAATATATCAGCTCAGTAACTACACAATTTCTATGGGACAAGATGTAACATGTCAACATATCGAACTTTCTTCGTTTGTAAAATTTCGTCTTTCCATAGATACGCTTATTGATTAATTATAACCAAAAAAAAAAAAACAACCCGGAGAGTAATGGTAATAAAAACAACTTAAAATACGTACAATTCAAATAACAACAACGATGTCAACGCAATAAAACTAAGTGAAACTGTTTTCAACAGAACGTTAAACAAGTGTTATTTTACCAAAGCCTTCTAGTATTAACTGATATCATATGAAAAACGTAAAAATGAAAATCCGAATATTTCAGCTTCAAAACCATAAACATGGTTAAATTCGTAATAAAAATACTATCGAACACAGGGTGTTCCGTCGAAACGTCGAACAAAATATTTTAAAATGCATCTAATACAATCTAAAAAGTGACAATGAAGAAGTACCTTTGGTTTTTAAAAATCTTTTGAAATAAATGAAGGAATTATGAAAAAAGAAAAACCCAAAAATCACATTTTGTTTTAAATCTCGGAAACAATAAACAATTATGAGCTTTTGCAAACTACATCTGAACATGCCCTAAATCATAAAACTTTTCTCTAATTTAATCGCCTTACCGTTTTCACGACCCCGAACTGTTCATCCTTGTCTTAGGCACGCAGTAAATTAATCTCTATCTGACATGAAGTTTTAAACATCGCTCTTACATGTTATTGTTTTTACAATGTTGCCTGTTTTTGTTATGAACGTATAAAAAAGAAGTTGCATACTTACCCTAAAAAATTATTATTATTGTTTTTGTTTTTATAATGTTGCATATTTTCGTAATGAACTTATTATAAAAGATGTTGCATAGTTGTTCTAAAAAAATGTTATTAAAATTATTTCATTTCTTTTAATTTAAGTTAGCATCTAGATGTCTATTAATCTCTATCTGTCATGAAGTTTTAAACGTCGGTTTGACATAGATTATTGTTTTTGCGTCTACAATGTTGCCTATTTTCGTAATGAACTTCTTATAAAAGATGTTGCATAATTGTTCTAAAAAAATGTTATTAAAATTATTTCATTTATTTTAATTTAAGTTAGCATCTAGATGTCTGTTAATCTCTATCTGTCATGAAGTTTTAAAGGTCAGTTTGATATAGATTATTGTTTTTGCGTTTACAATGTTGCCTATTTTCGTAATGAACGTCTTATAAAAGATGTTGCATAATTATCCTAAAAAATATTATTAAAATTATTTAATTTCTGTTAATTTCCATTTGTAGGTTGTAAGGTTGTGTGGTGTTCCACGCCAGATATTTTCATATTAACATTAGCACTACAAGGATTTTGCCTATTTTTAAATACACGCAGCTGATTAAACAAATTATATTCCAAGATATTCATTTTGGGTTTAACTATTAAACATTTTAAGAGTAATTGCAGCAGTCTGCTTTAATAAAAATTGTTTTGTAAGGATTTTACCACAGTAACCTTAAAAATACGACTTTGGTTAGAATGCATTCCAAAAATAAATTCGTTTATTTTCAATATAACTAAAAAAAGTTTATGCTTTTAATACTAATTTTATATGCGTGTAATGGTAGTTTTATGTGTTCATTAAACTTGAAACGTTTCAACAGCAATTGCAGCTGTTTTGTTCAGCAATTGTTTTGTAACTAATATCTTGGCTAATCGCAAGCACACGTAGTCAATTAAATTTTATTCCAGAAAATATTCAATGTATTTAGTACTTGGACTTTTTGGGGTTTATTATTTAAACGTAATTGCATCTGTCTCCTTCAATAAAAACTGTTTTGTAAGTATTTATTGACCTTAACATTATCACAAGAAAGAAACATTTCTTTTGTTTTCAATATAACTAAAAAAATTTTAATATATGGTTTTTTGTGTTTTATTGTGTATTTTTATGTTTAGTCATATACCTGAAAAGTTTCAACAGCAATTGCCGCTGTCTTCATTAATAACCATTGTTTTGAATCCCATTGGCTAACTTTAAAGATACATGGTCGATTAGGCTTTATACCGAGAAGTATTCATTATATTGAAAAAAGGGTTAAACTTTTAATAATTAGTTTTTTTTTTTTGAGGTCTGTACATAACCACAAATTTTAAACGTTTCAACACCAAATTCCAGCTGTCTTCCTTAGTAACGACTGTTTTGTAAACCTTTGGTACAAACGTAGCACAATTAGGATCTTGGATAACCTTAAAAATATAAAGCCGGTCAGAATTTATTCCGAAAAGTGTTCAACGTATTCAAAAAGAAATTTAAGCTTTAGTACTTAGTTTTTCTTTTGGAGTTAATCATGTTGTTTTACATATAGTTATACAGTAGAAATGTGTGTATATCAATTGCAGCTATTTTGTTTAATAATTATTTTTAAACATATTTTGATCATGAACTTTAGTACCATTAAGACCTTAAAGGTACGAAATCCGTTCCGCTTGCATCAACATTAGAACAAGACCTTGGCTAACCTGAAAAATGCAAAATCGTTTAGATTGCATTCTAACTTATTTTTATTATTATTTTTAAGTAACATCGAAACATTTCAACAGCAATTGCAGTCGTTTTGTGTAACAATTCTTTTGTAAACGTAATTAACATTAACATTAGCATCACTAGGATCTTAGCTAATCGCAGTCGGTTAAAATTTATTCCAACAATATATGTACACTGTGTCCACGGAATGAGTTCATTATAGGCGTAAATGACCAAAAACTTTGGAATTTAAAAACGATTCTTTCAGATTCAGCCCTGCCGAATTGGAAATAAGTTTTCATCATATTTTTAATTTTTTTAATTCAAAGCCGCCTTGGTGATGGAGCAAAAACTATTTGCAGGTAAAGTACCTGTTTTTGTGTATCATAGAACAAAATTTTATTAACAAAAGCTGTTCCGAATCGAAATAACTGCAACATTTGAAAATAATCGGCACAATTTCATGAAACCGTAATTTTTATTTATTAAGACCATCGATTAGATCTAGGAATCTATGCATACAACATTTCAAACGGTACATTGTCATTTGCTTACAAACAATACTGATTATCATTATTGTGAAATTTAGTAGTGAATTTTTGTCCTTCTTCTTATTCAAACTGTTTATTATTGTAATTATCTAATCAATGACATTTGAATATTCGTCATGTAACAGTAACATCTATTTGTAATCAATAACAAAATAATTAGAAAACAAAAAGAAAACGTACATTAAATAGTAAAAAAGGAACTATTCGATTTAGCCTCCAGCAACTTCAAAACATATCTCCACTCTAATTCGAAATTCTTTTTATACATTTCTTAGCATGTCCGGGATGATTTCGTTTACGGTATTAATTATTACTTGTTTAAGGTATTCAATGGTGTGGTTCATATCTGTTTGGTACACTTTCTGTTTTAGGTAGCCCCATAGATAAAATCCAAAATTGTCCGGAAAATATTCATCCAGCCATACTCTTATTAGCAAAGTCGAATGTGACGAACAACCGTCATGCTGAAAATACATTTTACGCCTTTGCTCCAAGGGAAAGTTCTCTAATTCTGATAATAAAAAGTTGTCTAGCAAATCCAAACATACTTCCTGGTTTAAAGACTCATCCGGAAAATACGGTCCAACAATTCTGTCTGTTAAAACAGCACACCAAACATTTACCTTTTTAAAAAATTGCCGTTTACATTGAATCCTGAAATGAGGATTTTCACTAGCCCAATATCGACAGTTTTGGGATGAAACAACTCCTTTTGTCGTGGTAAACGTTGCTGCATCGAAAAATATAATATAGTGAAAAAATCATCCATAATTTTTTTACCAATGTTTGCACAAAAATCAAGCCTAATGTGATAATTACAAGCTTTTAAGGTGTGAATAAATTTTGGTTTAAAGGGATTAATTTTGTTTTCTTTAAATATATTCTTTAACTGGCTTTTGTTAAAACCAACCTCCGCTGCTCTTCTTCGTAAACTCAAACTGGGATTTTCGAATAATGAATGCATGGCTAAGGCAGTAGCTGCATCGTCGTGTTCACGGTATGCCTTTTTCGCTATCTTTTTGTCTTCAACAGATCCCGTCTCATCGAATTTCTTTATTAATTTTTTATTTCATTAACCGTAATGTGTACATCTGGATATTTTTCATTGAATAGTGGAATTGCACACCTGTACGAAACATCCCCAATACTTTCATGAAATTATAACGATTATTTTCATATTTTGCAGTTATTATTTTTCTATTCTGACCAGCTGTTCTTAATAAAATCTTGCTCCATGATACAAAAAAAAGGTACTTTACATGCAAAGAAAATAGTTTTTACTCCACCACTAAGGCATTTCCAATGCAGCTGAATCTGAAAAAATCGTTTTGTAATTCCAAAATTTATGGTCATTTGCACCTATAATGAATCCGTGGACACAGTGTTTTAAAACAAGGAACCTTTAATGTGTGTTTCTTAGGTTTAGTCTTTAAGCGTTGGAACAGTAATTGCAGTTGGCTTCTTTAATAAAAATTGTTTTCTAAACATTTTTTGACATTAACGTTATCTGAAGAACGGTCTTGACTAACCTTAAACATACGACTCGATTAGATTGTATTCCGAAAAGTAATTTGTTTAATTTTTTTTAATTAAGCTTTTGATATCTTGTTTTGTCGTTTAATGGTGTATTTTTACAACAGATACAGCTGTTTTGTTGATTAAGAATTCTTTTGTAAACATTTTTTGACATTAACATTATCTGAAGAACGGTCTTGACTAACCTTAAACATACGATTCGATTAGATTGTATTCCGAAAAGTAATTTGTTTAATTTTTTTAATTAAGCTTTTGATATCTTGTTTTGTCGTTTAATAGTGTATTTTTACAACAGGTACAGCTGTTTTGTTTATTAAGAATTCTTTTGTAAACATTTTTTGACATTAACGTTATCTGAAGAACGGTCTTGACTAACCTTAAACATACGACTCGATTAGATTGTATTCCGAAAAGTAATTTGTTTAATTTTTTTTAATTAAGCTTTTGATATCTTGTTTTGTCGTTTAATGGTGTATTTTTACAACAGGTACAGCTGTTTTGTTGATTAAGAATTCTTTTGTAAACATTTTTTGACATTAACGTTATCTGAAGAACGGTCTTGACTAACCTTAAACATACGACTCGATTAGATTGTATTCCGAAAAGTAATTTGTTTAATTTTTTTTAATTAAGCTTTTGATATCTTGTTTTGTCGTTTAATGGTGTATTTTTACAACAGGTACAGCTGTTTTGTTGATTAAGAATTCTTTTGTAAACATTTTTTGACATTAACGTTATCTGAAGAACGGTCTTGACTAACCTTAAAGATACGATTCGATTAGATTGTATTCCGAAAAGTAATTTGTTTAATTTTTTTTAATTAAGCTTTTGATATCTTGTTTTGTCGTTTAATGGTGTATTTTTACAACAGGTACAGCTGTTTTGTTTATTAAGAGTTCTTTTGTAAACATTTTTTGACATTAACGTTATCTGAAGAACGGTCTTGACTAACCTTAAAGATACGATTCGATTAGATTGTATTCCGAAAAGTAATTTGTTTAATGTTTTTTAATTAAGCTTTTGATATCTTGTTTTGTCGTTTAATGGTGTATTTTTTACAACAGGTACAGCTGTTTTGTTTATTAAGAGTTCTTTTGTAAACATTTTTTGACATTAACCTTATCTGAAGAATGGTCTTGACTAACCTTAAAGATACGATTCGATTAGATTGTATTCCGAAAAGTAATTTGTTTAATTTTTTTTAATTAAGCTTTTGATATCTTGTTTTATCGTTTAATGGTGTATTTTTACAACAGGTACAGCTGTTTTGTTGATTAAGAATTCTTTTGTAAACATTGTTTGGCATTAACGTTAGCAACATTGGCTAACCTTAAAACTGCGAATTCGAGTAGTTTGTATTAGAAAAACATTTTTTAATTTTTTTATTTTTAATATATTTTAATACTGTTTTTTGGGTTTAATCGTGTCTGTATGGATTATGCCATTGTTTATACATTTTTAAACAATGATTATACACTTGAATTCTTTTAATATTTTTAGTAATTAATTGTTTTGTAAACATTAACCCCAATTAGCACCATTCAGATTTTAGCTAAACTTAAAAATGCGAACTCTTAGATTTTTTATTTTACAAAATAATTTGCTTATAATACACAGTGTATTTGAGTTTAGTCGTATATTTAATTTATATTATATTATATTTAAAATCGTGGGGATCAAATTTTGCTCTTGTAGAGATCTAGCTTGTGCAGGATTACAGCCTCATTTTGTAACATTTTTGAAAAATTGTGGTGCCATGCTTTTCACAAAGAATAGGATTCTCTTAGGATACATTTTCGATTTTTGTTCTTACATGTCAATAAAATGATACTTAAGAACACCTATTTGAGGGAACTTTATTAGGCTATAGAAAAGAAATGCGATCAAATTTTAAAATTTGGTTCTAAGGCAATCCTAGATAATATTTTTTTTACAGCAAGTACCAAAATTTTTAAAACATATTCAAAAATAAGGTCACAATATTGCATGAGCTAGACCCCTGTTTTCAAGAATAAAACGCGCTGTGAGATCCCCCTTAAGCCCAACGCGCCTCCTAAAAATGTTGCTGGTTTAGGAGATAAAGGGTGTTCAAATGGAAAATTGTATTTTAGAATTTCTCAACAACTTTTTAAACTTTAACAGTGTGAACACAAAATTTTTGGTAGTTTCAGGTTTTGTGGCATGAGAAATACGAATTTTTCATTTATTTTGTGACTGCTCATAGAGGGCGCTAGTGGCACCCTGTTACTTTAGTAAATTAGATAACATATTCTATGTCCATTGTATAATTGTTAAAATAAGTTAAAAATTTGAGAGTCAGTTCGATTTCACATAAAAAGGGTGCTCTCATTCGATGTGTCTAACTATCGATTTTTGAGTTATTCGCCTAAGATCTGTGTTTTACTTATAAAATGTTTATTATATTAAATTTTTAAAGTGAGCCAAGTGACATTAAAAAAGGCAGTAATTAATAATGACAATCACTAACAACAACACCAAACAAAATTTCAAAGTAAATGTTCGAAATGCCCACAATCTACTTCAATAGACTTTGCAATGAACTTTCTTAAAGATCTTTGAATATTAAACAATACGTGTCCATTATCTTTAATTGCATTCGCGCCTGATTGTATTTTTTGCTGCACGTCGATCGAATTATTTTGTTCTTTCATTTGTGACCATATTGAAAAATCCAATGGGATTAAATCTGGACTCCTTGGTGGCCAAAACGCTTTCACGGCCAATCCAATTGGGAAAAATATTGATTCATATGTTGCCGCACAGGCACAGAATAATGTGGTGGCGCGCCATCCTGCATAAACCACGTGTTTTGACTTACGGCGAGTGGAACATCTAGTAGATCATTTAAACATTCTTCGAGAAAGTCTAAATAAATAGGCCCACTTATATCTCTTAAGAAAACTTAAAATAACATTTAAGAATGATTTAAGTACTGTTACAAGAGATTAAAGATAATAACAATTTTATTATACAAAAAATTTTTAGGTTAGAGTAGTTTTGTTTATCTAATCTAAACTAATGGACTTTTACAAATACAATAAACTTTCGTTGAAATTTTGAATATCTTATTTTTTTTCAATGTGTTTCAGCTCTTACAGCGACTTTTTCATTTTAGTTCGCGACATTTTTGATAGCGACATTTTAGAAAGTGACGTTTATGACCGCGACATTTTGTCGTGGTGAATTTTTAACGGCGACGTTTTAGCTGCGACGTTTTGTCGTGAAATCAACGGACGTTCAAAAGGACCAATGAAAAAACCAGATATAACACCACGTCAAATGTTCACCTTAAACTCATGCCCTCTTACAGCATTTAGATTCTTAGAATCCCACAAATGATTCCTTTCCAATTAAAAACTCCTTGTCAGTGAAGAGAATATTATCAAGAAAGTTTTGGTTTCCTTTTAGTTTATCTTGTAAAAATTGGGCAAATCGTAAGCGTGTGGTAAATCCTGAGGCAATACATTTTGGACAGGAGTGTAGTGATATGCATAAAGTATTTCTGTCTTTAAAATTCTACAGATAGACGATTGGCTTATCCCTGTTGCCGCACTTAACAGACGAGTACTCACATTTGGATTTTCTAAAACACGAGTTAAAACCTCTTCTTTTCATCGACACGATTGTTTTTGACGTGCCATTCTTAGGACGAAAAAACCCTGTCTCGCCAAGGCGGTTGTAAATATTTCTAAACAGTTTGTAATCCGGTTGCCTTCGATTGGGGTCCAATTGTAAATATCTTCGGGCCGATGCTAATCCATTATAATTTGACTGAGCAAAACAACAAATCATATCACTCATTTCACCGTTAGAAAAATTGTTATACCATGGCATTTTTTGATTAGTAGCCATTATTTTCACCGAACATACCTAATTACTAAATTTAAATCAGAAAAAGGGTGATAATATTACTAAATACTTTTGTTATCGACCTCAAAATTGACTTAAAACTTTAAAATAAAATTTCCTTTAAACACCCTGTATCTCCTAAACCAGCAACATTTTTTAAGGGGCTTAATTTTCATATTTTGGAGTTTACTATCTGTAGTTCAGAGATTCCCCATTTTTAATTAATCACCCTGTATATTGCCATACATTTCAACCTTTGCACCAGTAATTCTTTAATAATGTTTGTTGAAATTCAACATTTTTTTCAACAGATACGAAATGGGCTAGATTGTATTTCATTACATTCAAAAGAGTATAGATTCATAATACTTTGTACCTTTGAGTTTGGTAGTGTACTTCTTTATACAGAGTGATTCGTAATATGTGAGAACAATTTTAAGAGCGTATTTCTGACAGGAATAAGAAGAAAAGTTCATATCAGTGTATATCTAGAAATGCGTAGTAGCACATTTTGTTGTGAAATGACACTAATTACTTACTAATTGAAATAATTATTCTTTGTATCGGTATCTGACAGCGTGCGACAGTATCTGATAACAGTAAACAGTCGTCATTTCCAACATTTAGTATGAGTATTTTCGTTTTTAGTTGTTTTTGGACAAACTGTATATTTTTTTAATAAATAGACGGTAACGTCAAAACTACGCATTATTAGTAATTTCAGCTGAGTTCTTCAATAAGTATTGTTTCGTCAACATTTTTTGACACGAACATTAGCAATATTTGTATCTTGGCAAACCGTAAAGACACGTTGGTTAATTGGCTTTTGAAGAGAAATGTGTTTTTTGTTCTTAATCATATTCCAAGTGTAACTAGGTGCTATGTGTAGCTGTGTGTTATTTCCATATACGTAATTTTAGCAAGAACTTTATATTCTTTGATTATAACATTGGCAACATTTGGATCTTGGCTAACCTTAAATATACGAAGTGTGTCACAAATTTTAAGCGTTCCATCAGAAATTTCATCTATATTCTGTACCTAATACCTTCGTAAACATTTAGAACTTTCCTAAGCTTAAATGTGTGGGTTAGATTGTATTTTGATCAGAAATGTTGTGTTCTATTCAAAACAAAATATAAGTTCATAATGTTAGTAATTGCAACGCCTCTTCTTTAATAAGAATTGTTTCGTAAACATTTTTTAACACTAACATTCGGTCTTAGCTAACCTTAAAGACATAAATTCGGTTAGATTGTAATGAAAAAAAAATTTTTGTTTTGTGCCCGAAAACGGGTTCAAGCTTTTAATACTCAAATTCGTTGTGTTTAATAGTAAATTTTTATATATAATCACAAATATTAAACCCTTTTTCATTTGCAACTGAAATTTTGAATATTTAAATTAGCACTATCCGAATGTTAGCTAAACTACATTAAAAAAAATATACGAAATGGGCTAGATTGCATTTAAATTTGTTGCTTTTGTTTTCAGTGTATTCAAAAAGGAGTTCCTAAAGCTTAATTTTTTGCATAAGAGTCTGGAGTTTCATCAATTGCTATCTTCTTCAGTAAGAATTATTATATAAACATTTATTGACATTAGCATTTATAAAGCAATTCTAACGAAAGGAAACAGATGCTGTTGAAACCTTTTAAAAATATACGATTAGACGAAAAAAAAGTAAAACTTTTTCCGTAATGTATTTTTTAGCAATGCGTTAATTACAGTAGATATCCTCTTAACAGTGATGGCCATAATATTAAATAGCTAACCAAAATATAAATTCTGTTAGTGTATATTGTGAAAACAAATGTTTGTCTTGTACCCGAAAACGGGTTTAAGCTTTTAATACTCAAATTATTTGTGTCTCATCGTAAATTTTTAAATAAAATCAAAATATTAAACGCTTCTACATTTGTAGCTGAAATTTTTTAATATTTAAATTAGCACTATTCGAATCTTACTTAAACTACATTACAAAAGGCTACGAAATGGGCTAGATTGCACTTCGAAAAGACATTTGTCTCTTTCGGTTTTCAGTGTATTCAAAAAGGAGTTCTTAAAGCCTAATTTTTAATATAAAGGTCTGTTTTTATTTGGAGTTTCATCAATTGCAGCTATCCTCTTCAGTAAGAATTGTTATATAAACATACATAAACTGCTGCTGTTGAAATCTTTTAAAAAGATACGATTAGACCAAAAAAACGTAAAAATTTTTAATAGTTTAATTGATTTTACCTAATTTATTTCTTAGCAATGCGTTAATTAAGTAGATATCCTGTTAACAGTGACGGTCATAATATTAAATAGCTAACCTTAAAGATATAAAATCGGTTAGATTGTATTGTGAAAAAAAATGTTAGTTTTGTGGCCGTAAACGTTTAAACCTTTAATACTCAAATTTTTTTGTGTCTAATCGTAAATTTTTATATATAATCACAAATATTAAACGCTTTACATTTGTAGCTGAAATTTTTTTCAACATCTCAATTAGCATTATTCGAATCTTAGCTAAACTACATTAAAAAAAGATACGAAATGGACTGGATTGCATTTCGAAAAGACATTTGCCTCTTTCGTTTTCAGTATATTCAAAAAGGAGTTCTTAAAGCTTAATTTTTAATATAAAGGTCTATTTTTATCTGGAGTTTCATCAATTGCAGCTATCATCTTCAGTAAGAATTGTTATATAAACATACATAAACTGCTGCTGTTGAAACCTTTTAAAAAGATACGATTAGACCAAAAAAACGTAAAAATTTTTAATAGTTTAATTGATTTTCCCTAATTTATTTCTTAGCAATGCGTTAATTACAGTAGATATCCTCTTAACAGTGACGGTCATTATATTAAATAGCTATCCTTAAAGATATAAAATCGGTTAGATTGTATTGTGAAAAAAAATGTTAGTTTTGTGGCCGTAAACGTTTAAACTTTTAATACTCAAATTTTTTTATATATAATCACAAATATTAAACGCTTTTACATTTGCAGCTGAAATTTTTGCGTAAGATTTTAGCATTATTCGAATCTTAGCTAAACTACATTAAAAAAAGGTACGAAATGGGCTAGATTGCGTTTCGAACAGACATTTTGCCTCTTTCTTTTTCAGTATATTCAAAAAGGAGTTCTTAAAGCTTAATTTTTAATATAAAGGTCTGTTTATATCTGGAGTTTCATCAATTGCAGCTATCCTCTTCAGTAAGAACTGTTACATAAACATTTGTTGACATTAGTATTTATAAAGCAATTCTAACGAAAGGAAACGGCTGCAGTTGAAACTTTAAAAAGATACGATTAGACCAAAAAAACGTAAAAATTTTTAATAGTTTAATTGATTTTCCCTAATTTATTTCTTAGCAATGCGTTAATTACAGTAGATATCCTCTTAACAGTGACGGTCATTATATCAAATAGCTAAGCTTAAAGATATAAATTCGGTTAGATTGTATTGTGAAAAAAATGTTAGTTTTGTGGCCGTAAACGTTTAAACTTTTAATACTCAATTTATTTGTGTCTCATAGTAAATTTTTATATAAAATCACAAATATTAAACGCTTCTACATTTGCAGCTGAAATTTTTTAATATCTAAATTAGCACTATTCGAATCTTACTTAAACTACATTACAAAAGGCTAAGAAATGGGCTAGATTGCACTTCGAAAAGACATTTGTCTCTTTCAGTTTTCAGTGTATTCAAAAAGGAGTTCTTAAAGCCTAATTTTTAATATAAAGGTTTGTTTTTATTTGGAGTTTCATCAATTGCAGCTATCCTCTTCAGTAAGAATAGTCATATAAACATACATAAACTGCTGCTGTTGAAACCTTTTAAAAAGATACGATTAGACCAAAAAAACGTAAAAATTTTTAATAGTTTAGTCGATTTTCCATAATTAATTTCTTAGCAATGCGTTAATTACAGTAGATATCCTCTTAACAGTGACGGTCATTATATTAAATAGCTAACCTTAAAGATATAAATTCGGTTAGATTGTATTGTGAAAAAAAATGTTAGTTTTGTGGCCGTAAACGTTTAAACTTTTAATACTCAAATTCTTTGTGTCTAATCGTAAATTTTTATATATAATCACAAATATTAAACGCTTTTACATTTGCAGCTGAAATTTTGCGTAAGATTTTTCAACATTTAAATTAGCATTATTCGAATCTTAGCTAAACTACATAAAAAAAAGATACGAAATGGGCTAGATTGCATTTCGAAAAGACATTTGTCTCTTTCGTTCTCAGTATATTCAAAAAGGAATTCTTAAAGCTTAATTTTTAATATAAAGGTCTGTTTTTGTCTGAAGTTTCATCACTTGCAGCTAGCCTCTTCAGTAAGAATTGTTACATAAGCATTTGTTAACATTAGTATTTATAAAGCAATTCTAACGAAAGGAAACGGCTGGAGTTGAAACTTAAAAATATACGATTAGACTAAAAAAAAAAAACTTTTTAATAGTTTAATTGATTTTGCGTAATTTATTTCTTAGCAATGTGTTAATTACAGTTGATATCCTCTTAACAGTGACGGTCATAATATTCTATTGCTTGCGTATGATTGATTTAAATACCACCACAGTTTGTGCTTGAGATTTTTTAAAATAGAAGAACGCAATGGTGATAAGCGTAATATTACAGTTTTTGCAAAATGCAGTTTTACAACATTTTACAAACATTTTACACTCTTACGGAATTCAACCAATTGTTTAAAACAATCGGCGTTAATAACAACCAATTAATTAATTAATGTTATTTTGATTTAATTACACAGTAAAAATTCTTTTAATTAACTTATTGAGTGTGACAGATCATTAATTCAAATCGTAAAAATTTAATAAGAAGAATTGTAAAAACGGAATTTGTCGTCCATTAAAAGTAAAAAAGTTGAGTGTGCTCGATCAACCCCACAATAACTTCGATACCACATTTGGATTTTCTCAAATAATTACTTTATTGGAATTAAACCATCACAAAAACGAAATATCACGTGAGTAATTTTTTTAAATATACTCTTTAATGTTTTACCAACTGAAATATAATTCTTTCATACTCAAAAGAGTTAAAAACAAAAATTAATTGTTTTAAAATTTTGTAACTTTAAGTAAAGAATCTAATTTAATTAAGTTCTAAGTACACTCATTTTGTACAAAGTTTTAAAACGTTTGGATAATTAATTTTCTCAGGAAAATTTATGAAGTGTAACCAAAAAAGAAACGCATCTTTAATTGAATTCTTAATCTCCCAAAAGTTTGGCTTCTACATTAACTTCATAAACCATATGCGGACCAAATTTGTTTCTTAATTACGTACACTGTTTTTCACTTAATACTATAACTCATCTGAAATGTAAAAATACTTTTAAGGCAAGATTGCAGTAATCTTTTTAACTACTAGAAGATAACTTAACTTTCATGTAATGTTTGCAATTTACATTTTTCGAATTGCATAATTAGGTTTTTATGTTAAATTTTTAGTGAAATTAAAAAAAATTCAATTGTTTAATGGTCATTGGGGTTTAAACTTTAATGAATGAGCTCAATTGGATACTTATATCAATCAAATTTGGAACCTGATTTAAACTGGATTATAAAGAAATTAAATTAAACAATTATTAGCACATTAATTATTATTCTGAATAAATTCAATGATTCATCTGTCTCAATTAACGCCTTAGAGTAAAAGCAACGGTAAAAATCTTTTCTTTCTTCTCATATTTTTTTACTATTGTGTTCCTAGGTGTAGGCAAATAAGGAGATTTAAAAGATAAGTAGGTACTTATAGTTAACGGTCCTCAAAGAGGCTAATCTTCAAAAATAACAATTTTCGCCTGTCATCATTTCTACTTCTACTGTGTCTCTGTATCTTTACACCTTAAAGTTTTTGTTTGATAATAATTGGTTTTGGTGTCACAACTATGCCCTTTTGTTGCATTTTTAAACAGAATGCTTAACAAACAATAATCTCAAGGTAAATACATAATGTTAAAAGGTTTAATTTGTACAGATTGACTGCTTGAAATAACTGTAATTAAGTGTCACAATAACGGCCCCATACTGAACGCTTGAGCCACCCCGCTGTGTTTACGACTTCAACTATTAGGTATCGTGCAATCAATTACACTTTTAAAGGGCGGAGAATAATCGAGTAGTTTAAATGAGATCTCAATTTCCGGAAAACGACTAGCATAATTATAAAAAAATACGTACTCACCACAACGTCGGGTTTTTTCGAAGGGATGATGATGATAAAAAAATGTTCTAAAAAACCACCCAATCCAATATTGCTATCAATTAAAATCAAAAAATAACTTCACTAAATATCCACACTTTATTCTCTATCCTAAGCGACGTTTATTCACAATCACATAATAAATATTCACGTACTTATTACGACAAATTTATGACATAAACTAATTAACCGCTAAAATCTTATAAATTTAATAAAAGACTAGATATTAATGCACTTAACATAAAAGAATTGCATATTTTTACGAAAACGTTTAATCGATTTTCGTAAATTTCTACGAGAACACTTTTCGTGATGCGTATACGTATATTACACGTGAAGCTTTTTGATGTAATTTAAGTTTTCGCCGTTAATAGCGCTGCGTTCTACAGATTAATCTTCTATGCAAGATGGCGGATTTTCGTTTACTCTCATTGGTGTATCGAGATGAATTGGGCATGGCCCACTAAAATGTTCGTTTTTTAACATCTGAAAAGTGGGGTTTGATCTATTACGAAGTAAATTTGCCTCTCCGCCTTTATTTTAGTACAAAATGTTATAGTAAACACGTTCACATGTATTTCTTTTTTTTTTACTTTTACCATATTTTTTAATATCTACATTAGCAATGTACCTAATATAAATTTTTGGTCAATTGAAATAGAAGGTTCTGATTTAGATGATGTTTGTTGATTGTTTGACATTTAATTAAAATTAATTGTTTTCAGTTTGCCTTTCTCTTGTTTTTCTTTGCCTAAAGCTTGCAGATGTTATTTTCCCTCTAAGACATTTAATTAAAGATAGATGGCATTCGAAATTTTTGTGCTGTTAAATGTTTTTCCACATTAAAATTTAATTATGTAATAATTTAGTGTACGTGGCAACAAAAGTCATTTTTTAAATTACAGAAATTTAAAATACTATTCTTAAAAGGCCAATGAATATGATTTAAATTTCTTTTAGCCGGTATCCTTATATGGATTATAATAGACTAGTAAGCAAACGAAAGTTCCAGTTAATGTTGTATACATTATAATTTGTTACTTAACTGTCCGTAAATTCTACTCTCCTCATACATTTTTGTCTTTAATTATCTAAATTCTGTTTTACTTTCCTGTTCCATTTTTCAAACAAGTTCTTTTACAAATTGTAGGAATGGTAGTATATTTATACTTGTCATGTAATTACACGCTTATTTGATGGTTCAGCAAAAGTACAAAACGTTGTTTTTCGCAAAAACTGAAAGCTTTTTTAAGCAAACAAAGAGATAGTAATCAACAACTTTCCCATTAATTCAACAAATACTAGGTCTCTCAAGCTGTGAATTTTACGCCGAAATCAAAGAATCTGCTATTCAGATAATTATTTTCATACAAAATGGTTAAGAGGTTTATTTTAATTTGAATGGTAGTGTTTTGAACAAATGAATTGGTGATTTTGATTAGCAGAACGTCTTATATTACTATCTTTCTGTTGAACAGTTCGCAAAATATCATTTTGCATCCCACTCAGCGACAGTAACACGCCATATTGCGTCAGTTGTCATGGACGCAAAATAGATTCCTATCCGTTGCCATGGGCACCGGACGCAAAATACTTTTCTGTCCGCTCAATTACTTCTAGCAGTGCGATAGATGGCTATTTGCATACAAATAGATAGAGGTACCGGGTGGCTAACCAAGAATGGACGCTGGATATATCTCGGAAACTCTTAATCTGACAACATAGGAAAAAATACTAATAGGTAAATCGGCAAAGAGAAATCGCTGGAAATTATATTCAAATTCCTGCGATAGCGGCTAAGGGGTGTATACCAACACCAAATTAGAAAATCGGCTTTTTCTCTTAAATCGACATTATAACGATATGCCCAAAATAGTTTTATTATAAACTACATAAGCTTAGAAACATTTTCTTTTTAGCATTTTTCTCTATTTTGTTAAATGAGGGGAAGGGGAAGAAGTAAATGCTAACTTGAAGAAAATGCCATAACTTCTTTTTAACTGAAAAAAGTTTTATGAACTGCCCTAAATTTTTGCAGTTTTCTCGAAAATTTTAAATGTAAGGGTATAATTGAGGAGCTTCTGGCAAACACAACGGGTGTGTGTGTGGGTGTGTGGGTGCGTGCGTGCGTGAGTGAGTGCGTGCGTGAGTGCGTGCGTGCGTGTATGTGTGGGTGTGGGTGTGGGTGCGTGTGTATGCGTGTGTGCGTGAGTGCGTGTGTGTGCGTGTGTGCGTGTGTCCATGTGTGCGTGCGTGTGTGTGTGTGTGTGTGTGTGTGCGTGTTTGCATATGTGTGTGTGTATGTGTGCGTGCGTGCGTGCGTGGTGTGGGTGTGGTGTGTGGTGTATGCTTGTGTGTGTGTGTGTGGTGTGGTGTGTGTGTGTGCGTGTGTGTGTGTGTGTGTGTGTGTGTGTGTGTGTGTACGTGTGTACGTGTGCGTGTGTGCATGTCTGCGTGTGTGCGTGTGTGCGTGTGTGCGTGTGAGCGTGTGTGCATGTGTGCGTATGTGCGTATGTGCGTATGTGCGTGTGTGCGTGTGTGCATGTGTGCGTGTGTGCGTGTGTGCATGTGTGCGTGTGTACGTGTGTGCGTGTGTTCGTGTATGCGTGTGTGCGTGTGTGCGTGTGTCGTGTGTGTGTTTGTGAGTGTGTGCGTACGTCCGTGCGTGCGTACGTGCGTGCGTGCGTGGGTGTGTGTAGTGTGTGTATGGATGCGTGCTAGTATCCACGATAATTCCAGAACTAAAATACCTACGTATTTGAACTTTTGTATTTAAGCTTGTTTTTATTTGGCTTAGACCTGATTACGTTTTGGGAGAAATCCATTCTCGGAAAGGGGGGTTTATTAGTGGTAGTTTTTGGTTTTTATCAAATATTTCTAAAACAAGTACATATTTCAAAGATATAAAATACATATATATATATATATATATATATATATATATATATATATATATATATATATATATATATATATATATATATATATATATATATATATATATATATATATATATATATATATATATATATATATATATAGAACTTAAACATATCCATTAATTATGTTCTATGCAATTTTTTGATACGACGCGTAATTTAGCGGCAACAAAAAATTCCTAAGGTAGAATTTAAGTATTAGTTAAATATTTTTAAATATCTGAATAACGATTAATCTTAGAAGAAAATATGTAGACATATTTTTTAAAGAAAATTTAGTTTTACATAACTTTCCTTTATAAAGTTTTTTAATATAACGCAAGGTAAGTCTAAAAAAAATTAAATATGAATGAAAATGGTTAAACTGTATTATTGATATCTTATACAAGCAGGCGGCTTTGGAATCTTTTTTTAGGTAAACATGCATTTATGTCTATTAATCTCTATCTGACAAGAAGTTTTAAGCGTCATTCTGACATAGATTTTTTTTTTTTGCAATGTTGCCTGTTTTCGTTATGAACGTATAAAGTTGCATAGTTAATCTAAAAAAATTATAATTAAAAAATTATTTCATTTCTTTTGATTTTTTAAGTTAGCATCTAGAGGTCCATTAACCTCTGTCAGACATGAAGTTTTAAACGTTTGTTTGACATAGATGATTATTTCTGTTTTTACAATGTTGCATATTTTCGTAATTAACTTATTATAAAAGAGGTTGCATCATAATCCTAAAAAAAATGTTATAAAAATTTTTTTCATTTCTTGTAATTTCCATTTTGTAGGTTGGAAGACCTTGTGGTGTTCCACACCAGATATTTGCAAATAAAGCTTTGAACTTTTAGGTGTACAAGACTTAAATGTTTCGAAACAATATATGAAGATTCAAGACGTAATGTGCTTGTCACACTTAACTCGTTAATAAGCAAGAATGAATAGGATAACTTTCTAGACGGTCTTATTAGCTTTCATGCTCCAGCGCATCATCGTTCGAGAAAATCTAAAAAAACAGCAATCAGAAGACGAAATTTCTGACGATCCCAATGCAAAACAGTTCGCAAACAACGCAAAGTACGAGTTGCTGACTCTGAAATTTCTGTATGTTTCAAAGCATTCTTGGTTATTTTTGGCATATTTAGGGGAAGAGTCAGAAGAATCCAAGACTTTCTCTTACATCATGGCCGTTCACCAAGAGATAGACGTGGCACACATCAAAACAGACTCAACAAAATTCCCAGTGAAGTTGAAAATCTTATCATACAACATATCCAGTCCTTCAAGGTCCGACAAAGTCACTATTATAAGCGTAAAAATCCAGATCGCTTATACTAACCCGAAAGTCTGTCTATAAAAAGGATGTTTAAGATGTGTCTAGAGAAGTGCAAGATTTCCATCACTTACAAGGCATACTGGACAATTTTTAAAAGTAAATTCAACATATCTTTTAGCTTACCAAGGAGTGATAATTTGACGCTACAAATTAATGCAGCTACACACCCAGAAACGCGGCAAAATCTTACTTCTCAAAAAGCTCTTCACCTAGCTAAAGCTGTTAAATTTTATGAACTTAAACGGAAATATACAATTCGTGCAAGGCAAGGTGAATTGACATGTTTATCATTTGACTACATGCAGAATCTGCCATTGCCTCATATACGAACAGGTGACGTATTTTTCGCAAGCCAGTTATGGTGTTATGTATTTGGAGTTCATGACTTGGGGACGAATGATGGCATTCTCGTCTTCCTAATGACCAGGACTTCAGCTTAATTGAAGGAGAGAAGAGAGGAAACGATGCCGATATTTAATCGGATTGGGACAAACTCATCTTATCTTCTAGGGAGAAACCTTCCCCTTTCAACTTGGTCAACATGAAAGGAGAAAAATTTGTTAATATTGCGGATGCTTTGAAACCATTCTCTTCTGCTAACTCTAACCCACCCATTAAAATAAAAGGAATTCGTTGCCTCCAGATTTCATCCAACTACGAGTACGTAAAAGTGAAACATAACTATACTGGCTTGTGGGAGACCATCCACATTCGGAATAAAAAGAAGCTACCATCAGAATTGAACTTGCAGCCACTCCACAAAAATGGCGATAAAACCGAATAAGTTAGCTTTTTTGAGGAAACAGGCAAACTTTGTCAAATTACCATAGAACCAGCAATATTATTTGAAGCTGCAAGCTCAAGCTGACGTCAATCAAATGCAAGACTATGCCGAAACAGAGGATGAAGACAATAGCAGTGGGGCGGAGGAAAACTAATAAACTAATTTTGTCAAACAAACCATTAATTTGTTTCAAATAAAAAACCTGCCTTGCAAATAATAGCTCACCGTACATCAATGCTTGTGTTTCTAGTAAGTAGCGTCCGGTAAATTATTTTCTAATATTTAAAGGCATAGGTATGCTAAAATGCTCTGCATTATCTTCAAAATCAAGAAAGTTGTAAAATTTTTTTTGATTATCTCTACTTAAAGACAGAAGCTCCTCAGTTACGTCTAACTCACGAAAAAGATCGTTAAAGAATATAAAAATTGGTGAAAACAGCAAATCGATATCTTCTTTCATTACACAGATATGAAAGATAAGTATCGTAAAGTGAGTATACTTTGCTCCATTTTTTTACAGAGTTATATTTAGATATTTTATATAGCAATGAAATTTATTACCAACTTTGCAATAGTTGCAATGGGAGGGATGTTGTTGTACCACTATGATTTGCTTATTGTTCTTTAAAATTCTGCTATTTTTTTGCTATTTTCCAAAACACAAAAATTGGTGAAAAGTATCCCATCGACAGGGTGTATTTTGCACCACCAGAATTTTTATCGGTTTATATGAAGTAAAACGCAACTAGGCTAAGTATACCCTCTCAGATTGAAACATTGCACCACAGATAAATATGAGGAACAGTTTCAGTATAAAAGAACAGGTACCTACCCAATAATATCTTATGGAAAAAAACACAAAATAGGCAATTTTACTAGTTTTATTTCAAAAATAAACATTTATTTGTATGAAAATGCTACAAAATCTTAAAACTAAAGAGTATAAAATCGTTAAATCTATACGTTGGTGTATGAATGAAGTAAAGGTAAATTTAAAAACAAACAGAGACCTGAAAGTTTTTCTGAAAAGAAAGAAAAAAGTAAATTCGCTCTCACCATGACTTCTTTATCAAGCTGCGGCACGGAAAATAATCCGCGTTTTGATATCTGCCGAGGAGGATTTATCGCTCGAATAACATCCTCCCAAGAAAAGAAAATTTCGTCTTTCTTCTGAAGTCATCTCCAAGACTTTAAGGATTTTTCCAAAGCATTTACAAGAGCCCCATCTTCGCTTATCTTAATTATTTGCCCGGGAAAGAGCTGATCTTCATAGGAAAATATGACATATTCACCTGGTTTTCTTTGGAGTTGTTTAACCCTGTACGTTCAACGGACCTTAATTAAAGGCATTAGTACCTTCCAGTTTCTTTGAAAATGCATCTTCTTCTTCTACCTCCCTCTGAATCACTTCTAGAATGTTCGAGTCATCATCAGAGCTCTGAAACATTTCATCTTCTGCTCTTCCCTTATTTCGTCTGTGATGAACTTCCAGTTCTTTATCGTCGAAGTTAACACATGAACTTGCTGAAGTTTCCTCCAATTCTTCGTACGCGATACTTTTTCCTGGTGCTACCTGATGACGCTTCTTTTTCCTGGGTTTGATGGACGTAAGGTCAGTTCTTTTGTTTTCCAAATAATTAATAAAAGAGTTTCAATTATTGCAGATGAATTCATTTCATTGCTTGGTGGAAGTCTTTCAAGGAGAGGCGATAGATTGCAAGGATAGATCCCACATTTTTTAAAACCCGCTTTTAATCTGTCTGATGATTTTTCAGACAAGCTGTCCAGCAGTTTGTTCAACAATTGAGGGAAGCACTGAGCATCTAGGACATTACTATTACGGCCCGAGCTTGCTTTATAATTCCTAAAATTTGTTGCCATGCTCTCTTCATTCACGCATGGACGCACGCATGCACGCACCCCCTTCCCCACACATACACATACACACACGCACATATGCAAATATATATATATATATATATATATATATATATATATATATATATATATATATATATATATATACATATATAGACACATCCAACCCAAATTAACCTTATTGAGTTTAAGAAAGCTCGTGCGAGTTCAAGAAAAGTTATTAATCAAAGTCAGAGATAGCCTTGAAGCAACTAAGGCACGATTACCTTTCCTTTACACATAAGGGAAACTGTCCCCTAACCGTGAGGGTCTCCAACAGGAAAGTTCCCTGGTGGACTAAATAACTCACGGAAGTGAGGGTATACACTAGGAAACTATGTAATAAGGGAAAAGTATCAGGTAACTGGGATGAATATAGAACATCCCTAACTGAGTACAACAAAGCACCGAGAAGAGCTAAAAGAGCGTCATTGAGAAGGCACTGCGAGGAAATATAAACGACTTCAGAATGTGCTCAATAAGCAATCTGGTAAAAGACACCGGACATTATACGAAGACCGGAAAGGAAACCATGACCGAATTATTTCAGATACTCTTTCCGAGTTCGAAAGTATTAGATCAATCACTGATTGACTGGCAAAACCAAGGGCCTGAGGACCCTGGAAACAGGGCATCAAGGGCGGACTAGGTAATAGCCAGGAAAGTGATTACATTCGATAAAATCAAATAAACGGTAAACTCATTTGATCCATACAAATCACCGGGAGCGGATGAAATTATTTCCAGCAATGCTGCACAGGACACCGGACCTTCTGCTCAAATGAATCTGCAAGGTTTTAAAAGCCAACCTAGCTATGGAATATATCCCGAGGAAATGGGGACTAACCAAGATGGTTTTTATACCCATGCCTGGTCGGGCCAGTTATTCTCACGCAAAGGCGTATAGGCCAATTAGTGTTTTGTCCTTTATACTTAATACAATGGAAAAAATTGCTCGATAGGCATATCAGGGATGGTGTGCTGGTAACCAGCCACTTCACCGAGACCAATTTACCTTTAAAACAGGCTCATCAATAGATACAGCGCTCCACTATCTGATCAGCAGAGTGGAAAAAACGCTGGAAAACAAGGAGATCCTTCTGGGAGCATTCCTGGACATGGAAGGAGCCTTCGATAATACATCGTTCAACTGTATTTCCAAAGCCACGGAAAATCTAGGCCTAGAGGAAACGTGCTGCAGGTGGATAGACTGCATGTTAAGAGGTAGGGTGGTGTACACTTCGCCGCTGAACGAGACTCTGGCAGTCCGTGTGGCAGTGGGATGTCCACAGGGCGGAGTTTTATTTCCCCTACTGTGGAATCTTGTAATGGAACGGTTGTTAGTGGACCTCAGTAACGAAGTATTCTCACCCCTAGGATACGCGGATGACTTAGTCATCCTAGTAGAAGGGCGATTTTTCAATACAGTTAGAGGGCGCATGCAAGGGGCCCTGAATGTAATAACTAGATGGATAGAGAAGGAAGGTCTAAAAAGTCAATCCCCAAAAACTACCATAGTACTTTTCACGCAATTAGAACCTCTCGTTCTTGGTGGTGAAGTAATACATATTTCGGGAGAGGTAAAGCACTTGGGAGTCATTCTAGACTCCAAACCTTCCGTAGCTATATGAGCGAATGGATTCGCGAGCAACATCAAGCATACTGGATAAACAGACCAGGGCTAACACATAGTATGGTATACATAAACGGACCTTGCGTAAAAAGAACCACACAACTGCTCACGCTAAGCAGGACGCAGCTTAAGATCATTACCGGCCTCCTGACAGGACATGCGCCTGTTAAGGGCCATTTAAGGAAGATCAAGGAATTTAATGGAGACCACACGTGTAGATTTTACGGTAAGGAACCAGAAACCCTACACCGTACACCCTACACACATCATATGTGACTGTAACTCTCTGGCTGCTAAAAGACAGCGGATTTTCAGGTACTCGAAATAGAACCGGAAGACTTAAACATAGAGATTTTCATTTCACAATTACGTGTCATCTATTAACTGCAATTCTTTAATATCTAACGTTTGGAGCACAGTAAAACGTATTGCAGGGACAAGTCTTGAAAAATCGTCAAGGTTACTCAAGCACCAAAATAAAGAACTCACAGAACAAAATAGAACTGTAGAGGCTTTGGCGGAACACTTCCATTATGTCTGCAACTCACAACAGTACTGTGAAACATTTACAGCAATTAAGGGAAAATCTGACAAAGAAATAGATTGCAGCTCTTAAAACAACTGCGTATGTAACATGCCTTTTTCCTTTGAATAATTAAAAGAGCCTTAGATAAATATAAAACCTGGTACAGGTAATACACATTATGCGATGTTACGAACCTTACCTACACCGGAAAAACAAAAACTATTAGACTTATGTAACAGAATATGTGAAACTGGAAATTTGGCGACAAACGATAATAGTTCCTATTCTTAAACCTGGTAAAGATAGCACTTTACGTGAAAACTATCGTCCAATAAACACTTGTTTCCTGCTTACGTAAAACTATGGAGAGGATGATTAATGATAGATTAATGTGGTATCAAGAGTCAAAATTACTGCTTTCACAACGGCAAACAGGTTTCCGCCAATACCATTCTACTATTGATCTTTTAATGTATGTAAAAGATAATATCCAAAACACCTTTCTGCAAAGGTGACAATTTGCTTCGATCTGCAAAAAACATACGATCTCACGTAGCTGCATAATATTATTAAAACATTGTAAAAATGGGTTATAAGTGGTAACCTGCCCTCAATCATTAGAATCATTTTAGAACAAGGATAGATTACTCATCTGTTCAACATATTGAAAATGGAATACTACAGGGATCAGTACTAAGATGTACTCTTTTTTTAATCACAGTGAATGAACTGGCGGAAATAATAAGGTATCTATTGCATGTGTGCCGGTACGTAGATGACTTAATTATTTTTGGATGGTCAGATAAGGTAAAAGAACTGCAAGAGGTATTGCAAAGTGGTATTTCTGATCTGGTACGAAAAGCGGAAAGTATAGGTTTTGAGTTCTTTTTAAGAAAAACGAAAGTCATGCACTACTGTAGATCTAGACATGAACACAACGACCCGGCTTTATACGTTAATAGATCTAAAATTGAGATGCAGTCAAGTATTACGATTTTTGGTACTATTTTTTGTTGTCGCCTATGTTTTAAAGGAGACATCGGAATGTTAGAAACTAAATCTAAAAGTAAGCTTAATGTTTGAACAATAGAGTCTTTTGCTCGTCCTTTTTGACTTAAAAAACTAGATAGAATGCATGTAAGTGAAATTAGATTGTACTTAATATTTATCTACTTCATAAAAATCCTGTCTCTTCCTAATCATCTGGATCATGATATAATACAAAATAGAGAATATGAAGCACATTATAGAAGCAGGCCCACAATAACGAGACCTTGTATTATACGAGCTATAGAGAAAGTGAGTGAGTTAAATATTACCATACCTACCTTATTTACGGGGAAAAGTACACTAGAACTCCCCCTGGAATACACCAAAGGTAACATTCCAGATACAATGCCATAGTCTATACGAATGGCTATAAAACTGATTCCGGTGTAGGTTTTTTTTTTTATGATTGTGGACCTGAACAGGCTAAATAAGGCCTATCGTGCTTAAAGGTAGTGCCATACATACCGATAATAAGAGTCATCACTAGAAACTTAATGGATTGTCAAGTATACATATATATATATATATATATATATATATATATATATATATATATATATATATATATATATATATATATATATATATACATATACAGTCGAACTTTATGGTATGTGGCTAGTCCATCATATTGACATACGAACATTCCTTGTTTGCATCGATTTATTAAGTGCAATAACGGCTTTAATGAATAATGAACCATCTGTTGACCCGCTCTTAAACATGGCAAACAATTACTCTATACACTCCATAGAAGCAATACACTCATAACTATAATGTGGACACAGGCATAATGGTATATCCAGCAATGAGTGTGCGGACATGGCATCTCGTCTGTGAACCTCCCATGCAGAGGACGGTATGTATATCTAATCAACCCAATTTATAGTTAACCAGATGCGGTAAAACGAATGGGAAAACTCAAAGACACAGTTAAGTTAGGCAGATTAAAACGTAAATAACCCATAGGAACAACAATCATCACTTAATAAGGAGAGAATAGGTAGGTAGTACTCACCAGAATTAGAATAGGACACATCCGGGGGAGGGCGGGCTGGTCGAGTGTTCCAAGCTCCTTCACGCACAATGATGGATTCCCAGCATACGTTCACACATTAAGAAGAACCGTCTACACGTCTTCCATGGTTTCTGTTGTTCTCCACCTCAGCGTCGAAGTACTCTGATTCCGTCGGCGCATTCCCATCGAGAAGCCGTCCTCAGTTATATTTCTGTATTCCCGTAAAATCTGGATTCGTCTATTTACACTGGGTCGTTAGGTGTTCCGCGAAGCTGTCCTCTTAAATCTACCGACACAATTTTAGTGTAGACTTCCCTGCACATGTTGAACCAATCAACTATCGTGTTGGTTGATTTAATAGTTAATTGACAGGTGTAATCGATATTCATGTTCATTATAAACATGAAAACAATTCCACCCAAACTTAAATTGCAATTTAATTTCTGGTTTATGTCGGTATAATGAAAATATCCCTTTCCAGTTTGGATCGATGTGATTGACTGACATTCCTTTGTGGGACAACATAGAATAGGAACAAATTCTCTTCTGCAGCATCTCAGTAACACACCTCGTACAAGGATCAGCCGTAACTTCAGAATGTAGAAGTCCATGTTGTTGAAGGAACGACACTGCTGTGTCTTCGGAAATAATGACTTCGTTGCAAAAAGTGTTCTGACGTTTGATGTTTATGTTTCAAAATAAATTTGATAACTGAGAGAATACCCACAAAAGTTCCAACTTTTGTAATAATAATTTAATTATTATAATAGGACTTTTGGAAATTATCATTTGTTCAAAATTGCCATTAGCTAATAGCTATCATTGAAAATTGTTATAATCGGATTGTTATCGGTAATATTCAGGTAGTGCATACCTCAAAATAGAAATATACCCGTAGTGCGTTTTATTTGGTAGTGCTCATACTATAGTGGCACCATCCTATTATAAGGTTATTTTGATGCAACGTGTATGTGTAGTATTTTGATAACGTATGTAACGTGTTTCGAATAAAGCTGAAGTGAGTTTGCATGAAAAGAATTTTTTTTGGAGTATGCGTAATTTAAGTTGGTGCAATTGATACGCCACTGGAATTTAGTGAGGCATTGGGGTTATCGTGTGAAGGAATATTTGAATGCTGTGGAAAGATTTTCGTGTTGAAAGCGTCAAATTTGATTGAGAAATAATGTTTTGAGTAAATTTTTATTGATACGGCACTGGTAAAATTACTGGTCTTTTTGCTACTGTGTATGGAGGAATTTTGACTAAGGAAATATTTGTAGACGTATGCATATTTTTGTTTGTAGAAATTTTTGTAATATGGTACAATAGGAAAATTTAATGCATGTTCAAGAATGAAATTGATAGAATGTGAGGGAGTTCGTTAGATTGTGCGGAAATAGAATTCACGCACATGCGAGATTTGCATAAAAAGTTGACGGATAATCTGGTTAATCTACATTATGAATGTAATTGCAGTTGATGATTTCTTCGGAAAGTTTTTTGTGAATTTACAAAGTAATTCAAGATTGCTACGTTTATTTCCCATCGTTGGCGTCTTCTTCCACGTTGGAACCTTCAACTCGGCAAAAAAACGCACGAAATACTCAATTGGGATAGGTGAATTTTGATCTTAGTATGAATTTATTGTGGCGTATTGGCAATATGGCGGGCAAAAGGTATATAAGCGAGTGTTAAATTTGAGGGGTGGATTAGTTGGTTAGAGGTTTTGAGTAAGAGTCGCGCGCGTTGCAGAACAATTATAATGATTAATGTTGGAGTTTATTTGTGAAAATTATAGTTTAGCAGAGCAAATATAACGACTACATTAACCCATAAGGGGATAAATCGTATACATTGTGAGTTGAAGGAAAAAATGAGCGATTTCCTTCAAGGAAAAAAAGTGCTTAGGCAGATTAGAAGTTAACACAGCAAATATTTTGTTATTAGTAATCAACAGTGGGTCGCGAGACCTAATATTATTATAAGGAAAACTGAAGGTAACCATTTAAGTGACTGAAAGGAAAGTTGGAAAATTTAGTTAAGTTATTGGTGATCATCATTGACATTGAATGTGTACAATCGTTAGCAATACCAAATTGATTGTATAAAAGCAAATAAGAACTTTAATGTGTATGTGGAAGTAACCACTTTTCCATTGTGGTAAACGTTTTGAAGGACAAACATCACAGTATAAGGTAATGTGATGTTAGGCTAAAGAGCCGCAATACCCGGTATGCAAGTGAACAAACCATAGACACTGAGTTAGTGAGTACTACAGTCGAGTGCGTAGGGCGAATACGGCTACCTCTTGTGTTTTGTGCATAATGCATCTAAGAATTTAAAAAGGATTACCGAAAGCAGATCATATGGACTACAACTACCGCACCGAAAAAGGATTAATTAATGAAATACGTAAGAATTAGATTTAAATTTTATTGAACCAAGACAAGTACGATTATCTTTTAAGTACATTTTTTTTGTTACTGTTGCGTTAATTACGGTTCATTCAAAGAAAAAAAATTAATCGAACTTTAGTTATTTTGTTGTATTTAGTTTTAGGAATTGGGTGTTTGGTGGTATTTTTAAACCACGTCGTTGTAGATATTTACATGCGGAATTTATCAATATATGTCCACTGTCTAATTTATTTTGTCGTTTATTTGTGTCAATTATGTTCCTAACTGGTTACAACTTCTGATAAGTGAAATTAGTCTGCATATTTTCGAATTTAAGGATCGATCACAAAATTTCATTTTCGCTTTGAAATATTAATGGAGAACAATACTAACAAAGTACTTTTTTTATTCAACATAAATCACAGCTTTGAAGTATTAAAGTTTAAACCTATTAATGAATGTCTAAAATACGATTTTAATATAAAGTATTAATAAAATATAACGATTTTATTGATGATACAAGTATTAACCGCTCTATGTTTGAATTATTCAGCAATCAACGAACATTTTTTGTATAACAATTTATTATTAAACCGATTTCATTTATTTTATGTAGAATTTTCTAAATTGGGAATATGGATTTAATCAAAGTTTTATAACAGTATAAATTTACAGGTATACGAGGGATACTTAAAAAGTATTCAAGTTAACGTCTTACGATTTGGGAATTTTCGTTTGTACAGGGTGTGTTTAATAAGTTTACGACGACTCGTGTATTTCAGAATTTGTAAGCTTTTGGATCAATTTAATTTGAAGTGTGGTTGAATTTGAATGGTGAATGGTTTTACTGAGTAGGCTGCAATCCTGTCAATTTATTTTAGCAAAATTAAGATTGCCCAGAGACAATTTTTCCCGGACTGAGCTTTGTGAACTGTAGATTTATGGTAAGTAAGGTGTTTGAACCTATCCTTCAATCATTTTACTCCTTATATCGACCACGCCCATTTCCACAGTAGCTAGCTAGGCAACCCGCTTATTTCCTAAGCATACACGACTCCTAGCGCGGTTTGGACGTGTGACACTATTTTACATTATTGAAAAGTAGAAGAAACAAACTTTTCTATGGGGGAAAGATATTATATTGTTACGTGCACAAAAGGATATTGGTAGAAATTGGTGACCAAGGTGCCGTAACAAGGAAAAGAGGAATTAGCCGGAAGCTCAGTCGGTCGGTTCAGCACTTGGATGCATGGGCGTTTTGGCAGGAGAAAAGAAATACATAAAGTTTAAAAAAAGGGCACCACTTGATTGACTTCTTTATCGCCCCTCTATCAAGAAAAGGGCTACGGCCACATAGGACAAAAGAGACAGCTAAAAGAAAATGGTGAACTAAGTCCACATGGATGAGGAACTGGTTAGGAATTTGATCGTAGATCACAGGATTAATGAAAGAGCTTACAATCGTTTAACATCACTTTTAATATACCCAAAATGAAATAGTACAACTGGTATAAATAATAATTTAAATCCGTAAACCTTTACCCAAAACAGAACGTGATGGAGCGACAACTCGCTGACATAAATACAATTTCGTAAGGAAATATTACCCATACAACAATAAATAATACTATACTTAATAATATAACTACCACATGAATCCGCAGTAATCAACTTACCTTTCAACAAAATTATTAATTACTTAAAAATGTACCTACACAGACCCCATACGGTTCGGCATCTAGCGTTGACGCTAAAAGAAAAGGATACCCAAACATATATATATTATTTATCCGAAATTTAAATCTTGTAACCCGATATTCCACGAAGAGCTCTACGTCGGATTAGTTTATCGGTTTCCAATCAACCGGACGCAATTAAACCCCGAATATAAAGCGAAAATTAGCACTAGATGTCTACCCAGTTGTTTACTTATGTAAGCACAAAATATTATTAAATTCAGTAAAGCATTTAGAAAAAATTTTTGGAAGGCCAAGTTGATTACCAAGTTGGCAAGTAAGCATAAAGCTACCAAAAAAAATCCAAATTAGTGACTCCTACTTCAGACAGTTTTATAATAAACAACGATTAAAATTGTAATCCGAAAGAAAAAAAATAATAAATGTTATACAACCCCAATGATAGTAAATAACTATTCCCGTTGAATTACACAGTAATTGAAACCCCAGCAGTTAGCGTAATCTTATGACATACATTGTATATTTAAACTCAACGAGCAGCATTCAGTGAACAAACAGCTGGTTGCATGTACAGTAAACACAGGTAATTCTAACCGTTTTACAATTACGGTTGTTTAGCAGAACAAAGCCAGTATACAAGAAAAGTAAATAGATAATATATAAATTCTATTGCAAAGTTAAAGGTAAGTATAAGCAAAACTTTGGAATAACCCAATTTATCTTTTACAGGTACAAATGTATAGTATTACTCTCGATTACTCAGAAAATGTTTAAATAATAAAGCATAAGCATTAATTTCAAGATTAAGATAATTGCAGAAACACACTAATACAAGTAGTAGCACAGTAATGTAATGGTTATAAAACTTTCAGTAAAGTACAGTTAACGAAAGCCTCGTTATACAGAAAAACAATCAAAAGTCACTCACCATAGGTAAAATTGTATCTGTGTGTAACAATAATACTTATCAGAACCTAGTCGTAGGTGTAACGTAGATTTCTTCTGTTAATTCGGAAGATATTAGGAGAAGGAGTAATCGTAGATGGTTTCCATTCAGGCTTGAAGACCGCTAACTAATATTTCACACCTCGGACGAATAATATCCAAATGTGCTGTCAGAAACGGTTTAATTATTCCTTATGGAAGCACGAGATATGTTAATCTTGAGTGAATGTATAAAGGACCAAAAGAACCTATATAAGATAAATGTGTTAGAATTTAAGTCGATACCCCAATTTTAAAATATGATCTTTAGCTGTAGTAACAATTTCAAAACATGTACGCATGCATTTCAAAACTATGTCTTGTAAATAAGTAACGAAAGTGAGTAGCTTACCTCTTGATCGAAGCCAAAGTGTAGCAGAAGCAACCAAAAAAAATTAAAGCCGAACTAAATTCGAAGTCCCCAACAGGACTTATTTATATGGAAAAAGAATAAAACCAGCAACAGGCTGACTTAAAAATTTTCTTGAACAATTCAATCCAATTTTTAGGAACACCTTTTCCAAATTTTACATGTGCTTCACACTACGCATTTTACCCAAAATGGCGTTTTCCTTCTTATCTGAAGGTACCAGAAAACCAAAAGAACAATAGCCTGATTATTTTCACCAATCCAAAATTTTAAAGTAATCACATGTTTGCAACAGTTTAAATTTAACACGATTTTTAGTGCAATGTTGCCATTTTCCAACAACATACAAAGTGAGTCGTAACTTAAAGACCATAAATTCATCAACCGAGTTTTACACGTATCAAATCCCCCCCTAGCAAAATTAAAAACCCCACCCAGAATTTCGAAACCCCGTACAAAGCGGACTAAAAACCCAAGAGATCCAACCCCAGCACAAAGAGACAGACGTGCTAAGAAACCCACCCGAAAGAAATAAAAAGAAGGAAGTGAAGGGCTCTGATGTTCGAGCAGGAGACACTCGAAGAACGAAAAGACAGAAGTGAGTGTACCTAAATATAGCCACCCTACGAAGATAACCCAACCAACCACCCGAAAGAAGTAGCGTAGCGACTACTTGTGCCGCTTGCGGCGTTTAGGACTCCTACAAGAGTACCTTTGGTCCTCGAACCCACAGTATCAATAGCATCCCCGTCCGACGACGTAGTAGAAGGCGCAGAGCGCACAGGTGCGTGCGGTTTCAGATCTTTAGCGTGATAGACGCCCAAAGACTTCCCGTTGCATCGTCTAACGCGTAAGTCCAATTAGAAACTACTTGTTTTATACGGCACGGACCCACGAATTTCGGTGCGAGCTTGGCATTGAAATACCGAGACGCATCGGAGAGAACGAAATTTCTTTTCCAAACCAGATCGCCGATTTGATAACGAACGTGACGGCGACGAAAGTTATACCGCTGTTGGACTCGTTTAGTAGAACGTTTCATACGTTTAAGAATGTCCAAGCGAAGTGAGTTGTAGAACTGGTCGGATCGTATCGGAGGAGTATTTTCACTAGGGTTCAGGATAGGAGAGTCAGAGTCAAGAGGTTCAGGAAAAAGATCACCATAAAGTACGTGTTCGCGTCCACAGAAAGCAAAATACGGAGAGTAACCGGTAATCTCATGTTTAGCTGAGCGAATAGCGCATCCGATCTTGGGTAAATTTACATCCCAGGTACGCTGATTAGAGCTAATATAAGAAGAGAGCATTGTTTTAGAACTCTGTTAATACGTTCAGCCGGATTTGATCTAGGGTGATATTTTGGAGTATATAGAATATTTGTACGATAGCGAGAACACAGGTTTGTAAATTCCTTGCTGCGAAATTGTACCCCATTATCAGTGATTATGTATTGTGGAGTACCAAACATTAAAAGATTTGTTCTTCCAGAATTCGAGTAACCATAGTAGCTGTTGCAGTACGTAAAGGAAAGAAGCATGGAAATTTAGTGAAATAATCTGCTACCACAAGTATAAAACAATGACCTTTTGAGGATCGTGGCAGAGGTCCTACGAGATCTGCGCAAAGTACTTGCCATGGCCTGGTAGGCACAATAGCAGGAGCAAAGAATCCTGGCGGTGTCTGTTGTTCCACCTTATGAGCAGCACAGATATTGCAGCGTCGAATGTAACGCGAGACGTCGGCCCGTAAGGCTGGCCAATAATAATGAAGTGAGATACGAGCTACAGTTTTAGTTACCCCACAATGTCCTGCAGTAGGAGAATCATGTAATTCGCGAAGAATTTCTGAACGTTGGTTCTTTGGAACAACCATTTTCCAATCACCTAAGTCATCAGAAGTTGAAGTAGTTTTAGTACGCTTGAAGAGCAATTCATTTTAACAAACCAGGAAGGAAATTTCCTTGAGAAGAATTTACGCGTTCGCGCATAGAAATATACCATTGATCAGTAATAGGTAGTGAGATACGTGAAGTAGTTGGTTCAGTGACGAGAGTATCAAGTTTTGGTACAGAACGAGAAAGAGCATCAGGTACTACATGTTCTTTACCTTTTCGGTGTATGATGTCGAAGTCGTATTGTTGAATAGCCCAACGAGCTAATCTTCCCGAAGGATTTTGAAGTTTATTTAGCCATACTAAAGAATGATGATCAGTAATTACCGAAAAGTGTGCAGCCTCGACATAAGGACGAAATTTTTCAATGGCCCATAAGACCGCTAAACATTCTTTCTCTGTCGTCGAGTAATGACGTTCCGTTTTAGTTAAGGAGCGACTGATGTAACTAATGACTTGTTCACCAGCCGTAGTAGTCTGACTTAAAACAGCACCTAAGCCAAAATCTGAAGCATCTGTTTATAGTGAGAGGGCACGAAAAAAATCAGGACATGAAAGAATAGGAGCAGATACGAGACATTTTTAAAGCGTTAAAAGAATCTTGACATTGATTTGACCAAACGAAAGGAGTGTTTTTACGAGTAAGAGCACTTAAAGGAGCAGTAAGCGTAGCAAAATTTGGAACAAAACGTCGATACCAACTACACATTCCGAGTAATCTACGAATTTCCGTTACTGAGGTAGGAACAGGTATAGAAGTAATTGCAGCGATCTTATCCGGATCAACCAATAAGCCATCTTTGTTGACCACATAACCGAGATATTTCAATTCGGGACGACAAAATTGACATTTGTCGCGTCTTAAAGTTAACCCTGCTTCCCGTAAACGATTGAAAATTTGCGTCAGCACCTCTAAATGTTTCTCGAAAGTAGGAGTAGCAATAACAATATCATCCAGATAAGCGAAACAGTATGGTTCGAGATCAGCACCGAGAACACGATCAATTAATCTTTGAAAAGTAGCAGGAGAGTTATGTAATCCGAAAGGCATTCTAGTAAATTGAAATAAGCCTCTATGAGGTACAGTAAAAGCAGTGAGCGGTTTAGAATTTTGAGAAAGAGGTATTTGCCAATAAGCAGAACGAATATCCAAACTGGATAAGAAGCGAGCGTCACGTAACCGATCCAAAATCGAAGTTATATAAGGCAAAGGGTAAGCATCCTTTTGTGTCACAGCGTTGACTTTGCGAAAATCGATAAAAATCTGTAGGAGTTGTCTTTTTCGTACCATAACTACTGTACTAGACCATGGACTATTTGAAGGTTCCACAACACCCATAGCCAACATGTCATCAAGCTCTTTATCTACAATAATTTGTAAAGTAGGAGATAACGGATAATATCTTTGCTTAATAGGTTCTGCGTCTGTAATAATTTTGTGCTCTATTAGAGAAGTGCAGCCAAGTGTATCGGAAGCCAAAGGAAAAGTTGTATTCAGAAGATTTTGTAGTGAGTTTTGTTCAACAGAAGATAATTCGGAGAAAGAGTTTAAATGTTCGGTATTTATAGCGTCAAGTAATGGAGTAGGTCCAAAAGACCAATGACCCTTTCGAAATCTGGGACGAAATCAATCGCCCTCAAAATCTATACCCAAAATAAGTGGTTGAGAAACTTCTGGTACTACTAACACATCAATAACTACAGTTTTATCTTCCACTGTGATCGGAAGAGGAACATGACCCAGAATCTGACATTTGCCACCATTAGCTACTGAACAAAATAAAGGAGATTTGTCTGTCAAAAGGAAATATGTAAACGTCGTAAAGAATTCCATCCATCCATGCCAAGTATGGTCCGTGAGGATCCACTATCCAGAAGACCTTTAAACATTTGTCCAAGAATGGAGACATTAAGATAAGATCGTTCGTCGTTACGAACACTAGAGAATATAAAGTCAAGAAGAAAACGTTGTTGGTCAGTAAGACCCGAAAAGGAGTATCCGAGATTGTAGGTATAAGAGAGTCTTCTACTCGGTCAGAAGCCTCTAATATTAGTTTCCTGACGAGAATTACATTTAGGACAATTTGGTCTGGTAACCCTGGTTTACCGCAACCATAACAATGCTTATTCTGTGGTTCTGAACATTTAGGAGAAGTATGTCCTCGTTTTGACAATTCCAGCAACGTAAATTAGGAGATGAAGGAGTAGATAAGGTATGAACAACGTAAGGAGTAGGTTTACGAATATTAGACGAAGTTGATGCATCACTAGCAGCATCTACATATGCTAAATTAGGTTCTAATAATTTGGAAGTACGACGAGAAGGAGGAGGTCTAAATGTTTCAATAGAATATTTATTATGTTCGAGCTTTTTGCCCAAAGTGATAAGTTGTGCCAAAGAAGTTATATCTGTTAAAGCTAAAGAAGTTTGATAGAACGGAGAAATATTACGTCGGACAATCTCAAGTTGTCGTTCCGGAGAAAGAGGTAGAAGTAAGCGTTGAAATAAACTTTGCATAGTAGCTACATATATACCAATCGATTCTAAAGGACCCATAGTACGAGCTTTAATTTCTTCCAACAGTCGTTCATCATAGTTAATTGGAATAAATTCTGATTTTAAAAGTACTACCACATCTTCCCAAGAGGTTAAGGATTCCTTATGTGCCCTGTATAGTAATAAGGCCTTGCCCGTCAAAAGTTCTGGACAAGCAGCGTAAAGGTATGAATTAGTAAGTCCCCTAGCAGAAGCGAGTTCTTCCACCCGTGTCAAAAATTCAAGAAGTGACGAAGAAGTTTCCCCAGAAAAGGTTAAGTTTAATTTCGCAACCGCATAGTATTTCCGCGAAGCTACTGGTGTAGACGTATTAACGCCTGGAATAGGTAACGCATCCAAGTCATCCGAATCAGAAGAAATAAAATCAGGTTCACCTTCCGAACTACTAATTGGTGTAACCTTTGGACTAGAAGAAGGTACTTGTGTGAAACTAACCGTAGCAGGATGTTTCCACCTGCGATACATAGCCTCTACTTCAGCGCGATAATTTTGAAGTGAGAGAAGAAATTCATTTTACCGTTACTTCATCCGGAGTATCCACTTTCGTCAGAGTACAACGACGATGAGTATGTACCCAAAGTGTAATCAAACGTTTAGCAACCGGTGTAGCAATGTCACCCGAAAAAGAGGTTAGAATAGTAGAAAGCTCTTCATTAGCTTTTCGTATAGCCGATAGATCAACATCACACGCAATAGTATAATCTACAGTCGAAAGAGTTTGATCCCCGTCTAGTACTAATGCACTACGAACTGATTTACGTAACTGTTCTACAGAAACATCGCATGAAAACCCCCTTGAAGATAATTCGTATTGAAGCTCCGCTTTTAGTAATCGATTAACATCTATTTTCCAAATAATAGCCATGTTAAAGTCTAACTGATGAACGTAAGTCTAAATTTATTAAAGTAAATACCAATTAAAGCTACAGCGTTAAATTGATCAATTAAATTTTAAACTAAGTTGTGTTAAACTATCGTAGAGAAAAGGAGTAAAGGATACAAAAATATTAAAGTATAAGGACAAAATCTTAAAGTATAAGGTACTGATTAAAAGTATGTGTACTGGTACACATAAAGAATATTCACCAAAACAAATCGCCCCCAAAGTTGGGTGCCAATCTTTCTTTGTTACGTGCACAAAAGGATATTGGTAGAAATTGGTGACCAAGGTGCCGTAACAAGGAAAAGAGGAATTAGCCGGAAGCTCAGTCGGTCGGTTCAGCACTTGGATGCATGGGCGTTTTGGCAGGAGAAAGGAAATACATAAAGTTTAAAAAAGGGCACCACTTGATTGACTTCTTTATCGCCCCTCTATCAAGAAAAGGGCTACGGCCACATAGGACAAAAGAGACAGCTAAAAGAAAATGGTGAACTAAGTCCACATGGATGAGGAACTGGTTAGGAATTTGATCGTAGATCACAGGATTAATGAAAGAGCTTACAATCGTTTAACATCACTTTTAATATACCCAAAATGAAATAGTACAACTGGTATAAATAATAATTTAAATCCGTAAACCTTTACCCAAAACAGAACGTGATGGAGCGACAACTCGCTGACATAAATACAATTTCGTAAGGAAATATTACCCATACAACAATAAATAATACTATACTTAATAATATAACTACCACATGAATCCGCAGTAATCAACTTACCTTTCAACAAAATTATTAATTACTTAAAAATGTACCTACACAGACCCCATACGGTTCGGCATCTAGCGTTGACCCTAAAAGAAAAGGATACCCAAACATATATATATTATTTATCCGAAATTTAAATCTTGTAACCCGATATTCCACGAAGAGCTCTACGTCGGATTAGTTTATCGGTTTCCAATCAACCGGACGCAATTAAACCCCGAATATAAAGCGAAAATTAGCACTAGATGTCTACCCAGTTGTTTACTTATGTAAGCACAAAATATTATTAAATTTAGTTAACATGATCATTACAGACAAAATAATAAGCGTAAAGCATTTAGAAAAAATTTTTGGAAGGCCAAGTTGATTACCAAGTTGGCAAGTAAGCATAAAGCTACAAAAAAAAAATCCAAATTAGTGACTCCTACTTCAGACAGTTTTATAATAAACAACGATTAAAATTGTAATCCGAAAGAAAAAAATAATAAATGTTATACAACCCCAATGATAGTAAATAACTATTCCCGTTGAATTACACAGTAATTGAAACCCCAGCAGTTAGCATAATCTTATGACATACATTGTATATTTAAACTCAACGAGCAGCATTCAGTGAACAAACAGCTGGTTGCATGTACAGTAAACACAGGTAATTCTAACCGTTTTACAATTACGGTTGTTTAGCAGAACAAAGCCAGTATACAAGAAAAGTAAATAGATAATATATAAATTCTATTGCAAAGTTAAAGGTAAGTATAAGCAAAACTTTGGAATAACCCAATTTATCTTTTACAGGTACAAATGTATAGTATTACTCTCGATTACTCAGAAAATGTTTAAATAATAAAGCATAAGCATTAATTTCAAGATTAAGATAATTGCAGAAACACACTAATACAAGTAGTAGCACAGTAATGTAATGGTTATAAAACTTTCAGTAAAGTACAGTTAACGAAAGCCTCGTTATACAGAAAAACAATCAAAAGTCACTCACCATAGGTAAAATTGTATCTGTGTGTAACAATAATACTTATCAGAACCTAGTCGTAGGTGTAACGTAGATTTCTTCTGTTAATTCGGAAGATATTAGGAGAAGGAGTAATCGTAGATGGTTTCCATTCAGGCTTGAAGACCGCTAACTAATATTTCACACCTCGGACGAATAATATCCAAATGTGCTGTCAGAAACGGTTTAATTATTCCTTATGGAAGCACGAGATATGTTAATCTTGAGTGAATGTGTAAAGGACCAAAAAGAACCTATATAAGATAAATGTGTTAGAATTTAAGTCGATACCCCAATTTTAAAATATGATCTTTAGCTGTAGTAACAATTTCAAAACATGTACGCATGCATTTCAAAACTATGTCTTGTAAATAAGTAACGAAAGTGAGTAGCTTACCTCTTGATCGAAGCCAAAGGGTAGCAGAAGCAACAAAAAAATTAAAGCCGAACTAAATTCGAAGTCCCCAACAGGACTTATTTATATGGAAAAAGAATAAAACCAGCAACAGGCTGACTTAAAAATTTTCTTGAACAATTCAATCCAATTTTTAGGAACACCTTTTCCAAATTTTACATGTGCTTCACACTACGCATTTTACCCAAAATGGCGTTTTCCTTCTTATCTGAAGGTACCAGAAAACCAAAAGAACAATAGCCTGATTATTTTCACCAATCCAAAATTTTAAAGTAATCACATGTTTGCAACAGTTTAAATTTAACACGATTTTTAGTGCAATGTTGCCATTTTCCAACAACATACAAAGTGAGTCGTAACTTAAAGACCATAAATTCATCAACCGAGTTTTACACGTATCAATATGGTTTACATTGAAAAACACATAAGTTTATGCTATAAATCAAAAACATTGCACTAATGCGTAATCTTCGCTAAAAATCACATAAATAACGCTTTCGATATTGTTTCCATATCTCTCAAATAAGCGAGTTATAACAATTTTTAAAAATAGGAAAATATCTGGTGTGGACCACACGACCTTCCAACTTACAGAATGGAAATTAAAAGGAGCGAAATATTTTAATAACATTTTTAGGATAACTGTGCAACCTCTTTTATAAGAAGTTCATTACAAAAATAGGCAACATAGTAAAAGCAAAAACAATATTCAATTTCAAACATACGTTTAAAACTTCATGTTAGACAGTGGTTAATAGACATCTAGATGCTAACTTAAAAGAAATGAAATCATTTTAATTATAATTTTTTACCTTCCAACCTACATATGTGGGTTTCCCCCTACAATCAGAAAACCGAAAAATATTTCTAAATTTGCCGAGACCGTCGATTTTTGTTCTTGGGGGGGAGCTTTTTATACAGTCAAGCCAACTCGATATATCCACCCCCCACCCCCACCCCTAGCAGCCGCAGGTTTAAAATATCAAATGCACCTAGCCCTTTTCATTGCGAATACAGTGATGCATCGTTTTAGAAATTGGTTGAGATTTGACAAATTTATTGGCGAAAAACGAAAAGTACACAAACAAACGTACGTGTTGTAATTTAAACACAAATGCCCTGTTTCTTCTAAGTTTTTTATGTACTACACACGACCTCATCACTTATCACCTTCCAATCTACATACGTATGTGGGTATAGGTTATGCAATCGACTTTCTTTCACTAATGTAAAGCATAATAAATGTAAAAATTAAATAAATATGATTGAAAATGCTGAAGCTGCATTATCGATACTTTTATAAAAACGGGAAACTTTGAAATTTTTTTTTACGTTAACATGTATTTAGGTCTATGAATCTCTATCTGACAGAAAGTTTTAAACGTCATTCTGACATAGATTACTGTTCTTTTTTCAGTGTTGCCTGTTTTCGTTATGAACGTATAAAAAAGAGGTTGCATAGTTAAACTAAAAAACCGAGCTGGTAGCGTAATGGTGACATGATCTCCTTAGCATTCGGGAGGTAATGCGTTCGATTCCCGTTACCGTCTACCTTGTATGAGGTTTTTTCAGGGGGTTTCTTCATACACATGTAGCGGCATGGTCACTGCGTATATGCACGCCATATGCGGCTACTAAGGTGAATGCTGGGATAGTATTTTCCCCCTCAGAACCCTAACTCCGTTCCTTCCGATCCTATCCTGATCACACCCATCCTTAATCCCACCATGCATATATACGTAATACGTAATACGTCACCTTCCCCCTTGAGGAGGGAATGAAATACGTGACCTTTCCTTTTTTCCTAAAAAAATTGAAATTAAAATTATTTCATTTCTTTTAATATAAGTTAGCATCCGGATGTCAATTAACCTCTGTCTGTCATGAAGTTTTAAGCGGTTATTAGCTTCCTATAAAAGATGTTGTATAGTTATTCTAAAAAAAAATTTATTAAAATTATTTCATTTCTTTTAATTTCCATTTTGTAGGTTGGAAGGTTGTGTGGTGTTCCACACCAGATATTTTTTAATGATGTATCGATCAGTTTACAAAAAGGTCACAAATAAAAAAGCTGAAGCAAAACAAAGAAAAGTTTATACGGATTCAAACATTATCCCTTTTTAAAATAACAAAACGTCACTGTCACAAAGGGGTAGTTGCATTTGAAATTTTACACTTGGGGTTACTAGGGGTGGGGAGTGGATATATCGAGTTGGCTTGACTGTACAAAAAGCTCTCCCCAAGAGCAAAAATCGACGGCCTTCGTCGAATTTAGAAAAATTTTTCAGTGTTCTGATCGTAGGGGGGGTTAATTTTTCGTTGGGAAATCCCGTATACATATATGTAGGTATAGAAGGTTATGCAATCAACTTTTTTCACTATCGCTAAATCGACTTATTAGCTCATTTTACAACGTTTGGCCAAGTTTCGCCAAGATCGATATTCAGATATTGAAAAAAATTGAACTAACACTTAAATTCTACCTTAGGAATCTTGTTGCCGCTAAATTACGCGTCGTATTAAAAAATTGTATAGAAGATAATTAATCGATATGTTTAAGGTCGATATCTGGGTATTTTTATATTCTTGACATATGCAGCTGTTTTAGAAATATTTGATAGAACCCAAAAACTGCCCCTAATAAACCCCTGCCTCTTCGCTACTGGATTTTTCCCAAAATCTAATTAGGTCCAAGCGAAATGAAAACAACCGTAAATACAAAATTTTAAGTACGTAGGTATTTTCGTTCTGCAGTTATCATGGATACTAACATACATTCGCAGAGACACACATCCAGACATCATGGCCGATCTTGGCGAAACTTGGCCAAAAGTTGTAAAATGAGCTTATAAGTCGATTTAGCGATAGTGAAAAAAAGTCAATTGCATAACCATCTATACCTACATACCTATGTATGTGTAAGTTGGAAGGTAAAAATTGATTATTGAAGGATAACGAACAAATGAAAAGAGATAGAACACAATTGATAAGCCACAGAAAGTATCCCTTCAAATCCGATCCATATCTCTATTCCCTCACATACTTTACCTGCAATTTACTCGAAATCTGGCCCTATATACACTGTGTCCAAGATAAGTATTCTCACTATGGGTATCTCGGAAACTCCGGTTAAATGGGGAAAAAGTTGTATAATTAAAGGACCAGTAAAATGATACAAAAAATCGATGGTGTGATTTTTTGTTTTTGAGATATTTGAAAAATTTGAATTTTTGAAATTTCTATTTTATTTTTTTCTGGCGTTAATATAAATGCTAAAGCAAAAATACGAATACTTCTTCAGAGCAACTTGTTACGGGCTTTAACATCGCATAGTCAGTTTTTCAATCGGGCGTTTCCTATTTTTATAGACATCATCAACTTTTTTTTTAAATACGGTCCTGATGTTTTGAAAACTGATTTTGAAAGGTTTATTTATTACAAATTCAGCAATGTATCATATTTGATGGTTTGATCGCGTTTTGAACCTATTTTTGAACCATTATCACGAAATTTTTTAATACAAACCTGCATTTTCAAAAAAGTGTATTTAGTTAACTTTCCTTTGTGTTTAATATCTTATAAAATAAGGAAAAGTACTAAAATAAAGTATTGTTAATTATGGAACTTAACTATAAAACTGAATGCTTGTAAAATTAACATTATGGTTACCTATTTAAATGATCATTATGAAACACTGCTAAAATACGCATGTATCATTTCAAAAAAAATTGATTTTTCCAAGCTGGTAAAGAGTTTTTCATGAATCTTCAAAGATAAATAATATCTTACAGTTCTATCTGCCACATCATAACAACGATGTGATTGATGTTCTAAAAAAAAATAAATAAAAACAGGCGGCTTTGAAGAAAATAAAAATAGACGGCTTTGCAGTAATTCAGTATCTGTCATAATTTTGTATTTAGCTGGTACTAGTATTTAACTCCGAATTAGTTAATTTGTGGTAGTTATTATCAAAAAAGTATGGCGCAATTTTCAAATGTAGAAAAATATGCCATGGTATCGTGTTACATACTATGTCAACGAAATTCCAAAAAAGCGGAACGCAAGAAATATCCAGAGAGACAGCAGCCTCCTAAAATGATACTTAGGAACTTGTCAGTCAATTTATGAGAACATGGTGCATTTAAAAAGCCTGTAAATTCTCGTAGAAACCTTGCAATGAAGAAAAACAATTGGAGTTGCCTATTCTACCGCTCATTTTCTTTTACAAAAAGAAAAAAGAAAGGTATGGCGTACTAGACAAATGAGCAATTTCCATATAAAATCATTTGGTCGGATGAAAGTCAGGTGACCAATAATGGAATTTTTAACAGAAGAAATGCTCACTATTAGGCGAAAGAAAATCCTAGAGTTTATGAAGTGTGCAGACCACAACATCGATTCGGTTTAAATATGTGGGCTGCAATATTCGGAATGGGAGTAATAAGTCCATTTTTCTATAACGGTTTTTAATTTCTGAAGGCTACCAAAATTTATTAGAACATGAAGTAGAAACAGCTTTAGCTGATTTACCTCAAGCTGAGATTGAAAATTGTTAGTTCTTGCAAGTCGGTGCTCCGGCACACCTCTTGACTTTTTATATGGGGATATGTCAAAAATTATATTTACCGACACAATATTGAAAATAACAATCAATTGCGGAATAATCATTCGAAAGTATTACGCCTCAAATGCTTCACAATGTTTTGAATTCAACTGTAAGACGATGTTATTTGTATTTGGAAGATAATGGAGAACTTTTTGAACAACTATTATACCTAAGACTTAAATTATAAGTAAGTACTTCTTACATTAATTTACACTAAAAATAAAAGGAATTGCAAGGTAATAATCATACGCGAAAGTTACTGCATCAACTTCTTGAAAATGCAGGTCTGTATTCAAACATTTCGTAATGATGGTTCAAAATGCGATCAGACCATCAAATGTGATACATTGCTGAATTTGTAATAAAAAATCAGGTTTCAAAATATCAGGAACGGATTTAAAAAAAAATAAGTTGATGATGCGTATAAAAATAGGAGACGTCCGATTGAGAAACTGACTATGCCATGTTAAAGCCCGTAACAAGTTGCCAAATAGTAGTGTTTGTGTTTTTTCTCTAGCATTTATAATATCTCCAGAAAAAAATAAAATAGAACTTTCAAAAATTCAAATATCAAAAACAAAAAATAGAATAAACAAACATTTAGAATTCAAATAAATGTGGTTTAAAAACTTTTACATTAAATGTAAATTGCATTTAACAATCCAGCCAATAATTGCGTCATCAGATTGATATTTAACGTACATTACTTATTTGTTTTAAACAACTGTATTGTTTTTGCGAATTGTGACAGTAAAACGGACGAAGTAAATAAATTCAGCTAATTAATTATGACGCAAATTCGAGCCAAGTACCCTTATATCCAAAAGGCTCATGGGATGGATTGGTATACCTTCGTTTCCCAAAAAAAAAAATTAATTCATTCTTAACTAAGTTTTTGTCGAAATAGTTTGAGTTAAAAATCTTTTATCGTCTAGTCAAAAGTAAAAGCTTGATTCTCTTTATTATTGCGAAGGGACGATATGACCGTAAAAGTGTTGATTGAAACTGGAGAATGAAAATAGACATATATTGCATATGCCTTTTCTATATTCTTTTACCTCTTGAAAATCTAATACAAAAATATCAGAGATCCTTTAACAATTGTCACATGCATTCATACAATTGGTCCGATAATAGCATTTCTGTATACAAACATAGGCCGAAACGGTGACATGTTGACAATGGTAATTCACCGTCACCAACGATATAAATGCCATCAAAAGTAGACCAGCTTCTATAATACACAACCCCGTGTATAAAACATAGTAGTGCATGTCAAACTCTGGAAGGAATGTTAACATTCAACCTATCCCCTGTCATGGCATGTCTACAAACAATTAAACCATCCACATTTCAAACCAAAGACTTTTAACACAATGTATCGAACATACCTTAAGGCGTTTTAAATATCGTTTGCAATGAATGGAGAACGATGCATAATTTTCCAATCGAGCAAAGCGAGGGATTTGTAAAATATTGCGCGTTCTTTTTCTCTATTTACATAAAACGAGTTATTTTATAACCAAAAGCATAAAACCGAAACTTATTCAATATCAATAACCTATCTATTGAACATATCATATTTGAGTTATCAATTTCTGTGGGATCTAATAACGCATACGAGGGTTTTTATGTGAGCATCAGGTGGGTATAAAGTATAAAGTGTATATTAAATCCGTTTCTAAATTTTACATAATAAACTCCGATGTAGTTTATGTTGAACTACAAAGATGTATAATCGTAAATAGTTAATAAATAAAAGAAGTAATTATGTTACGAGTACATGACCTTTGACAACTTTCCTTGTCAAGGTACATCGTTGCTAGGAATAGTCATAAAGGTACATAATCGACTACATGCGCCCTCTCTGAAAGTTAATGCGAAGTACGATAAGAAAATCTGTAAATTATTATAGGAAGCTTTAAATATTAAGAATATTGATTTTAAGTGTTTTAAATTGGACCATTAAAATTTGAAGTATTAAAATTATAATTTTGATATTATTGAATAGTCTTTCAAAATATTAAATAACTATTGGTAGTTAATTTAGCTTCGAATTAAATTGTTCAGATGGCAGCAGATAGCAAATTTAATTTGAAAACAATCCCACGGACAAAATATATTTTAATCAATCTTAACCCATTAGGCGCCAATGTTCCATTAATGGGACGCAAATTTAAGACGTCATAGTTTTTATGAAAATGAATAAAACTAGAATCTGTAAATTGTTGTAGGTCAAGGAAGTATTAGGCTCGTGTAAGTCACGGTCAGATGTCGCTACGATATCAGCAAGCGTATTAAAAATATATTCAATCATCACGTGTTTTACCATTGTATATTATACAATATTAATTTGCTTATAAAATGAATTTGCGCTAACTATCAATAAAGTGCGTGAGATAATTGTTATCGAGGATTGTCCTATTACTGATTAAAAACAAAATGTTGCTAGTTTCAACAATTTTTTATTGCATAATTCAGGTAAGTGTTTTATGTCCCATTTATAGGACGTTGGCGGAATGTATTGTCCGAAGTTGTAAATATTCGCAATTCAAATATGGATCTATTCCAGCAAAATGGAGTCTTCATGCTACAGAAGAGCATTTCTGACAACAGAAGAGTTAGAAAACATTATAGAAGATCCTGAGTTTTGGGAGGACATGAATATAACTCCGCATGATACTGACGACATTAGTGTCACAGTGGTCGGAAATCCCAAAAAGCTGGCCAAAAATAAAAAAAAGTTCATAATTATGGACGTTTTATGGCCGGAATAGTTGTAGTGGTATCCCTAGCATCTGTTACAATCGTTAGGAAGGGCCAAATGCTCGTGTATACCTTCACAATTCACTTCGTGAGTGAGCGACGAACCGGCAGCATTCGGTGTACCCAAGCGGTAAAAAAAAAGTGTTCAAACGCGCATCAATTTTTACTGGATCTATATTAATTTGTGAAAATGGGTTCTTCTCCTGAAGGTATCATCAACAACGAAGTTGGTCATAATTCTTGTGTTGGGTTCTGAAACCAATTTCACATTGTTTATTGGATATTTATTTATGACATATTAAAAAATTAGCTGCCTCTAGCTGCCACTTTGGTTTGCTTGAACGGTTTTGTGTCATGATTCAAGAACAAACTCAAAACTGCGTATTTTTAATCTTGTATTTGTACCTCTAATCCGGTTTAACCTTCCGCATGTGTGAGTAGAACTCACGAATACCGTATTTCCACACGGAGAAAAATATGGTATGAAATTTTACTACATTTTCTGTTAAAGATGTATTTTAACTGAATATCGTGTTGAAATTATCAAACAATTTTGATTAATTATTACTTAACCAACAAAAAATCATATTTAGTCCAGTCAAGATTACAACACTGACATGCAAAATTCACCTCGAACGACGGTGAACGCCATCTATGATTTCACTGTGGAACTTTGATTCTATGGTCTATCGGTACTTCGCATTGGCGACCGCGCGAAACGTTTTGAGTTTTCATCTTATGTGTAATAAACTTTATTGTTCAGTGAAAATTGAGGATGGCGTCTTGGATTTGAATGTGAAATATTTTATTACACTGACTGACATTTAATGCAATAATGTCGGCTATAATATTACTTTAATAGAAAATGTAGTAAAATTTGAAAGACTATTTATCTCCGTGCATTGTTGTACTGGGTGATTCAGAATTCATGCGAAACATTTAAGGAGCGTATTCCACAACCGAATCTAAGATACTTTTTCCTTCGGAATTTTTACAACGTCATCAATCTCAAGTGTACTGTAGTGGTATGACAAAAATCCCTAGTTGTTAATATTGTTGTGTTTTGCAGTTGGCTGCTTTGGATTTTTAGTGTGGTTTTAGTCGTTTTAGTTTATGTCAGTTTATGTCATATTATACCTTCGTTTTTCACTTTTGTATTTTCTTGAGTGTGATAACTAATGTGTACCTAAGGAGTTAAAAAAAATTTGTAAAAGGCATTGTCATTTCATAAACATGTACTGTAAATTTTATTTAATTATAATGAAATTATAACATTTAAATACTTAAGATTCAATATTTTGTAATGATGTAATCCACTCATTAAATAATATTTTATTTATTTTGTTGTATTTTATAGGGATGCAGTCTAATCAAATTCAAATTATTTAAATTAAGATAATATTTTATAATGTGTATAAGTTAATGACCTTCATACAGATTTGAAACTGATCGTAGTTTTTACTCGAACCATGCTCTACAGTAGCTAGAGCAATACAGCTTCTTACCAACCTATCAGTGGTACCAACTTAAATATTTTGATCACGTGGTATACACTTGAGATTGATCACTCTGTATAATACTTATTTTATAAAAATATGTTTTCATTTTTTCCAGGACTAGGATATAATGATTCGAGAATTTTTCTAACAAGAAAAGATATTTTTCTTCTTTTGAAAAGTCAAATAAATGACGAGATAGATATACTATGTGACCTAATTTCACGTGAAGTGGCCCGTAAAATACAACGTCCTTACACTATGCCTCAAGATGTCAAACGAGTGATGGGAAGATTGATGTCCGATTTGAGAGGGAACTGGCAACAAGTCCGTAGGACAGAACAAAAATTCTTCCACAAATTCCACCATTGGCTTAGTTTTCCCATCTCTTTCAACGTCCAAAGTGGAAATATGGAAAGTGAAGCCACAACAAACAGAGGACGCCTTCAATTAAATTTCGGAGAATCGAGTGAACGCTCGAAACGAAGAAAGACAGCAGACGTTAGGGAACAGCATAGCGTGGAAGAGTTGGCTTTAGCGACTGAGATAAGTTTTCGAGCATCAGGAAGTTTAGATGCGCAACAGGCAGCCCTTCAAAAGCATCGAGATACAGAAGTTCTTTTGATAATACTTCAGAAACTACTTTGTCTGCTGATAAAGCTCTTGCGACTTTGATAAATCAGAAATTATGAAAAGGGCAATGTGAGGGAATCAGAGCCGATTTGAGATCTGAGAATTGTAAAGCAATACCTTCATACACATCAGTTTTAGAAGCAAAGAAAAGATGTTATCCTCCAAGAGCAGAAATAACATTAACAGTAACAAGCGCAGAAATTAAATTACAAGCGTTATTAGATCATACTTCAGCAAGATTATTAGTAGCACCCGCGGATATCATTAAGTGCTTACCATCTGATGAAGTACGAGAATTAGATTTAATTTGCAAGTGGGGTTATGATGGCACTTCGGGACAGAATACTTTCAAACAGAAATTCGCTGAAGATGGCAGGACTAAATCTGACTCAAGTATTTGTTTCACTTCATTTTAATAACATTGAAAAAATACTCGAGAAAGAAATTAATAAAAAAAATGTACAATACGGAATTTCGTCTCTGCATGCGTGGTTACGTTTTTTAAGTGCTTCATACATTTGTCATATAAATTAAGAAATAAGAAGTGGCAAGCATCCAGTGAGTTGGAAAAGGAAAGTGTTCGGTAAAGCTAGTCTACAGCAAGGTTTCCGTCAAAGATTTGGTTTAATTATTGACCAACCGAAGCAAGGATTTGGAAACACAAATGACGGGAACACTTCTCGCAGGTTTTTCGAAAATTGTAAGATTTCCCCTGATATGACAGGGCTAGATTTAAATTTGATTAAGAGATTTTACACAATATTGCAAGTGATTTCTTGTGGCCACGAGATTAATATACCAAAATTTGAAGAGTTCACATTGAATACAGCTCGTAAATTTGTAGAACTTTATCCATGGTATCTTATGCCCACTACGGTTCATAAAGTTTTGATCCATGGCTCACTAATTGTATGTTCCTTTTGCTTCCAATTGGTCAATTGTCTGAAGAGGCGCAAGAATCGTGCAACAAGCAATATAAACAAAGTTTCGCTCGAAAATGCAGCAGAACGAAAAATATTGAGGATATCATAGCAAGGCATCTGATCCACATATTTCTAGTCTGCGCAAACTTCCGAAAAAAATATCCAGATATTTATCATCAGAAGCCATTGAACTATTAATGCCGCCATCAATACAAGAAATAGAAGATTCCACTATGGAATCACGATACCAATATAATTCTGATTCAGACAATGAAACTTTATACATTTTTGTAATTTCATATAATAAATTTTGTTTTCAAGTGTTGGATGTGTTATTTTTTTTTTCTTCTAAAATTGGACCCCCAATTGGTAATCTTTGCCCCTCAGGATCCCCTCTGAAAGTAATTTTCAAGCGAATGTGGTTCATTTTAAAATTTGAATCATCATTTTTGATCTGCTATTTCCAATTGATTATTGATTCATTATCAGCAACCCTCAAAACTCCTCAAATAGCAATTCTCAAGTCAACCTAGTTGATTTTTAGGTTTTTAATCCGCCATTTCGATTCGATTCGTAATTAACAACCCTTAATACCTATTTTCAAGTCGATCCAGTTGATTTTTAAGTTTTAAGTCCGCTATTTTGAACCCGTTATTTCGAATTCGGAATTTTGACCCCATATTCGTAATGAGCGATCTCTAAAACCACCTAATTCCTATTTTCAAGTCAATCCACTTGATTTTTAGATTTTAAGTCCACCATCTTGGACCCGCCATTTTGAATTCTGACTGACCCCAGATTCATAATGAGCGACCTCTAAAACCCCTTAATCCCTATTTTCAAGTCAATCCAATGAATATAACTGCATGATATTGACGACATTAGTGTAGCAATCATTCCCCCCGATCCGGACCCGTTGACGAATACTGAGAATTTAGATGAAAATAATCTTGATTCAACAGGATCAACATAAAAAGATATTGCGGGGACCCTTGAGTTACAAATACCTCAAATAAATGATGAATCTAAATCTAGCAGCGATGATGAGCCGTTAGCCAAATACAGTAAATCGTCGAGCAAAAATGAAACAACTAGAAAACCACCAAAATGGACAAAAAGAATGTTTCAATGACACTAACGATTTGGGAAAAAATAATTTTGAAAAACAGCTGTTAGTAGGTAAGTTTGGAGACTTTTGGAACACCACAATTCCAAGGTCCCACATTTCCAAGGTTACCACTTTATCAAGGCTACCACCTGACCAAGGTCGCACAATTGCAGTGACTGACCTATTTTCACAAAGCCCTACACGCCCATGGTTATACAACAGCGGCCTACTTTACCAAGGTCACACACCAGGAAGGTCACTCGAATGCCCTACTTCCTCGAGGTCCCACAAGCTTACACAGTCATCTCATACATTAGCAAGGTTATTTGTGATGACCACGTACTGAACGCTACCTGTGTATCCTATCTATTCACCATAGTTTACGCTTAGCTGATACACACTCTAGAAACCAAAAAAAAAGAAAACAATATATTAATAAATTTATTTCCTGTATAAACAAAGACATGTACAATTGTATTATTCAAAAATATGATTCACTTTAGGAATAAAACATTTTGATTTAGTACAAGTGCAAAAGGTTGTTTCCACTTCCGTTTCATTACATCTGCGTGGACGTGGTGCAAGTAACTGAGCATACGTGCAGTGTGGTGCCCATCGGAGATATTCCTGTATTGGATTGTCAGATGGCTGCCATCGGTTTATTCTAAACCCACACAGGAAGCATTCAACCGTGTCGTCTGCAGATGAGGAAATGAACCCTGCCGCAGCTAGTGATGAAGGCGAGTGAACTCCAGACCATGTTCGATACGTTAGTAAGCGTTTATCGAAACAATTGCAATACTGAGGATAATAAAAGTTTGGTGGCACGTCACACATGTTTTAACTGTTGACGAAAGTAATCAAATGACATAAAATAATTTATTACATACAATACATAGCAAAAAATATTAATAGTCCACATAACAGAATTCGTCACACAGGTAACACGAGTCATCGTCATATACATCATATAACGCGGTTAGGGGTGCTCTACATGATGGGCACCAGTATTAATCATGTGATATGTGGTAAAAAATTGTCCATCGCTCCATATGGGTGTGGTGGTCAACCACGCGGTAATCTCGTGGCTGCAACGTGGAGTAGCAAATATGGCATAAATGCATACCACCAAACATATGGAATCGAATGTACAAGGCGATTATGTGAGAGTAATATTTCAAATTACTACCCGAGACGTGTTCGTAGATTCGCTTGCCCAAGGTGTCAAACCATGCCGAATTCCACTTTACATCTGCATATTGTCTTCGAAGCACTGTTGTTGTAGTAGATGGTAGTCATTCTTTATTTTTCAAATTTATCCAGTTAGGTATAAGTTTATATACTCGTCGCACACTAAGATTAAGTGGTGAGAATGGTTGGTAGAACTCAGGCGTATTCCAATCGTCTTGAACAAGGGTAGCTGACATACTGAATATCGTGGAAACTGAACAATAGTATACGTGTTATTCCTCCTTTTTAACTCAAAAAGGACCTTGTGGAGGCGTAGGTAACTTCGTGTAAGAAGAAGTGACCTCGGTTTTGTATTGACAGAAAACTTTGAAGCAGTGGACCCTCCAGCCTTGGAACAGTGAAGCTGTCAAGGTGTGTGTGTGTGTGTGTGTGTGTGTGTGTGTGTGTGTGTGTGTGTGTGTGTGTGTGTGTGTGTGTGTGTGTGTGTGTGTGTGTGTGTGTGTGTGTGGGTGTGGGTGTGTGTGCGTGCGTGCGTGCGTGCGTCCGTGCGTGCGTGCTGTGTGTGTGTGTGTGTGTGTTTGTGTGTGTGTGTGTGTGTGTGTGTGTGTGTGTGTGTGTGTGTGTGTGTGTGTGTGTTTGTGTGGCTGTGTGGCTGCGTGGGTGGGTGAGTGGTGGTGCGTGCGTGCGTGCTTGGGGTGTATGGGTGCGTGCATGTGTGTGTGCGCGTGCGTGCGTGTGTGTGTGTTCGTGTCTGTGTGTGTGTGTGTGTGTGTGTGTGTGTGTGTGTGTGTGTGTGTGTGTGTGTGTGTCGTGCGTGGGTGCGTCCGTGTGTGTGTGTGTGTGTGTGTGTATGTGTGTGTGTGTGTGTATGTGTGTGTGTGTGTGTGTGTGTGTGTTTGTGTGGCTGTGTGGGTGAGTGGGTGAGTGCGTGCGTGCGTGGGGGTGAGTGGGTGCGTGCATGTGTTTATGACGAAAATCAGTGTACTGTATGAAGTTTTTAATAGTAAAGGTTTACAAGAAGGCATAGATAATCTCGTTGATATACGTCATACCTTACGCCGAACGTCATATTTAGAAAAATTATTATTGTTAAAACTAGAGGAATAGGCTAAAGCGTTACTTTTCATGACGTCAGTCAGAGGTTATAAAAGGATGACCTTAGAAGGGACTGGGAAGGTCGGCAAATAAGCACCAGTCAAGCTACATGTAGTGAACAAAAGTTAAACTATCACAATCTGTCATAATGTTAGTCCAGTAGCATCTTATTAAATTACATATACCTGTGGGGGATTAAGTAATTAAATGTTATGCGCATTTTCAGGTAGTTAATGGACGAAAAGAAATTGTTTAAAGGAATTTGATTAAAACATTTCAATTCTTATAAAAGCGTAGATTAGATAGCTATAAATAGAATCGAGTCCGTTGTTGTAAAAGGACGTAAGCGTAACGCAAAATAAATAACGTGTAAAAGGTTGATTATATCGCATATAGGAGAAAAAAGGGAGCTTAAATCTTAACCCTTTATCAAGCTATAGTATAAAGAACTCTTGTGTATTGCACCGTGGGATCTATATTCGCTTGTGGTGCGAGTGTAATAAATTATTTGCTGCATTATTTTATCTAATACGTGTATTAAGTGAGATTAACGTAATTCATTTGAGAGAATTCAACTTAAAAGGGTAGTTGAAAAATATTTACGGTTACATTCATTGTTGTTTTTGGTTATGAAAGTAATTATAAATAGGGGGTGATCATTTAGAATTTAATTTATGCACATTTGAAATGAAGGACGATTCAAAATGTACATTAAGGCCAATCGACTACCAAAATTCTTTTCTTTTCATTATTGCATTAAGTTGTACACAGTTCATTGACAAAGATAAACGCTTAGCGTAATTCGGCTATTATTAATACATATTTAAGAGATTACGCCTTCAATCAATATTAACGCTAGCACATGAGCATTAATAGTTGAATTTAATTTTTGGGAAGTATGCAAACTAATTAATGTTTTTAAAACGACTTCTAGAATATCACGTCAATTAATTATATTTTGAGCAAATGAAGCCAAAGCTAGTTTAGTACGTAAAAGTTTATGAATTATTGAAACAAATTTATCGAATTAAAACTCAGTTGAGATATCTCTAATACGTAATTGAAATTGGGTCAATGCTATATAATTTTTAATCCACCTTGAGTAATGTACGAGGGGTAAAAGGAAAGTTTAAATAATTTCATTTCATCAGATTATTTATAAACGCAAACATTTACGTTTTCAAAACTTAATTAACGGTTGGTTGTTTATTAGTTTGAATTTAACTAAATTTGATGAGTATAAATGTACATTTAAGCGTACTGTTGAAATTCAAAATAAATAATTTAAGACATCATACAGAAAGTGAAATTTTCAAATAGTTTACATCATGCAAATATTTTCTAGCGCTGCTAATAGTTTTAAGTTTTACGTTTTCAAAATTTCTTTAAGCATTGCGTGTGATTTCGATATTAAGTGAACCTATTAAACTTACCTACTCATATCTTGTCACACATTATAAATGTATAGTGGATTTTAAGAATTTATGTCTGAACAGTTAGTTATTTATCCCTAACACCACGCGCTAGAACAATTTACAGACAAATTCAGATTGAAGTGGCGTTTGTTTACTAGTGATTTGAAATTCTATTGTATGGTAAGTTTAAGATGTTTGAAATATTATTTCAGCTACTCTTACAATGGATCTCTCCCAATGTTCGGTCGGCAACCCGCTTATTTAATAAGCATACGCGGTGACTAGTGCAAATTGACATTGTAACACTGTGAACGTATAACCCATAGCATGGTGCAATACTCTCATTAACCGAAGTTTAGAGGACGTGATCGTGTTTTTATCCGTCATTCTTGTGCTTCCACCTAGTCCAAAAAACTCTGTTAGCAAAAACACTTTGGGTAAAAGGAAATATTAACTTTGATTGACACTCTGCAAGATGTAAAAGGAGAATTTGTTGACCACCGTTCTTGGAGATTTTTTATGAGCAGAAGGAGCTTGAGATCAAGACAAGTATAGCAAATTGTTATGAAGTATTATGTATTATCGATGTTGCATGAGGACAATAATAAAGGAGGTTAAGAAAAGATAAGAAACATTAAAGGTGCAAGTACACTGATATGTGCGGACAGTAACAGATAAAGAGTAATCTATATTTTAGATACGGGGCACACAGTTACTTAATAACTTATTTGAATTAAACGCTTTTTACATTTAATACATCTAGCACATTCTCTTCTGTTGAATTAAAGGTTAGCACTTCAAAAGTAGTATGACGTTCTGCTACTTCATTTTTTGTAACATATAAACCTGCGAATATTGGAAGATTATCAGCAAGTGCTTTTCCTACCAAAACTTCCCCTTTTGCGCGTATTCTTCCTATATAAGTTGTACAACCAGGTTCATACCCACCTATTACTAAGTACACACCACTTAATTGTTTAATAAGATCGTTATTTGTCAGTATCCACTGAAATTGTTCAGGATGTTGGGTACAAAGTATCTGTAATAATACAATTAGAAGAGACAGTAATTTATCAATTCATGTCTAGGTACTTTAATATTCTCTCTAACTTCAAACTCTTTTCCACCATATTCGTAATAAGCTGATTGGCCTCTGGAATAAATTTTAGCAGGAATTAAAAATTTGGCGTAAACTTGACCTATATATATTGGACGATTATTTACATCTAGACCACCAGGAAACGCATCTGAAGGTATGGTTCCATCAAAGTCTCTCCAGTAATACCCTATAATCCAAAATAAATGGAATAACTTATAATAATTACGATATTATTACCAGGTACATCTTTCCCATTTGAAAATGAAATCAAAAAAATGGAAAGATAAATAAAGAGTAGAAACATTATATATGTTTTAGCAATTACTGACTATCTAAAAACGGAGTTTACTCTTAATATACGCAAATAACCTTTTAACCTAGCTGATACCACTACGTAAATAAACTTTCTAAGATATCTAATCTAAAATTATCATTAATTTTATTATATACATAAATAAAAAGTTTACCTCGAGTAGGATTTGAACCTACGACATGTATTTTGCTAGTGTACCGCTCTAACCAACTGAGCTATCGAGATACAAACCCCAATCGATGTAAATTTTGTCTTTATGTGTGTAGAACTGATGTAAATTGTAAATATAATGAAATTACAGTCGAAATTACTTATATTAATGGAATGTGATTCTGCAAGCTGAGATTTCGTTTTTCAAAATAGCTAAGTATGTACCTTTTGTTTATTAATCACACATTGATGTTACATTTACAGTTAATTAAATGTTCTCGTGAATTAATGAGTATCGCTTGGAGAACACTGAACTATAAACAAAAAAAAATTGTATAAGTAATTGAGAGGCGTCTAATGTCCAAAAAAAATACGAGAATAAACAAATAAATAACAATTCTTAAACAATAAAAAAATAAAAAAATCAAAACATAAATTAATACGCATATACACGGGGTTTCTCTACTTGCTTAAAGGCAAGAGAGATTTCCCAGTTTGTTTTATATTCGCATATTTTTTCTTTTCCTAGCACATCGACCATTTCCTATTATGAACTGTATGTTCATCTACAACAAATTTTAGTTAAATTTTAATGTTGATTAGTATGATAATAATAAACGCGGAATACTATCGAAGGGTACCACCCTTTATAGTATTCCGCGTTCTTTTTGGCAGCACCTCGAAATTTTTAGAAATAATTCGATGGGTAAGGGCACAGAGAATAATTATCACAAATTCTTGTAGGAATGTTTCTTGAATTAAGATCTCTCTGTGGGCATCTTTAAAATGTTAACATTTTATGAGGTATGAAACCTTGACTTTCGCAGTTAGCATCAAAATGAAAAAGATTAAGTATATCACTCACTAAAATTCATGTATACACATATTTGCAGATAAGGAAACACGCACTGAGAATGCTGCTGGAGAAAGAAAACGCACCTAAACGATCACGCGCATACACACAAACTAAATGCTATTTATCATTTCTCTAGACTCTTGTAATATCCTCACATTCTTTGGTTGAGGTTACATATCAGTTACCTCCCATTTTCCCTCACTTTAGTTAAAACAAAAAAAAATACTAAAACTGTTTTTTTAATTTGACGCTCTAAAACTGTAAAAGTATACATTGTTACGCATTGGGTTATTGGCGTAGACAGCCGACTCCGTTTGAATGCCACATTCTTCTTAATTTATGATTAACAACAATATTATACTAATTTTGATTAAGTAATCATTCTTTGTAATGCTTAAATGTTTTTTAACTAATGATTTAATTAACTGTAAGTAGTAGCGAGGCACCATCCCATCCACTTTTTTTACGTCACAAGCCCCGCCCAGTTTCACTTTTTTATATGCCCACGTGGGGGACGCGTTTTTCATCCCTATGGTTTCTTTTCGGAGGCCTTTTTCAACCCCTAATAATTTTTACTCGCTCACGTGTAGGACGTTTTCCACCCCTATGGTTTCTTTTCGGAAGACTTTTTCAACCCCTAATTATTTTACACACCCACGTGTGAGACCGTTTTTTCCACCCCTATGGTTTCTTTTCGAGGATCAACTCTTGATGGAATTTTCAACCCTAATTAGAGTCCTTTTGACAGCAATTTTGTACTTGCTCACGTGAGGGGCAGATGTAGGGTTTGGTCTGGGGGTGGGGTTGGACCTGGAGCTGTTCTTGGACTTGGGCTAGGTCTAGGGGTTGGGTTGGTCTAGGGGTTTGTCTTGGACCTGGAGTTGGGGTTTATAAATAAATAATTCTTTCTGTTTATCTGTTTTATTTATTCCTTATACCCAAATGGAAGAATATGAAGGTTTTCTATTCTACGCCGCTTATAGTAACTTATTCTATATTGTTTAGATTCAGGTCTACTTAATACATTGTAGCATCTGTCTCTAACTATTTTTCTATCATTATACACAAAAAGAGAGTCTTTACTATTACTAAGCACCATATCTTTCATCGCTTCAAAGTTTATAACACGTGAGTTCTTATAGTTTAAGGTAATACCCTTCACTTTACACATTGATTTAATTGTCTGTTCACTGGTTGAAAACACATTATAACTGTAGTTTTTCGGTCCTGCACTAACAAATTCGGCTATATAACTTTCTTCACCGTACGCTTCAAATTCGTCGGTCATCTGGCCAAGGAAATCTCCGCAAGTTGGATTCCAGTCATCGGATTTAGCGACAAATATGACGCTATTTGTATCATAATACAGAACACGGCGATTTAGTTTATCCAGGTAACTATATAATTCTAAACGTGTATAAGCAGTTGTGTAAGCGGCTATGGACACATTAATAGTTTTTTGTGATTCACCTTCACCCTCCGGTCTATCCCAATTTACCATTACTACATTATCATTTATAGGTATTATGGATTGTACTTGAACCAATGGATCGATAAACAATTTAAAAAAGTCCTTTGGCTCAGATACAATACAGCACTAGGTTAAATTTTCGCGTTGACCAAACTTACCCCAAAAAGAATTCAGCATTAGTTTAGCCAAGTACCTTAAACCGGGATTTCACTTAATATTGTGCGCATCTAGTCGAATCCCTTCTTTCTCGTAATCAGTTACGTAACTCAATTTCGTGACTTCTGACGTGCAATGGTTAGGCCACCCTGAATATTCCTGCTTGAGTTTCAGGAAATTATCAATGTAACCACTAAACAGCCCACCCTGTCTCGTCGCTTTGTCATATGTGGTTACCTCATACTCCTAAACTTCAAAAACATTTAAAACTTTATAGTTTTTAGAGATAGCCTTACTCAGCTCGTCAGCTACAAACGTTCCAACGAAACTGCGCTCGGTCTCATTGTGCTGACACTCCCCTTGATCTAACTCAGCACCGCAAGTCCTACATAACAAAAACATCAGCTTGCCATGCATTTTTAAGGGTAAAACAGGGTGGTAGAGATTAAAGGGCGGTAGTACTCTGCATTTAATTAAACCTTCTACCGTGTTCAATGAAAACCTACATGAATTTTCGGATGACCTACAGGATATTTACAATATTTATTTACATAGGGGTATAACGAGCACATGTCATAATACATGATTTTCTCGTTAACGCCGTCACATTCGTGATAAAGTTTGCTAGCATTCGTGCGACCACCGTAAAATGCGTCTCGAGGGATTAAGGTTCGTCATCTTAATCACCTAGATTCTGAATAAACGCTCTCAATTCGTCGTTAGCAAGTATTAATCTTTTAAAATCGCATTCACGCACCTCAACTAGATTATACCCACGCTCGCGTAGAAACCGAGACCGAGCGGCCGTGTTTTCGGTCCGGACAAGCATAGATGTATTCCCACCAAGCTTAGGGTCAATATTTGCCTGGTTAGGGAAACATTCCTCGCAACCGTGCCAATAACACCCCTGAAACTCATAAGCGGTATTTGATTCGACACAATAACCGTCGACCTTAATGCCTTCAGGTGTTCTAAACTCATGAGATTTCCCTGCATGCTGTATACTCACCTGCTGTAAATGTTCCACCCAGCGTAACCATTGTATTGCGACTTTTTATTGGTTGTCGGCACGTCTATAACCGCCTTTAGGAATGAGCCCGATTGTGCTTTCTTTGAGGAAACGTCTACGAAACACTTTATTGCAAGTGCTAGCAATAGTAGTGGCCTCCTCAAACGAGTCGACTTTATTTTGAGAAGTGAAGGTGGACCAGAAACCAACACAACCTTTAACGAGAATCTTAACATCCATCAGGCAATATTTCTCAATTTCCTCACGCATCTTAAAAACATAATTACTCTGGGCCGCATGCCAATCTAAAAGTTTTTGCCGATCATTCACTGACATCTGATCTGCGCAATAATATTCAAGAGGTGGCAAAGGACCCTCGTAATTCTGATTCTCGGATGAGTTGAAGAGATATGGGAAATAACCTTTGGACTCGGGGAAATTGAAAGTTTTCGGAAATGCCGAGAGTGGTGACAGAATGAAATTAAGGGAGTCGATAAACCTAATATCGTCGGACTGAATTGAAATTAATTTTCGTACCTCTTCATGTTGTGTGCGATGCATGTAACTTTAAATTTTAGTGCTCTCTCGGCAACATATGACAGAAATGATTGAACAGGATCGTCTCTGAAAATGAGCACTATTTCGCTACACGTCGAGCATCGCTCAGCCAAATTGTCGGTGTATTTGGTACAAACGGAACAAACATTCGCGGCCACGCATAGATTGGGCTCATGCAGAAATCTGTCATTCGTTCCCTGCCACACCTTCTCTTGCATACATTCCAAATCGTAAAAGATAAACATAGATGGTTTATCATTACTACTGTCTCGTCGAGCTATGTTAACAGGCATGTAACAAAGATGTCCTATAGGTTTTTGAAGCTGGCACGTGAAGCAGTAGCTGTATCCGCATCTATGTTTACCATTTACTTCACTGGTTTTAAGACACTTTAAACATCTATGCAATTTTTCACACAGTTCACTGTCCTTATGGTTTCTAAGACATTCCTGCCCGTAAAAAAATCTCCTGCAGTCATTGCAGACAATTTTAGGTTTTTCAATAGAACACGGTGGTTTCTGATGACACATGACTGGTACAAACATTTCGCATGCCGTTTTTTGTTATTACTACGCTTTTTACATTGTTCGCAGTAATAACTACAAGTAAATGCTGAAGTGAGACTGGTGATGACGATATAGTGTTTGTCTTCTAATATTAAATTTAAAACTACCCTATCCGATTCCCTAGGACCTTCAAAATAAACTGAATCACCTATACGTGAATTATAAACTACAATGGTATCTGAATCTAAATGGCTTTGAAATGCTATATATATATATATATATATATATATATATATATATATATATATATATATATATATATATATATATATCCTCACAGGCGCTGGTTTAACGACCGAAAAGATACGTATAGTACATCATATATAGTGCAAGGTTTGACGACCGGGGGGGGGGGGGGGGCAATTTTATAGAGTTCTTTTACGCGCGGGTATGGCGACCGACAAAAGTGTGCATATACTAAAACCGTACAGCGATTGTCATAATTGCGATAACGAATTTTATACTATGGTTTGTCCCATAATCTTACTTTCATTTTACTGAAGCAATAAATTATTTTCGGGGCTCTGGAATTCTTGGTTCCTTTCCAGCAATTGGAAATGGAAACGAGTTACAAAAACCAGTAATTTACATCGTGTGTTCGATAAGAGACAACGTATTACAGAAAACATTTAATAGGACGTAATCACATCTCACCTTTGCAAACGTAAATTGTATGTCTTTTAACCAAAGAATACTTCCTTTGCTTTAATATTTACCTATAATATATATTCTTTTAATCGTAATACACGCCACAAGTAAATGAATAACTTAATTTTATTTTTAGGATACAAAGTACAATTTAATTTAGTTGTCCAAGTGCTCAAAGGACAATCTTTTCGTTATTAATAAATATTTGTAGTCATGTTGTAGATGCGAACGTAATTTTAAGATAGTGGTATCCTTCAAATGCGGTTCTTCCTGTATCGCAGCCTCTAATTCTTCAGCCGAGGGATACACTTTTGTTTTGTAAAACTGTTGAAAGCGCTTTCTGCATATATAATTTGTAGGTGTGGTCCATCCAAATCGTTGTTTACCTGGGGAATAACGATAGGTTTGATTAGGTTCATAATAAATAACAAAAAAATTCTTGAATATAATTTCAAAATTAAATGATAATTTTGACATACAACATGCCACTGAGCCGCTAGAGATAGTGCAACATGCTATTGACTACTTGAAAAGGATAACATATACGTGCAACAGGACATATACTAAAATGAAATGAGCAGAAATGGACCAGCAGTAAGTTGCGTGATCTATTACATTTTACTCTACTGTAATCGTAAAAATACAGCATAAGGGTAAAGGTAACAATTTTGCTCTTACCACACTTTCTTTTTGCTCCGCTTGTAACCATGATCGGATTTGTTGCGAATTCCTCTCACTTAGAGCGATATTCTTATGCTTGAATTCTTCGAAAGATTCCAAGCTGGGTATCCTACACCTAAGCCATGCTGCAAATAATTTGCAACAATCTTACCCGCTTCTTGTCTTACAGGTGTGGTTCAAGTAGCGCTCTTGTCTATTTTCCTATTTGCATGTTTTGTGCCTCTGTGATGTTTCTTCTTGATGATCTCCTCTTCTTCCACACTTGCATCCGAATCGCACTCAAGAATTGTGGACAGGTCGGGCCGATATATAGGATCTTCGTCACTATCGTCGTCACTTTGAGTGGGGGGTGCATAAAATTATTTCTTTGTCCTTAGATATCGGAGATACAGGAACAGAGCGTTCGTTGCTGCTTAGTTCTGGAGTATGGATGTCTGTATCCATCATGCAAGATACCGCTTCAGAAGTAGAAGAAGCATTGGGACCTCCAACAGCCGATAACAACAGAGGGCCTACTTCGCATATATCCTTCACAATATCTCTCTGGTTGTAGATTTTATTATGGATGTCAATTGAATGGCCCATAAAATCACTTATCATCTGGACATCATCTTTTTGAAGCGTGCCAGTGACAGTCGCTAGATGTTTCCTTAATTTAGTCACCGTAATATTTTTGTTTTGCAGTCCAACTTCGACACAGAATTCTTTTAGCGACATACTCGCACTCAAAAATATGTTTGCTGTACTTGGTGGTTGGGCAAACAAATAAGGATTTTCCTTCAATACGCCAGCTTGTTTCACGATAGCTTAACAACAATGTTATAGCGTTCATGTTTAACTCTGAAACTAATAATGGTGCCGGGGAGTTAAGTTTGCCTCTTGCAATGAACCGTCCAAATCGCATTGTCATTTGTTTTTGTGTGTCGTCAAAAAGTGGTATGTTGTCTTCAGAAATGGTCTTCAGGGTTGCATACTCTAATACCTGGGATTTCTCCACATCGCCTGGCCTTTTTCTATTAAAAATCATTATCTGAACTAGAGTGGCTTTCGATAACCGCAACCATGTCTTTCTATCAAAAGCATTCCTTAATTTCGCGGTACACGTTTCAATAACTGTATTTATGTGGTTATAAAGTTTACTTATATCTTCCATTTCGGGGAGAACAATTTTTGTAGACCTTTGGTGTTGTGTCCTATTTTCTTGGGCGACTTTCGAAACCAATGAATTTCCCATTGTCTGCATTAATTTTAAAAAATTTTCGCAATTCGTTTGCTTTGTTTGATTTTTTTCTTTAATGGCGCACGATTTTACAATCCTACCTACTTTTCTCATAAGTGCAATTGACGCTGGTCCAAAGCTTGGAGTATTGAATTTGCCATCATTAAAACCCGCGATATTGTGTACAGCATTTATGAAGTTATCGAATTGGTGCGGTTCGAAAATGGATGCTATATCAGTGATATTGCTGTCTAGCTTTTTCATTTCGATGAAAATGTGACCAAGATGACGCATTTTGTTGCGGATCATAGCTTGGTGGTGAGCACTATTACTATATTTAACCGCCATTAAATTAACAAATTCTATTGCGTGGCCATCAAGACATACTGTTCTTGTAATTTCGTCGTTAGTCAGTTTTGGGTAAATTTTTTCCCTAACTACCTTACTAGCTCGAGAATGTATTTCAGGCATGTAGCTCTAGATGCCGCTTGCAAATTTTTCATTTGAAATTCACTCTCTGGTTTAGATCGACAATTTAAGTTTACGTGGTTACGTAGGTTACGTTTTGAATAAAATCCTTTGCAAAATGGACAGGGAATATAATTTCTACTTGTACTCTCTTTTAGATTTGATCGGCGGTGGGGAATGATTGTGTCATTATTTGAATTATATAAAAAGTTCCCTTCATCCAAGACTTTCTTCAATAAATGCTTACGTTTTGTATCATCTGAAATTATGTATGGAACTAGTCAGTACAATTAAAAATGAAATAGTGGTAATAGTAGGTATGTAAATTTATATTCAAGTTAGTGTTAAACTGATACTTAACTTCGAAGTATGACTTTGAAGTGAATGTAGAACTAGTGAAATTGATTAAGCATTTTATAAACGCTAAGGAAAGATGCCATTTGCGCAAATTGCTAGTAGGCATTATGTAATAACTATTAATTAATAAACATGTATTTAAAGAGTGTTAGTGTCTGCAGTTGCATAAAAATATAAAAACAAACACTCAGGCCTATTCTGTAACCTCAAATCGAATAGAGTTCACAGCAACGCATCGAAACCGGGTCGCTATGCTACCAAACAAAAGAAACAGTAGCTGATAAAAATCCGCGATTCCGATTCAGTCAGCCTTGTACGTCAGTTAGAATATCGATTTTTTTCGAAAATAGAAGACAGTGATTCCGATTTGAAAACGTTTCGATTTGACTGGCTATTTCTATTCGATTTCATAAAAGTTACGGATTGTAAGGTGTAAATGGCAGTTGAAGAGTTTTTTTGTATGTGACCACCAACAGCTACTCCTTGTCCACAGATAAACGTGCATATAAGCGATAATTAGGATTCAAATGATAACCAAAACCAGATCATTATCAAGTAATATCATGAAGTTTGATCTATATTTACCTTTGTCCAATTTTGCGATTTCTTCAACCAAAGGTTCCTCTGCATGTTTTCGATACAAATGACGAGATAACTGTGCTTGTAACGTTTTACAGTATGGGCAAAAGTTTTTCTTCCCTGCATATTTTTTTGTCGTTTTTTCTTTTTCAGTCGGCGCTGTACGAGAATTGTTAAGAAGACATATTGGTTATGTATACAGATTCTTACCAATGCAAAAACTCGTGCTCAGATAACTATGTTATATAACGCAAATAAGTACCTAGTGGATTATCGAGAATTGATAAAATCATTTAAGAACAGACTAAAGCTAAAAGTGGTTAAATTCTTTGCATTATTCCAACGATAATACAAATATTTGTTAATAGTTGTCTAATAGTGGTAGAATGTTATTTTTAAGCAATTCTCTTTGCAACTTTTACTGTTTTACGTAAATTGTCAAATTTACCCGTTTCAATAATAGAGGATTAGTGAAATTGCTATACCAGGTAAAGATGTGCTACTTCAAGCACGTAAATGCTGGTATACTACTGTTATGTGATGATCATTGTCACAGTACTAGAGAAGCAGCTAAAATGTTCAATAGAAGACATCCAGGCAAAGACTTTTCCTTTACTGCACTTGCGAAGATCTTAAAAAAGTTTAAGAATACTGCTTCGGTTGAAAACAGCACAAGTAGGTGCGTGCGTCATTGTTTGTGCATAACTGCGCGCGGGCGCGTGTTTGTGTGTGTGTGTGTGTATGTGCGTGTGTGTGTGTGTGGGTGTGTGTGCATGTGTGTGTGTGTGCTGTGTACGTGTGTGTGCGTGTGTGTGTGTGTGTGTGCGTGTGTGTGCGTGTGTGTGCGTGTGTGTGTGCGTGTGTGTGCGTGTGTGCGTGTGTGTGTGTGTGTGTGCGTTTGTGTGCGTTTGTGTGCGTGTATGTGCGTTTGTGTGCGTTTGTGTGCTTTTGTGTGCTTTTGTGTGCATGTGTGTGCGTTTGTGTGCGTTTGTGTGCGTTTGTGTGCGTTTTTGTGTGTGTTTGTGCGTGTTTGTGTGTGTTTGTGTGTGTTTATGTGTGTTTGTGTGTGTTTGTGTGTGTTTGTGTGTGTTTGTGTATGTTTACGTGTGTTTGATTGTGTTTGCGCGTGTTTGCGTGTGTTTGCGAGTGTTTGCGTGTGTTTGCGTGTTGATTATAATGTTTATTACTAATGATTTTATTGTTGGTGTAGTCGGTATATTATATTATAAGCACTGAAAGTGCATGCGAACGTGTCCCTCGGTTATCCAATTTTAATTTAAAATCCGTTAACAAGTAAAGGTATTTTCTAGAGGACAGCAAAGTACATTTTGTAGATAACAACTAAAAAACTATTCCATTTCTTTGAAAAATTCTAGAAACTGTTTTGACGAAAAATAAGTTTTCATGGTTACAAGTCAAACTCGAAAAATTTATATTTAAAAAACCACCAACCTTAATCAAAAAACGTTGACAGTTCTAAATTAAATTTATATTCTTTAACCTTACTTCTTGGAATTCCATCATTAACAGTAATAATATTTTAAAATATAATTCCACAATGTTTTATATGAACATTTATTTCTCAACGGTTATCAATACAACATGTATCATTATCAAGGGAAATAAGTAAAATTATAACAAGAAGTTATGGTAACAAACCATTAAGGTACAACAGCATACTTGATGTAAATTATAATTCTATATTTAAAATGTATGCTAACCGTGAGTCTATAGTATCAATATGTTCGTCCATTAAAAGTCACCCTGTTTTTTTCATAAATTTCCTTTATTAGAAAAATTTAAAAATTCAATGTTCTTTTGTGAAGTCATAAGGTTATTATTTACTATTAAATATTTGGCATAATCTTATTCGTCAGTGTGTCCATTTTTGTAACATCTAATGTGTTCTTTGTATCTAATATTAAAGTTCCTATTTGTTTGTTCAATACAAACCGAAGTACAGAATACGCAGTTCAATTTGTAAATACCCCAGTTTAAAATGTCGTTGGCATTAAATAAACATTTAAAAATATTGATATTAGTTTTAAAAGCTACTTTGTACTTCTTGTTCCTTTGTAGTGCCTGAGCTACTTTTTCTGATATTTTTTCAAACTATGAAACTGATGTGTATCTATTATCTGTCGGTTCTGTCTTAACTGGGTAAATTTTTTGATAGATAATTTGTAATCTTGCTTTTTGACTAAAGTACCGATTATGTTTGATGGTGCTATTTCTTGTATCACGACAAAACGCCGCTGCTAAAATGTCGCCACCATACAGTCGCCGCGACAAAACGTCGCACAAGCACACACAACCACACTCAAACACAGAACCACACACGCGCTCGCACACACACGCACACGCACGCGCTTGCCCACACGTACGTACGCACGCACGCACTCTAAACAGAGAAACACGCATACACACGCAAGCACGCACGCACCCACACGCTAGCACGCACCCACCCACACACACACACACACACACACACACACATACACACGCAATCAAACACACAACCACACAACCACCCATTCACACACACACACACACACACACACACACACACACACACACACACACACACACACACACACACACACACACACACACACACACACACACACACACACACACACCATAACCACACACACACACGCACCACTCACGTACGCACACCAACCCACACACACACAACAACACAACACAGAACCACACACACACACACACACATACACACACACACACACCCACTACTCATAACCACACACACACACGCACGCACGCACGCACTCACGCACGCACACACCAACCCCCCCCACACACATACACAACACAACACAGAACCACACACACAACACACACGACCAGTTCCACCAAAATTTAGTTTTTGGTTCTTTCCTTGTTCTATCGCTATTACCCTAGCAAGTGTACCTCCGAAATACACTCCTTAATACCTTCGCAGGCCATCTTCACTAGGAACACATTTTCCACACGGCGACCAAATTCTAGAATGTACTACCCTGTTCCTGTTTCGTCCAAACCATAAATCTGTGCCTGTACTTATGTCGAATGTTGTTCAAAATCTATATTTATACTCCAATTTCGTTATAGTCTCAGAAGAAGTACACACACATTCACACACGCGCGCGCATACACGCACACACGCACGCACGCACATGCTCACACACACACACCACACACGCACGCACGCACGCACGCACGCACGCACGCACGCACGCACACACACACACACACACACACACACACACACACACACCCACACACAATATGCTCTATTTATTATCAACATTTTATTTGTAATGTTTCTTTGAGTTTTGTAATGCACCCCACTGCATCTGCTGGGCAAAATTGCAGCTTTGATATACCTAGATAAATAACAATAGTAATGGAAAAATAGTATACTTACGACTTTTATTAAATATATTCGTTATTATTGTATTGCACACACTTTACCGCATGAAAAATTTAAGGCAACCAAAATTACAACGTCTTTCGACTGCACGAAATCACTGGGGAAACGACTGCAGGTTTGTACACGTCTAAAAACCGAGCGATTATTTAGCATTTACACCAGCACACTTTCACGCGCGATTGGTACGGGACGCTCCAATCGCACATGATAGAACGTAAGTGTAAAGGTACCTATTATGTTGATGATTTCTCTGCACATCATGTACATCGACAAATGATCGTAAACATGAAGCTACAGGGGATGAAGTTACGTTTAAAGGCTGATTTGATAACATTTGTGAAATTTAGTCTTTTACTTTAAGGAGGCTCTACATAATCCTCGGCTACAGTTGAGGATTTTCAACCGTCATGCCGGTTAGTTATTAATAAATCGCCACAATGGTTTGATAAATAAGAAGCAGATGATCTCTGAAAGTAATGCCCCAACAACAGCTCTGAATTTTAGAAAGGCGACTAGGTTAAAATAAATCTGATTCAAATTTATGTCATTACTTGAAAATCTCAATATCCAAAACACTATAAAACGCTCTATTCATAAGACGTCTCATGGCACTCGCCGCTATGCGGTTTTTTCTAAACTTGAACTAGTGCGAGAAGAGCGTCTCTTATGAAACAAATTTCTTAATATACGATTTAATAATTCTGCGTCGTTTGAAGTGTGATAAACAACACATATAATTATAGAACATTTTCTCATAGGGGATACTATTATGGAGCACAACAATAACAAAACTATAAACTACAATTCTATTAATAAACCCGCTCAAAATTTTTCTTTTCAAAATGCTGTTCTTTGTGATAAAACCGTAAATGGAAATGAATACCACAGGAGTGAATAGCGAATGTTTACCCTTGATGTAGGTATCTAAACCATAACGCAAGCTTTACTTTTTGTAATTAAGTATGTCGTACATCTATTGGATATATCGGTAATAATTGAAATGATAGCACTTCAAAGCTAGTATGTCGTGTGCCCTTTCCATCTTTGGTAACATGTAAACCTGCATTGTCTGGATGATTATCAGCTAGTGCCTTTCCTACTACAACTTCCCCATTAGATCGTACTCTCCCGATATAAGTTGTACATCCAGGTTCGTATCCACCATTTACTAAGTACACAGAAGTAATTTTTTTAATATTATCGTTGTCTGTTGGTATCCATTTGAATAGCTCAGGATGTTGTGTACAGAGAACCTACAAAAGTACATAAAATAAAGTTATCATTACTAAATAGCTACTGACCTTAATGTTATCTTTTACCCCAAATTCTTTACCACCGTATTCATAGTAGGCCGTATTATCGTTGTAATAAATTTTGGCAGGTATTAAAAAAGTTTTAAAAACTTGACCAATGTATATTGGTCTATTGTTAATATCTAAACCACCCGCAAGAGCATCTGAAGGTATACTTCCATCAAAATCTCTCCAGTAATACCCTAAACAATAAAGATGTATAAAACCACATCAGAACTTTATTTCTTACCTGGAACATCAGCCCCTTTAACTATAGAGAATACAAGAAAACAAACACTGATAATAACTAAAAACATTGTAATTGTTCTGAGTGTTGATACTCGACTAGTTTGACCATTGATGATATTCTAGTACAAAGCAATAACCTTTGACATTTATTCATTGCCATCGCATAATTATTTGTATGTTGGAATTTCTACGATTCGTGACGCATCAGATACTGTTGATCTTTATGTATCTAATAAATTTTTTAATCGTTTGTTTACAAAAAAAATTGGCTTGCAACATTCCGAAGTTGCATTTTAAAATCACGTTCTACTATAATTAGTTAATGTTATGTTTGATTGCTTCCGATAGACAATATTTGTCATTTCGTATTGTGAGTTAACAAGAGGGCTAATTTAAAAATAAGAACCTTATACTATTTCTTAAAACAGGTTGTGCTTAGAAATTATGCAAATATTTCACAACCTTCACTCTTCAGGGAAAACCAATCCAAGTTACGACATTCCTCAGTATGAAAATTTTACAGATATCGTAATGCGGAGGATACGAAGTCTGATATGTCATGTTACGTTAGTAAAAAATGGGTATATCAGGTAACAAGGTATCTTAACGTACACTTCAATGCCAAGAGGCGTTCAGAATTGAGAGATGCTATTGTGAAGACTAGGTCTTTTCGTTACCAGAACAGCCAGTTATTAGCGCAAAATGGCTAAAAAAATCTTGGAATAATACGTATAAATTATGTTTGATTAACGTATGTCTCAAAAGTTTTGGTACAAAATATATTCAGTTTTACGAACAAATATTTTTTATTTAAACATAATTAATAGACCTATAATTAACAAAAGTGAGAACTTAAATCAAATGAAGAGGTCCGTGATTTTCAACAAGACGCAATTTTATACGAACATCTCACACAAGATCTTGGGCGGCTGTAATATCTATTTCCGAATTTTTCTGTATATCCTCCGTCTTCGCAGTTCTTCCTCTTCGATTTGCCATCCTCCAGATTCTTCTGTTGGGCGAGCCTGAGGTAGATTAGGGGGGTGTATGTTGATACATCCATTTTGATGAGGACGCGGCAAGATTAATTCTCTCGATGACCAAAAGCTAAAGTGTGATCTGTAAGCTTTTGCACCGAATGTTCAAAACCCATACTTGTACATTAATCTCTTTGAGGTTTTGCCATATTGCAAGAGGAAAATTCGCTTTACTTGACTTACATCTTATTTTTACTTGTCTTGTATTTTAACAGTACTCTGTGTACGAGTATTGCATTCTGTTGCTGATTGCTCTTTACGTCATGTACATCGACAAGTGCTCGTAAACATGAAGCTACAGGGGGATACTGTTACGTTTGAAGGCTGATTTGATTACATTTGTGAAACTTTAACCTTTTACTTTAAGGAGGCTCTACATACTATTTGTAATATTTCCAACGGCCATGCCGTTTAATTGTTAATAGATCACCACAACGGTTTGGTAAACAAGAAGCAGATGACCTCTGAATGCAATGCCCCAACAACAGCTCTGAATTGGGTCGTTTTAAAAAGGCGGCTAGGTTAAAATAAATCTGATTCAAATTTGTCATTACTTGAAAATTTCAATATCAAAAACACTACAAGAAACTCCATTCACAAGACGTCTCATCGCACTCGTCACTATGCGGCTTTCTTCTAAATTTGAACTAGTGCGAGAAAAGCGTCTCTTATGAAAAAAATTTCTTAATATAGGATTAAAAATTCAGTGTCATTTTAAGTGTGATAAACAACACATATAATTATACATCAGTTTCTCATGGGGGTGGGATACTATTATGAAGTCCAAAAATAACAAAATACTAAAAATTTGTCTTTATTAGTAAACTACAATTCTATTAATAAATCTGCTCAAAATTTTTCTTTTAAACACGCTGTTTTTTGTTATAAAACCGTAAATTGAAAAATGTATGAATACCACTGGATAGCGAGAGTTCTAACTTGAGGTAGGTATCTAAAGTCATAATGCTGACTTTCCTTTTTATAATTAACTATGTCGTCCATCTAATAGATATTTGGGTAATAATTGAAAAGATAACACTTCAAAGCTAGTATGACGTGTGCCCTTTCCATCTTTGGTAACATGTAAACCTGCTTTATTTGGAGGATTATCAGCTAGTGCCTTTCCTACTGCAATTTCCCCGTTAGATCGTACTCTCCCGATATAAGTTGTACATCCAGGTTCGTATCCACCATTTACTAAGTGCACAGAAGTAATTTTTTTAATATTGTCATTATCTGTTGGTATCCATTTGAATAGCTCAGGATGTTGTGTGCAGAGAATCTACAAAAGCACATAAAATAAAGTTATCGTTAGTAACTAGCTACTAACCTTAATGTTACAGTTTACCCCAAATTCTTTACCACGATATTCATAGTAGGCCATCTTATCGTTATAATAAATTTTGGCAGGTATTAAAAAGTTTTAAAAACTTGACCAATGTATATTGGTCTATTGTTAATATCTAAACCACCCTCAAGAGCATCTGAAGGTATACTTCCATCAAAATCTCTCCAGTAATACCCTAAACAATAAAAGTGTATAAATCCACATCAGAACTGTACTTCTTACCTGGGACATCTGCCCCTTTAACTACAGAGAATACAAGAAAACAAGCACTAGTAATAACTAAAAACATTGTTTTAGTTCTGAGTATTGATACTTGACTAGTTCGCCCATTGGTGAGATTCTAGTATAAAAGCAATGACCTTTGACATTTATTAATTGCTATCGCATAATTATTTGTATGCAGGAAATTCTACGTTTCGTAACACACTATAATTAGTTAATGTTATTTTTGGATAGTTTTGAAAAATTGATCCCGATAGACAGTATTTGTCATTTCGTGTTGTGAGTTAACAAACGTATCTGGAACAGAGGGCTAATTTAAAAACAAGAACTAAATATTATTTCTTAAAACAGGTTGTGCTTAGAAATTATGCAAATATTTCACAACCTTCACTCTTCAGGGAAAACCAATCTAAGTTACGACATTCCTCAGTATGAAAATTTTACAGATATCGTAATGCGGAGGATACGAAGTCTGATATGTCATGTTACGTTAGTAAAAAATGGGTATATCAGGTAACAAGGTATCTTAACGTACACTTCAATGCCAAGAGGCGTTCAGAATTGAGAGATGCTATTGTGAAGACTAGGTCTTTTCGTTACCAGAACAGCCAGTTATTAGCGCAAAATGGCTAGCATTAATTGTAAAAAAATCTTGGAATAATACGTATAAATTATGTTTGATTAACGTATGTCTCAAAAGTTTTGGTACAAAATATATTCAGTTTTACGAACAAATATGTTTTATTTAAACATAATTAATAGACCTATAATTAACAAAAGTGAGAACTTAAATCAAATGAAGGGATAAGTGACTACCCAGTGCTTCGCCTCTTACATGTTCCACATAAGGCCTCGATATCCCTCTTATAGAAATCGAGCACCAGACTAAAGTTTTATCAGCAAATATTGCCTTTTTTTATATTTAACATTCTCTTGGCAGTTTTCTATGTTATCAGTATAGAAGCAATCATTACCCTTAATTTATGAGCTACTTAGAGTGAAATATTTTTTATCATCAATCGAAATGACTTTGTTGTTGGCAAAACGTATCCGCATTACTGCCCGACAACATCGTGGTATCCGTGCTAACTAATTTTGGATATTTTCTTCTTTTTCAATATTCTTGACCATTCTTAACCAATTCCCTCCAAACTGTATCCTTAGAAGTTCTATACTCCTTTGTTAATTTCCTGACCGACATTCCATTTCTATTGGTTGCTCTTCTTACTAATCTGTCTACTCTGGCTTGGGTAAAAGATTCTCTTCCACTTTTTTGGAGATTTATACATGGTATACCATATTTACAATCCGGTATTGTGCGATAAATAGTTTTGCGTGAAATATTTTGATTTTCGAATATGAGAACTATTTCACGTTTAGGCATTTGCCCAACTAGACTGCAAATACTTTTACAAAGATCTAGTTTGTAAGCCATTTTAGTACAATTAATTTCTAAAACTGAACTGTCAAAGTGAACACAATCTTTCAGAGAATTTTTGTTTCCAAAGCCAACCTATTATTTGTCATTCTCACGTATTTGACACCCATTGGATTTTGTGCCAAAACTTTTGAGACGTATGTTAAACGCACCGTATAGGAAATTTGCAAACATTCCATAGATTCAAACCAGAAAATCTAAATTATCCTCTTAGAAATACGTATGTCGAAATCACGCCCTACATTGATTAACACATTCAAATACTGATGAGGTGTTGGAATTAGACTGTTGTGCAATGAATTGCGAAATAAAAGTAATTTCAATTATCTTTTGTGTTTGAAATAAAATTGTTTTCATGATAAACAAACTTAAAAGATAACACCTTAAACGTAAATACCGAAATTCCTTTTAATACTTCTCAATTAAAAATATGAGAAAACAACGCGTTTTATAATATAATGCACATTTGGAATGGAAAAGTTACAAACAAGCTTTTTATATTAATTCCATTTAGAAATAGATAAACGTTAGCATTCAAATAAATAAAATTTGGACCCCGACGAGTATAACTATTAAATACCCTTCTTCTTCTTCTACTATATACTTATACCCTTACGTGTGTCGGATCATTTATTTCCTACGTCTCGGTAATCCACTTCTTCAATTCCTTCCGGTCCCAGTAATTTCATTTCTTGTCTCGTTTTTCCTCTCTTTTTCTCAAGTCCTTCTATTCGGCGTTAATTTTTGCTTCGTGTTTATCTTGTATCACCTATGATTCGCTCGCATAGGTTAGCACTGGTACCACCACTGAATTCTACACTCTTAATTTTGTTTTCCTATCTATTCCCCGCTTCCCGAAAATTGTTTTATTCAATAGATAGTATAATTTTATACTTTTATTTATTTATTCTCAATATCTAAATTTATTTTCGCATCCTCCGGTATTATACTTCCCAGATAATTATAAGTTGATAATTTTTCTAGTCTTTCTCCATTTATATATATATATATATATATATATATATATATATATATATTGCGATTGATGATGAAAAATATTTCCCTCTCAGTAGCTCATAAATTAAGGGTGATTGCTTCTATACTGATAACATAGAAAACTGCCAAGAGAATGTTAAATATAAAGAAAAGGCAATATTTGCTGATAAAATTTTAGTCTGATGCGCGATTTCTATAAGAGGGATATCGAGACCTTATGTGGGGCATGTAAGAGGCGAAGCACTCGGTAGTCAGTGCTATATTCAGAATTGGCCCATTAAAGTGAATGATTTCATTAATGAACATCATGCTGAAAACGGTATAATGTTTTGGCCATTATGCCAGGGAGAATCAGAATTAGCTCAACGCTCATAACATATCATTCCTACCACGAAACGACAACCCCCCTAATCTACCTCAGGCTCGCCCAATAGAAGAATCTGGAGGATGGCAAATCGAAGATGAAGAACTGCTAAGACGGAGGATTTACAGAAAAATTCGGAAATAGATATTACAGCCGCCCAAGACCTTGTGTGAGATGTTCGTAGAAAATTGCGTCTTGTTGAAAATCACGTACCCGTTGATTTGATTTAAGTTCTCACTTTTGTTAATTATAGGTCTATTAATTACGTTTAAATAAAACATATTTGTTCGTAAAACTGAATATATTTTGTGCCAAAACTTTTGGTAACGAAAAGACCTAGTCTTCACAATAGCATCTCTCAATTATGAACGCCTCTTGGCATTGAAATGTGCGTTAAGATAACTTGTTACCTGATATACCCCTTTGTTACTAACGTAACATGACATATCAGACTTCGTATCCTCCGCATTACGATATCTGTAAAATTTTCATACTGAGGAATGTCGTAACTTAGATTGGTTTTCCCTGAAGAGTAAAGGTTGTGAAATATTCGCATAATTTCTAAGCACAACCTGTTTTAAGAAATAATATTACGTTCTTGTTTTTAAATTAGCCCTCTGTTCCAGATACGTTTGTTAACTCACAACACGAAATGACAAATACTGTCTATTGGGATCAATTTTTTCAAAACTATCCAAAAATAACATTAACTAATTATAGTGTGTTACGAAACGTAGAATTTCCTGCATACAAATAATTATGCAATAGCAATGAATAGATGTCAAAGGTCATTGCTTTTATACTAGAATCTCACCAATGGGCGAACTAGTCAAGTATCAACACTCAGAACTATAACAATGTTTTTAATTATTGCCAGTGCTTGTTTTCCTGTATACTCTGTAGTTAATGGGGCTGATGTCCCAGGTAAGAAGTAAAGTTCTGATCTGGATTTATACACTGTTATTGTTTAGGGTATTACTGGAGAGATTTTGATGGAAGTATACCTTCAGATGCTCTTGAGGGTGGTTTAGATATTAACAATAGACCAATATACATTGGTCAAGTTTTTAAAACTTTTTTAATACCTGCCAAAATTTATTATAACGATAAGATGGCCTGCTATGAATATCGTGGTAAAGAATTTGGGGTTAACTGTAACATTAAGGTTAGTAGCTAGTTACCAACGATAACTTTATTTTATGTGTTTTTGTAGATTCTCTGCACACAACATCCTGAGCTATTCAAATGGATACCAACAGATGACAAAATTAAAAAAATTACTTCTATGCACTTAGTAAATGGTGGATACGAACCTGGATGTACAACTTATATCGGGAGAGTACGATCTAATGGGGAAATTGTAGTAGGAAAGGCACTAGCTGATAATCATTCAAGTAAAGCAGGTTTACATGTTACCAAAGATGGAAAGGGCACACGTCATACTAGCTTTGAAGTGCTATCTTTTCAATTATTACCCAAATATCTAATAGATGTACGACATAGTTAATTATAAAAAGGAAAGTCAGCGTTATGACTTTAGATACCTACCTCAAGTTTGAACTCTCGCTATCCAGTGGTATTCATACATTTTTCAATTTACGGTTTTATAACAAAAAACAGTGTTCTTAAAAGAAAAATTTTGAGCAGATATATTAATAGAATTGTAGTTTATTAATAAAGACAAATTTTTAGTATTTTGTTATTTTTGGGCTTCATAATAGTATCCCGCCCCCATGAGAAACTGATGTATAATTATATCTGTTGTTTATCACACTTAAAATGACACTGAATTTTTTAATATTATATTAAGAAATTTGTTTCATAAGAGACGCTTTTCTCGCACTAGTTCAAATTTAGAAGAAAGCCGCATAATGACGAGTGCGATGAGACGTCTTATGAATGGAGCTTCTTGTAGTGTTTTTGATAATGAAATTTTCAAGTAATGACAAATTTGAATCAGATTTATTTTAACCTAGCCGCCTTTTTAAAACGACCCAATTCAGAGCTGTTGTTGGGGCATTGCATTCAGAGATCATCTGCTTCTTGTTTATCAAACCGTTGTGGTGATTTATTAACAATTAAACGACATGACGGTTAGAAATATTGGTAATAGTATGTAGAGCCTCCTTAAAGTAAAAGGTTAAAGTTTCACAAATGTTATCAAATTAGCCTTCAAACGTAACAGTATCCCCTGTAGCTTCATGTTTACGATCACTTGTCGATGTACATGACGTAAAGAGCAATCAGCAACAGAATGCAATACTAATACAAAGAGTACTGTTAAAATACAAGACAAGTAAAAGTAAGATCTAAGTCAAGTAAAGCGAATTTTCCTCTTGCAATTTGGCGAAAGCCTCAAAGAGATTAATGTACAAATATGGGTTTTGAACATTCGGTGCAAACGCTTATAGATCATACTTTAGCTCTTGGTCATCGAGAGAATTAATCTTGCCACGTCCTCAACAAATGGATGTATGAACATACATTGAGGCATGAGGCATGAGTCACAGGATTTGACTATCTCGGCAATCAAGACCCTAACTAAATAGTTGAATAAATACAGATTTTGAGCAATATGCGTTCCTAATGCTGATAAACACTAATAGACCTCAGATTGTACTCTTAGTAGATACAGGGGGGATTCTAAACCAAATTTGGTCAGGAAATTAAAAAAAATTTCAAGGGAAATTTTAATTTTAAGGTCACGCCCCATGGTTCAAACAATTCTTAGAATCAAATTTCGTAGATCCTCTGGGAGTATTACAATTCTTAGAAATCAATTTTCAAGGTCGAAGTTTATTGATCTGCAGGTGTATTACAATTCTTAGAAATCGATGCTCATGGTGAAAGTTTATTGACCTGTAGGGTTATATTACAATTCTATTAGAAGTCTAAACATAGAATCAATTCGTGGAAACGTGAAGAATGACAGGTTGTTGTCTGTGCTAGAAATTAAAACAAGGTTAAATGGTTCTTGTATTGACTAAATTGAGTTAAGCACTTCAAGGTCAAAATATAATGGTATCATATTACAGTTCTTAGAAGAAATCAATTTTCAAGGTTAAAGTTAATTGGCCTGCAGGGTATCATATTACAAATCTTAGAAGTTAATTTTCAAGCTCAAAGTTTATTGACCTGTAGGAGTATCATATTACAATTCTTAGAAATCAATTTTCACGATCAAAGCCTATTGAGCGCAGAGGTGTCCTATAGCAATTCTTAGAAACCAATTTTCAAGGTGAAGGTTAATTGACCTACAGGTGCATCATATTACAATTCTTAGCAATCGATTTTCAAGGTCAAACTTTATTCACCTGGAGGTGGTATCATATTACAATTATTAGAAATACAAACAGAATCAATTCGTTGAAACGTGAAGAATGACAGCAACGGGCGTAGTACCCTTAGATAATACTTTTGTGGTATCATTTACTAGTTAATTTTTACTTTGCTTGCTAATTAATTTCGGTTTGCGTAAATGAATTTTAAGCTTTATGTTTACTAACTCCTTTCTTAATCGGTTGCAACTGTTAACTCAAGTAGAAATAAAGAAATGATTTCAGTTATCATTGCCCAAAATTATGCTAATTTCGATTTATTTATTTATCTGGATTCCTATTGAGTTGACTTCTTTCTGCATTTATATATTCAATAATTGTGTAAGCTTGTGATATTAATAATCTTTTGCAATAAAAGTAAATCAAACGTTATACTCATTTAACTAAATTCCAAATCCGGACGAAAATGCATCAATATGTTTACAAATATTTATAAAATCAAACCTAAGTATGCAATAACCTTCTTAAAACTAACATATAACGAATTAAACGACTGTTCTTGTTTAATTGGGATAATCAAATGTAAAGTTTCGAGAAATCAAACACAAAAAGTTTTAACTATTTTCACAAACAAAAAGGTTTTTACTTATTTTCGTTGCAACTGATGATGTAATGCTGGCGTTTCCTTGTCCGCTAAAGGGGGCCTCAGATAGGTCAGAAACTGCTCTTCAGATGATGTCACTTGCCGACACCCTGGAACCCTTTTTTCTATTGTTGCCCTTATCTTTACTTCTACTTTTGTGTAGGTAAATACGTTTCTAATTTTTCTTCATCAAGTAATGATTTTAGTAAATAATTGTTCGATATATTTCCACTATATAGTTTTTGCTCTATCGTTCAGTTTTAACTACAAATAGCCTGTGCAACAAAATGCCAGCTATTAAAAAACCGCGAATGCTTCCTTTTGACACATCAAAAAATTCGAGTTAATGTCCTTTATACTTCGATTTACCAATTTGGATCGATTACTGTCTATTATATTTATTGTTCACCATTTAAACACAATTGATTACAGTTCTGAGACATACAACACGCGTTATCTTCACTTTTTATTATGTTAATAAGGAAGGTAATTTTTTACTTCTTCCATATCACCGATAATTAATTCTTATTTGTAATTTTAACACTATATAGGACAGCGTGACTATACAATGTCGCTTACACTGCGAATTCTCATCGCTTATTTTTTATACGATCCTTTATGTTTGATTACTTCTCGCGACTGTTTTCGATCGATCACTGTATGTGACTGACTTAAAAACTGTACATCACTATTACAACAGCGTCATTCCTTCCCAACACATTAATGCACTCGCAATGCCGCGTATTTTAAATATTTTCACATTGAATATATAGATAACTTATTTAAATGAACTCAAGCTTTTCATCTTAATATTAATTACATTCAAATACAAATAAACAACAACTATTTCTTTATCCAGAAAAATAATAAATAAATATCTACTCTCGTATAATTTAGGGCGAAATTTTGATTTTTCTAAAGCTCCCGTTACAACACGTTGTTGTCTATGATAAAGTCAAGGCACCATATTACAGTCCTTAGAAATCAATTTTCAAGGTCAAAGTTCATTGACCTGCAGGAATATCATGTTACAATTTTTAGAAATCTCAAAATAGAATTTTCAAGGTTAAGGTTTATTGACATGCAGGGGTATCATATTACAATTCTTAGAAATCTAAAAATAGAAACAGTTCATGGAAACAAGAAGTTTTTGTTAAAGGTTGGTGGTTTCAAGATGTCATTTTAGAATACTCTCTCTCTCTCTCTCTCTCTCTCTCTCTCTCTCTCTCTCTCTCTTTCTATCTCTCTCTCTCCCCCTCTCCCTCTCTCGCTCTCTTTCTTGCTAAATCTACATGACCTTGAGACATGACAACACTGTGAAGTGATTCAGAAGTGCGAGACAACCTGTCATTCTTCTCGTTTCCAATAACTGAATTTATTTTGACCTTGAATGCGGTTTATGCGCCCATATAAGTAGATAAAGAGTAGTTTTATGTCAGTCTATACATTGCAATCGTGGCGTAAAATTTTATTGTAAACCTAAAGTAGGTTAAAAAGGTTAAATTAGTCCTAAGACAATCCATGCTAATGGTGAATGTGCCTACTAATTATCATCCTGATGATTCTTTTGCGGATGTTATTAACACAAAAAAATAATACTGTTTATCATTTCGCTTGGATTAAAACAAAGTCAGCTCTTGTTTATCAACAGCTATTGAAAATTGTTTTATTCGATGGATAGTATAATTTTATACTTTTATTTATTTATTCTCAATATGTAAATTTATTTTCGCATCATCCGGTATTATACTTCCCAGATAACTATAAGTTGATATTTTTTCTAGTCTTTCTCCATTTATATATATATATATATATATATATATATATATATATATATATATATATATATATATATATATATATATATATATATATAACATATATACAGGGTGTTTTGTACACCTTGGCCAAATTGATATGTGGGATAGCGAGGCTTATTCTGAACATATTTGCTGTAAGAACTCCTAGCCTAAGTCTTATGGTTTATTAAATATGATTTTTTTTGTATTTATTAAAAAAATTCCCAGAGTTTCGCATTATTATGTCTATTACTTTTTTTTTGTAAGTTGTAAGTTCTCAAAATAAATTTTGCTCCTGTCTTTGAGACTGTTTCGTAATAAATAAATGGGTATTTGATGCAGATATTAAAGAAAAAATATACTATGAGGCAACAAAGTCCCGGTGGTGGGCGAAAAATAAATCGAATACAATTTTTTTATTAAAATTAAAAAAAAAGAGGTGTAAATCTTAAAGTACTTTTAAAAACTTCTTTAGTTCATCCCTTTTCTAGTGATATGCCACACATTAATATAGATCTTTAAAAATACTGATATTTTTAATAACATACTAAGAAAACCAAAAATTCTTAATAATGCATAGTTATTTTTATTTAATTACATTCACACTTCATCTCACGAACACACATGTTACACAAGTAAATACATTAGGTTTGTTCTAATCCAGTCAAAAACCGTTCATGGTACGGTCATACTCATGCGCAAATCATACACCGGTGCAAGGTAATTTTTAGTACATTCTGAATCGGTCGGCTATGTGTAAACATTTTTTCTTTAGATGTAGGAAATTTAAATGAAAAAACAGAAAAAAAAACTTTTTTTTTATTTAGTACAAATCCTGTTCAAATTGTCTTCCCCTATTTCCTAAACATGCGCGACATGTGCGACGTATTTCTACCGTGGTAGTACGAAGCCGCATCTCTTCCTTCATTACTACAAATGCGGCGTCAATTTTTTGGATTAAGTCCTCTCTATTTAAAATTGCTTGTCTATAGACGAGCTACTTAGCACGTCCCTATACATGATAATCCAGAGGTGTTAGGTCTGGAGAACGCGCGGGTCATTGGATGGAGCCAAGTCTTCCAATCCAGGAATTAGAAAAGACGTCGTCGAGATACTCCCGGATGGTTACTGTGTAGTGAGCCGGACAACCATCATTTTGGAAGACAATAGGTCTGTCTTCATTGACGAGTGGTACATCAATTAACAATTGTGGAAGATCGTTAATTAAAAATTCTAAGTAACTGTCTCCATTCAAGTTGTGCGGCAAGTAGTGAGGTCCAATGAGATGTCTCCCGATAAAACCTGCCCAAACGTTTACGCTAAATTTGCGTTGAAAATTCATGGCCCTTTTGCCATGGGGATTTTCATAGGCCCAAATGTGCAAATTGTGTAGGTTGACGACTCCCTCCCTGCTGAATTTAGATTCGTCCGTCCACAGAATTGATCGTAAAAGAGTTGGGTCGTCAAGATCAGTGTGCAAAAGAAACCTACAAAACTGTAAACGCCTATCATAATCCGCTTCCTCAAGACCTGGAACAAAAATGAGGTACATTAATGTACTAAATTAAGAACTTTAAAAATAGGTCTTTAAAAAATTTGTAGGCATTAGTGAGAACGCAGTGCATAGGTTACAGTAGGATTTAGGCGACTAGAGTATTGTCTTTATAAGCACTAAAATAAGTTCATTAAAAAAAGTACATCTAAAGAAAAAATGTTTACACATAGCCGACCGATTCATAATGTACTAAAAAAATTACCTTGCACCGGTGTGTAAGGGAAATCATGTCTTCCATCTCCTCGAACTACTTTCCAAAGTTTAAATATACTAACACCCAGCATTCCAGCTATATCTGTTGCTTCTGGTGGGATCCGCATTAAAAGATTCGAGTATGTTCTCACCGACAGCAACATTATGCTGTCTAGCATTTATTTTGGGTGCGAGTTGAGTAACATTTCCTGTCTCTCGCAAGCGTTAGTAAGTATTGGCAAACGTATTGCGGTTGGGTAGTCGACGGAAAGGATACTGTTGCTGATAAATTCGTCGAGCTTCAAGGGCAACTCCACTTATTTGCTCGACCATACGCCATAATAATATCAACATATTCTTCATTAGTAAACGCAGCCATTGTAACGATAACCGCGACGAAACACAATTATTAAACTTAAACGAAAACGTAACAAACGTCAAGCGACTGCCTGTATTGTGATTGTACGGTCATCCTCATGCGTAATACATAAAATGAGTCCCATTTTATGAATTGCGCATGAGTATGACCGTACCATGAACGGTTTTTGACTGGATTGGAACAAACCTAATGTATTTACTTGTGTAACATGTGTGTTCGTGAGATAAAGTGTGAATGGAATTAAATAAAAAGCAACTATGCATTATTAAGAATTTTTGGTTTCTTAGTATTTTATTGAAAATATCAGTATTTTTAAAGTGTTGTATTAATATGTGGCATATTACTAGAAAGGGGATGAACCAAAGAAGTTTTTAAAAGTATTGTATGATTTTCATCGCTTTGTTTTTTTTTTAATTGCAATGAAAAAATTGTATCCGATTTATTTCTGGCCCTCCATCGGGACTTTGTTGCCTCGCAGTATCAAAAATAAGAACAAAATTTATTTTGAGAACTTACAACATACAGAAAAAAGTAATATGAATAATAATGCGAAAATTTTGGGAGTTCTTCAATAAATATAAAAAAAAACATATTTCATAAACCATAAGACTTAAGCTAGGAGTTCTAGAGCAAATATGTTCACAATAGGTCCCGCTATCCCACGTTTCAATTTGAATAATTAATTGATATAAATGTTAGGGGCTAAAGTTCTAATGCTTGAAATTAAACTTAACAATACTCCAGACTAACTCAGTATCACTTTGGGGATAGGGTTCTATATTATTTGAAATTATAGTTGGCAAATGAAATAAAAATATTTTAACTTTTAATTATTATTATAAAATTAAAATTTATTCGTTGAATCATACAATTATTTTATTTTCCACATGGAAATATTCATGTCAATAATTAAATTGTAATATGTACTTAATAGTTTCAATGTGGAACAGTCTTTGTTGGAATTTGCACAAATTACGCATGCGTTGCGTCCTTACTAACCTAAATAAATGCAGCCTGTCAAAAATTTCACCAAAGGATCTAAAATTAGTGAGTACAATTTTGATTTTGTTCAAAGTAAAATTATTATTTTCTAATTACACCTGTTCGTTGACTTTTGAGATATTGATAAATGTTGCCCCACAAACATTTATATATAATCAAATAAAAAACATAAATACAGGACATCAAAAGAATAATCAATGCAATATATGGGTTATGATAGAAAAATTTAACTCACATGTGCTGTTGCAATTTTCAAATACTGGTCACGTTAGGCTTGTTCCGTATTAAAACATTGGACGTAGACTTCTTTCCATGTATCGATGATACTGCCTTGCTGTAGAAATTGGTGCTGCTTATATTCCATAACTTCATCCAAATCCAATAACTGGTGATAACTCTTCCTCGTGGTAAATACGATGTACTTAATATGCTCATATACTTTCAGACAAGCACTTTTATTTTATTTGTATATCTAAATGTTGGTTTAAATATTTAATAGTTTTTCGGATTTAACTTGTATTTTATTCTTATAAAAATTTTTATATTCACTTGCACTTTTATTTTAGATGTCGAATATGAAGTTAAATTTTATTTTATAATCTCCACCACTTTCAAAAAAAATAAACATCACATTCAAAATAACTAAAGGATTTTATTGACATCACCCGATGTTTAAACACGATTTCGAAATGAAACAATTACAATATTATCAACTCTACGTTGATCGCGTTTCAAATCCGATAACGTTAACGAAATTTTTAACTTACACGTTAACAAAAACACTAATAGTACTATGACTCGTTAGTCACAAAAAATTACAAATGCAAGAGCAAAGCAAGAGTTGCAAGAGCAAGAGAGTGAGAAATCAGGAGCAATTCCTTTTATACTTTTCTCATGGATACCAAAATTTCAATTTTTTTTCTACATTACACACAAAAGATCCTAGCATCTGATTGGTCGAAACAAAATTGTTAAATTAACTAAAACATAAATTATGCTATAACTTTATCAAATTAAATCGGATTTGCTTTTTAAATACAAATTTGGAATCAGGGAAGCTTTATGCATAAAAAGACACCTCACATGCCCTACTACGCTTCAAAAATTTATATTTTGACAAATTAAAATCTAAATTTACTAATATCTAACAAATTTTATATTTTACAACTAAACTAATTACATATTAAAATTCTACATAAAAAACTGTATAAGAATACACCTATTTCAACCTACTTTACCTAGTTTTAACAAAATTTTCACTTTCATATCTTAATTTTAGGTAGTTAACCCAACTTTTCTAATTTTATGTTTAGATTACATATTACTGTTAATTTCTTTGTGAAAATGAGGGAAACCTACTATTATATGCTTTTGTAATTTATTCAGAACTTATCCCATCCTACAAAAACTATAAATTTGTAAAATTCTTAAATATAGTACTTAACCTAACTTTATAAAATTTACTTTTAACTTCCGTTTAAAAAGTCTATATCACTTGAAATGTTTATCTATTATGTTCTTATATAAGTCTCTTACACAATTACTGTTTATTTGTATTCCATAGTTCATAATTTTGTCTTTTCACATTTCCATATTGTTAACACATTTTTGTAAATTTTTTTATACAAATTGTAATTATATATTAAATATCACATTACACAAATGTTGTTCATGTTCTTAGCTATGTTTCTAAGTCACTTCCACTTCTTATGCAGTTTTTAAACACTTTGTCTGTGAATTACTAATATACTGTGTTCGTACCATAACCCTTTTTTATAGTTCGCAGAGTTTATGCATTGTACCTATTACTATACATGTTCTACACATTAGAATTATTGTACTTCATGTGATCAATATCTGTCACGTGTTTAAATTGCTTAAATAAATTGATTAAAATGTGAAATTACTTAAATATGTTAAACGAAACTAAACGTACACACTAATATGAATCGTGTTGACCTTTTTCACATGCTACTGGTATAGCTCATTCCTTTTATGAATATAACGACCTTGTGCATCAAAACCATATTTTTATACTCGTATACTATTTTTTGTCATAACGAACTGTATACTTTTTCAATTTTATTTAAACTTGCATACTATAGAAGTTAAGCTCGATAAACTCTAGCCCCTTTAGTTTTCCTATTTCTTACCATCTCAATATATATATATATATATATATATATATCTGTGCTTGTCTTTTGCTTTGTTATTAACGATCATTGGTTTACACTTATAGTATTTTTCACCTAGGACTCCCGTTTTCGGATTAGCGCTATAGGTACCTATATTAGTAAACACAAACCTTTTGCCTTTTATCTCTGTTTAAATTGTGGTTGTACTTCTAAACAACAGAAACAGAGGATTTACGTAGAAAAGATAAATTGCTTCTAGCACACAATAAGCATTAAAATATTCTACTAATAACCGCAATATGGCAGAAAGAGATGACATTAGTTTATGTTGGACGGAAAACTCAACTACTTTCGAGTGCCAGAGATTCTCAAAATTTTACATTTATTAACAGCGACGGTTACGAAATATCAAGCTTTTAAAATAAATATGTTTATTCAATTAAGATATTGAAAAATATACAAATGACGCAAGTAAGTGTTTACTATTATATATAATTAGCACCTATTAGTTTACAGGTTTTAATGAAACTAACATACATCGCAAATCAAATTTCACTATAACATTAGTGTGATGCATAATTAATTGCGCATGACGTTTACTAGCAACAGATAAGCGCATTAATGATTCTATAATTAGATTTATTGCATTCACATCAAAATTCTTATGTAGATACCAATTTATTTCATTACTTATAAATATGTACTTAAAATTATCATTTATTAAAGTATCAATTATCTAAAACTGTTTTAGAACCTCTGACTAACAAGTAATTCTTAGTTCATACAGCAATTCAATGAACCGCACTAATCCGAAAACGAGAATCCTAGTTGAAAATACAATACCTATATTTATTAGTTTTCCTATTTCTTCTGCCCATCTTACTGTAGCTATCCGACATTAGTGCTATATCATCAGCATATAGAAGGCAGTCAATTGTTATTGGCATAAGGTTGTTGTAGCCAATTACTGTCTAGGATTGTTTTGTTTTTTACCTGGTATTCTTGATTAGTCTGTCCATTACCACTATGAATAGGAGAGGACTCAGGCTGTCCCCTTGATTTATTCCTAACTCCATACTAAACCTCCGTTCACTTTCTTGTATATACCTTTTATGACTTTTATTATTTTCTCTGGTACTTGTAGTTGTTCTAAACTTTGCTATATTATTTCCCTATTTATTTGGTCGGAAGCAGCTCTTAAGTCTTTGAAAGGGACGAATAGTTACTCCCTTTCTCTTCTTTTAGTTCCGTTATATCTCTTAGCATATGAATATTATCTTTCGTTTGTCGACCGGTCTTGAATGCTGCTTGTACATCTTCTAGTTTGTTTCATATCGTTGTTCTTAGCCTTTTCTCTATTATTCTCGTATATACTTTAAAGCTAGTGGAAAACAAGCCTATAAATATTTTAACATCTCTGGTTCAACTTTATCTTGTCCACTACTTTTCCTAGTTTAATGCCTTTTATTGCTTCGTCTAGTTCTTTTCTATTTATCTCCTCTATGGTATCCTCCTCATATTCTCTTCGATTATTCTCTTCATTGTATGTTGTATTTTCCCCATAATGCTCTCCTTCTGCTTTGAATTTCCTTGTGTAGTATTCAGCCAATATTCCCAGTATACTCGGTATATCTAACTTAAATTCGTTGTTGTTTATTATACCTTTCATGATTTTCTTTTTATTCCCTTTGATTGTTCTTATTGCGCTCCAGAATTGTCTATTATTTATTTCATGTGTCTGTTCGATATCTTTGCCGAAATCTTCCCAACTTTTCCTTCTGGCTTCTCTTACTTCCTCCTTTGCTATATTTCTCTTAGGTAAGTACTACTGTTTATCTTTTTCATCCTTTGTCTGTCTGTATCTTTTCCATGCCGCTTTTTTTTTTGACTGCTTTCCTTACTTTTTCACTCCACCACGGTTTTCTTTCTCTGGTTGTTGTTATACTTCTTTGTTTTGCATTGTGTACATTGTTTTCCTAATTTTTCCCACCTTTTCTCCAGTGTCCAGTTTTACTCTGATTTTTCTAGCTGTATCAATTCATTTTCCACTCTTTCTAGATATTCTGTTCTCGTCTGCTCATTTCTTAATCTATGTATCTTTACTCGTTCATATCTTGGATTAGTGTATGTTGGGTACCCATTTCCGCCTACGGTCTTGTTTTAACTAGTATGTCCTTCATTTCTTGTGTGTATATGATATAATCCACTATACTTCTGTCATTTTTTTCTTCCGCTGTAAAGGTGTACCTGTCTTCTAAACGTTGTTGCCAGAAACTATTTTCTGTTTTTAGATTATTCAATTGACAGAATTACATCAATTTCATTCCATTTCTATTTAAAAAATTTCCATGCAACCCATTCCCACATTTATATCGTTTCCAATTTTGGGAGTTTGGGATGGTGATGGGTTCCCCACTATCACCCATAGTGAGCAATATATATACATATACATATATATATATATATATATATATATATATATATATATATATATATATATATATGTATATATATATATATATATATATATATATATGGAAGACTTTGAAGACCAAGCGATATCCGAATTCACAGAGAAACCAAGAATGTGGCTTAGATACGTGGACTATACCTTCGTAGCTTGGCAACACGGCAAGCATAAACTAGATGAATTCCTAAATCATCTAAATCGCCGCGCACCCACCATCAAATTCACAATGGAATTGGAGTCAGAACAAAACTTCCATTCCTGAATGGACTTTTACACAGGAATGACAACACTTTCACGACAAGTGTATATAGGAAACCTACACACACGGGGAGGTATCTTCCCTACAACTGCAATCATCACAAAAACGTAAAGTTAGGCGTGGCAAAATGCTTGTACGATAGAGCAAAAACAATATGCTCCAAACAAGAGGACCTGAACAGAGAAAAATAAAATATCGCTTGAACACTCAAAGAAAATGGCTACCCCGATCTAGCACCTAACCTAAACCGGGAAAAGGTAACAGAAAAGAAGAACCCAAATATAGAGCGATAATACCATATATACAAGGTACCTCGGACAAAATACGAAGGATAGGCAGCCAATACAAGATACACACTGCCTTCAAATCGACCAGAACGCTCAGGGGAATACTAACCAAAACCAAACCATGCAATGAAGATCATAATTCCAAGAATTATGTATATAACCTACCGTACGAATGCGGCAGAGGGGAGAGAGCAGTAGACCACTCAATGTGAGAACGCAGGAACATAAGAACAACGTCCGCAAGGGCGAAACAGAAAGTCAAGAATCGCCGAACATGTCTGGAACGAAGACCACCGCATCCAATGGGATAACATACAGATAGTGGTAAAGGAATAGAACACAACTCATCGGAAACTCAAAGAAGCCACATACATCACACTAGCAGAGAATCCAATAGGCCAAGCTAGTGTAGAAATGAAACCCATATGGATTCCAATAATACGCGAAGAGTTTAAACGCCATACACCTGCGCAAGACGTTACGGCGCCACATGCGCAATAAACTTCTGCGCAACTACGAAAATGTTATATATATATATATATATATATATATATATATATATTGGGTGACTCAGTGGCTCAGTGGTAAAGGTGTCAGACTAGTAAGTGAAAGTACCAAGTTCGAATCTGAGAGTAGTCAAGTGCTGGGGGAAAAAATTATATATAACATATGAATTCGACTCAAGTGCGAAAACAGTCCTTGTCAGGACTAAGCCTGATGACGAAAGCAGAGTCCGCTTCCGAAACGTCGCGCACAAAAAGCATAAACTGTGGAAGTAGGCCAATCAACTCCACTAATAGGAAACCACAGTTACAAAACACTTATAATACAGAAAGAAAATACGTTTCATTCAATGACTTTTAATATTTACAACCTAATTAAATCGTTGAATAATTTCTATAAATCATAACAAAACATCTCTAAGATAGTGAAAGTGAAAGTTAATCCACTCACTATTGTGTACAATAGAACTTATCCCAAAATAAAGAATAATAGATTCATCTACATTGCGTTTTCCGCATGAAAAAACATAAAATTGATCATTACAACGTAGCCTCTGAAGTAACGATGTTTGTTGTCCAAGTCTTTTGTTCCATTACACGCACCAACGAGATCTAAAATACGTCCGGTCAATACTAGACCTCGAAAGAGAGGTCGGATTTCTAAACTTGGGGCTGTATACATGTGCATATTTCAAAATCGAACAACTGGGAAAACATTTCAATGCTTCTGCGTCAAATGTTTTTTCTCATCTACAGTAATTTATTTTAGCTGGATATTTCGTCACCGGACATTTCGTCCCCGGACAAATCGTCCCTCGGACATTTCGTCCCTCAGACATTTCGTCCCCTGGACATTTCGTACCTCGGATATTCAGTCGAAAAATAACTTTAGGCAGTCATGGTCTAGTATTAATGTCATGTGGCAATTTTACACTTCACAAATGTGTTCAATTCTAAAATGTTAGAACAAACAACGGTTCCATAAAAAGAATAGATTTTGTAAAATTTTCAAAAAATTTTAAATAAATGTAATAAAAGAGTTGCTACAATCAACATAAAAATCACCTACCAATGCATCCAATTCAAGGAACTGGGTAGGTGGGTTATCCCAATGTATTTCTATCTACAGAATCGAAATCATTGCCAGATTACAATTGTCTCGGGGACGAAATATTCGGGGATTCGGGGGACGAAATGTCCGGGAGACGAAATGCCCGAGAGACGAAATGTCCGGGGACGAAATATCCGGGGACGAAATGTCCGTATCCCCTTTGGACTAGTCAATGGAAGAGCACCGTCCTTATCCAGTCTCCATCAGAATTTCAGGAATTATTTTTAGGTACCTTATTTCTCAATTCGACAAATTGTTCAGTAAAACTCTGCCTTCTTCATGAATAAAATTATTACACGCATTTTCAAGATGCAATGAAAGTCTGTATTTCATTTTCTGTTTCTAAAGAGTCGTAATCCTTTTTTCAGCCACTAATTATTTCAACCAATCTTAATATCTCAACAACAAAAGTGAGATTTTTTTATGATAGCCAGTATGATAGCCAAGCTTTTTACAAAAATGGGGATATGAGTAAAAGCTAAGTTTTATTAATTATAAGACTTCGTAAAGTTCACTGTCGTTGCATATTTCCATCTAAATAAAATGTGATGTTTGACAGCTCACAATGGGATCAAAATTCTTTTAGGTTATAAAACAAATCAGTAAACAACACTTATGCCCGATTGTACGAACACATCCTAGAATCCATTTTATCTAGGCTCGTCCTAAAGTTGGGATCGATTTTAGTTATCAAACTGTTACACCAACTTTTAATAACATTGTTTTACCTAGGACCCGTTTTATCTACAGTAATACTTGGCAACATTGTAATTTATTTAAATAGAGCGCTAAAATCTTTACGTTCGGCAAATGTTCTGGCGTCCAACGTCAAATGTAATTGTAAATGTCAGTGCAATAATTGCGAGGGAGATAAAGAAAAGGAAAAGTTTAATGGGTCAATTATAGCAGCGAAGAAAGAAAATTGCTAACTAAACTAGTTCGCCAGTTTAAAAATATAAAAGAATAAAAAGAAACCAATTCAGTGAGCAATTTGCAAAAGATAATGCATGGAAAAATATAGAAACACTATTTAATAGTGAAAATGTAAATGTTTTCAGAGAGAGTAGTTCACATGATGATGGAGGTTCGAAAGAAAGCTCTAAACAAAGGCAAGAAATGTACTAAACAGGTGGGGGTGTAATGACGTGGAACCACCAGATAAGGGAGTTTTGTCTCTCATGAACAAAGAAGCTGTTTATGAAATTGAGAACGATTTGATTCGGATGTACTTTTAACGGGTAAATTATTTTTTTATTGTTATTTTTCCTTTAAAATGTGTTTGAAATTATTGACACGAATACAAATGTTGTCCAAGGTATTGAAGAAATTATAGCGAATAACATAAATTTGGAAAGTGTACCAGTAATAATAATGCCAGGCATTACTACCATTAAAACCGTAACTTCTGGAAATGATGCAATCATCAAGGATTCTTCGAATTCTGAAAACCAATACGAAAACATCTTAAACAAGAATATAAGATGGCCAGCACGAGGGAGACCAAAAGTACAGTGACATCAATTGAACAGAAAATAGAAGTTCAAAGTATTATAACTGTATTGATTAATTAAACAGTGATTTTAATCACTAATGTATAATTACATAATGACGCAGTGTTGCTGTTGCAAGAAAAAGTTTGAAATACATCTTATTGTTATCTGTACTATTTGCAAAAAGTACTACAACATAGATTGCGTGGATCTTACAGCCACTGAAGCGCGTAAAATTAAGGCTAACACTGGTTTGAGATGCAATTGTCAGGACGTGACAAGATGGGTAGTGATACAGAGTCTCAAATCTTTTATTATTGCGCTGCAGGATGACATTAAACAACTCAAGAGTGTTACGGCAAATGCAGATGTATCTAGTCAATCTACACTTTTATTAACTGTGGTTCATGAGGTGTTTGACCGGCAAAAGCGCTGTGCCAATATATTTATGTATGGAATACATGAAGCTGATCAGTCGTGTATTCAGTAGCAAAAGTCGACAGATAAGGAAACTTGTGTTAAAATTCTATCTGAAATTGGTCTTAATCTATCTTCAGTAAGTGTTTGGCGTATTGGTAGATTAGATCCAACAAAAACCAAGCCGAGGCCCCTTAAAGTATATCTCGCTTCTCCAGAAGAAACCATCACAGTTATGAAACACAAATCCAAACTCAAAACCACTCAATCGGCTGCGACTTCAATCTCTCGGGATAGAACTCCAATGCAAACGGAATATTTTAAAATGATCAAGCAAGGGTTTCAGGGTCGCTTGGCTAATGGGGAAACTAACATCAAAATTACATATTTTAATGATACTACTAGAATTTTCAAGTCGGAAAACTAATATTGACCAACAGATTCTCTAACAAATTTTGTTGTCTGTCTACTACCAAAATACCCGTGGTCGAAACAGTAAATGTCATTTGTTTTATGTTAATTATTGTATTATGATATCTGATGTTGTTATATTAACCGAAACATGGCTATCTGAGTCTGTTAATAGTATTGAACTATTTCCACCTAATTATAGTGTTCTGAGATGCGGTAAGGATTTTACAATGACACAAAAGCTAAAGGTGGATGTGTTTTAATTGGTCTAAAAAATTGTATTAGCTTTTCAATTGTAAATACATCACAAATACGTAATCTTGTTCCCTCAATTGATGTAATAGTTCGTAATTGTGTCACTCACAATTTTTCTTTTACAATTTGCGCTGTATATATCCCACCTGATACCACTATTGCTGACTTTGAATTGTTTTGTGATGCCTTAGAATTACTATTAGTTGATAAATATGTGCTATTAATTGGTGATTTTAACATACCACGCTTTAATGAAAAACCAAGTAACTGCTTGCATTTTGAGACGAAAATTCATAACACCATTTACTATAGTGTCAAATCGTTCCTATCTACGTATCAACATAGGTTCTTGCCTGGTCGCTCAACTGCAACGAATCTTGCTTGTATCACACAATTTCTTACGGAAATTCTTGATAGGCGTGGACAAGTGAATGTGATATATATATATATATATATATATATATATATATATATATATATATATATCAAAGGAGAAATCAAAAAAAGTTATTTACAAAAATTCACTTCATAAAATTATTTTCGTATTTACAGGATGTTACATATTACCAGGGTGAACCAAACATACTTTTTTTAAATGGGATACCCTATATATTATTTCAAATTTAGATTAAGTTCATCTCCCCCATACTTCCAACATAGGATTCCATTACGTTATACAGGGTATTTCAAAAGTTATGGTGAATTGTACACGAAAATCATGCTCATTTCAACGTCCTGTATACCCTAAACAGAACAACCTAATAATTTTTTCCAGGTATAACTTTTGACATTGCTATAGTGTTACGAGAAAGTGCTATTTCTTTATTATTGCACAAATTGAATATAAAGCGAGCCAAAACTCGAACACATGATTTTCTCAATTTTTTCAAATGAATCGCCCTGTATATTGTTTTAAAAAGTGAAAATACACTTTTTGTTCTTTCATTTTTATTAAGCTAGAATCGTTAATTTCTGAGATATTTTCAATTTAATAAGTGAAAGAGATTTTTTTTTTAAATTTCTATGATAACAAGTTAGCCGTAAACAAATAAAACTGTGACAAATTATTATAAAAGATTAAAAAAACATCGGTTATTAAGACAAAATTCTTATAAGATTAATTAATTTCATAATAAATGTTCAAAATTCCCACCGAAAACGTCAATACATCATTGCAGTCAATCTTCAAATTCCCGACTGACATTTCTTAACATTTCTACATTAATACTCTGGAATGCTTCTCGTATTTTATTCTTCATATCATCTTGTGTGGTTGAAGGTATTTGATACTCACGGGTTTTCACATAACCCCACTTGAAGAAGTCAATTTTACTTAACTCTGGTGAAGGAGCTGGTCATGCAATGGGTCCTCCTCTTCCCACCCATCTTCCAGGAAAATGGGTATTAAGATCGTTTTGAATGAATCTAGTGCGATGTACCGGAGCTCCATCGTGTAACAACCACATTCTTCTCGAATTTTAAGAGAAACGTCTGCCAACAGTAATGCTAAATGATTTTCTAAAACGTCCAAATAAACCTGACCATTCTCTGTTCCATCGAAAAAATGTGGTCCAATTACGTGATCTCCAACTATATCACCCCAAACATTCAAAGACCACCTAGTTTGACTATGAGTTGCTATAAGATCGGGATTACTTGTCGAATAATAATGGAAATCGTGTCTATTCACAGTTCCATTTTTATGAAACGTGGCTTCGTCTCCAAAGAGGACAAAATCAAAGAAATCCGCCTGATTGTGGATTTGTTGTTGAGCCCATTTACAAAAAGTAACCCTTCTGGGATAGTCATCTTCGAGTAACTCTTGATGCAACTGGCTATGGTATGGATGCATCTTATTTTTACGCACTATTCTTCGGACGGACCGTCACTAATATCATGCTGACGCGAGATTCACTTGTACTAACATGTGAATAATGCGTAACTTCAAGCATCACGTTAAATTCATTTTCCAGGTTTTGTGCTTTCCTTTTTTTATAAACTACTAAACCTGTACGATTAAAACGATCTACTAACCTTTCCAACGTTATTTTCTCGGGTTGTCTTTGTGCGGGATATCTCTCTTTGTAAATTCTTTGTGCTAATAAACAATTTTTCATAGATTCCCCCAGTACCCATATCATGTCTGTTAATTCCTCAACAGGAAACTTCATTTCAAACAGTATTTAAGTGTTTATAAATTAATAAACACTACGCAATCTCAAAGAAGTTTGTTAAATGACAAGCTACTAATTATTACTGAATAATATCTATCTGTCATTTGTTCACGGCTAACTTGTTATAATAGAAATTGTTAACAAAATCTCTTTCTGTTATTAAACTGAGAATATAATTCACCTGTCACATGGTACATTTTTGATTACTTTCATTGGTTAAATTACAAAAACAAAATCGCAGAATAGGCTATCAAATCGGTAATAATTTTATCACCGCATGTTGACTGTCACATGATTTTAATGAATAAAATAGTTTGCTGTCAAAGTGGCAAAAAGTTTCAAAGAAATAAATAATTGTATTGAGTATCTTTCAATAATATTTACTATCAAAGTGACAGATCGTTTAAAATTGTAAACTTTAAAAAACATATTTTCCATTAACGTTCATTATATTTTCTTACCAAATATAACACGTGTTATGATTAATAATCGATGATACCACTCTTTAATACAATGTGAAATTTGAGGTTGCCTATAAATTTTGTACACAACTTTTTTGATATCTCCTTTAATAACGGATATATCGTACTTCCACACACTAATGCCGCACCCTCTATATATATATATATATATAATATATATATATATATATATATATATATATATATATATATATATATATATATCGATTTTGCTACTGCTTTTGATTCTATAGACCATGATCTGCTACTAAATAAAATTTATAACTTCGTTACCCCACCGAAACTAACTAATCTTCTTCGTTCTTGTTTGGAAAACAGGATTTGTTATGTCTGTTATAATGGTTTCGCATCGGACCAACTTACACTTCTTGCTGATGTTCCTCAGGTATCAACCTTGGGCCCCTATTTTTCCTACTGTTTATTGATGAGATTCTTTACATACTGAGATGCCCAGTACTTGCCTATGCTGACGATCTGAAACTCTACATTAAAATTACGCTAGGACAGGATGCTCAGATACTCAAAGACAATATTGACACTCTAGTGAGCTGGTGTTCTTGCGATAGCCTTGAAATTAATGTCGCAAAATGCGGTATTGTTTCTTATATACACCAAGCCACACCGGTACTGCAACCTTATAAAATTAATAGATCTCGGTGTGGTGTTTAACTCTAATTTAAATTTCTGCACATACATACTTTCTACTTATCTGCCAGCAAATCATTGGGATTTCTTATAAGAACATGTAAAGACTTCTCCGATGTTACGTTATTTAAAACCCTTTACTATGCTTATGTTATAAGTAAACTGGAATATGCTAATTTAATATGGTGCCATATCACATTGCTTACCTTTGGATAGAATTCATAAAAATATCCCTAAATTTCTGTCTTCCAAAGTGGACCATGAGTATCCGGGGCGAAGTGTCAGTTACAATAATCTTCGTCTCCACTCCATGTTGTCGCTGTCTGATGGGAGAGAGCTACAAACAGCGAAGATTCTCAGAATAGAATGAAACCAGAAATTTAAGTTCATTCTACCCTCAACCTGCCCGTACCGATTTACTATGCAGATCCCCAATTCACCTTATGTGTAGAAATGCCGAAAAATTATTTCCGGATATATTTAGATAAATTGGCTTACCGTAGATTATATGTGATTTTGTGGTTGATCTGTTTTTTTTTATTTTTGATATATTATGTTATTCCAGTTTACATTGTTATAGTTTATATTTATTTTCATTGCTGTGTTATTATTTTATTGTTAAGAATATCTTTAGTTCTTGTATATTCTATATACCCTATAAGTGGGTTTCATATTGGGCAAATAAATATTATTATTATTATTACATCCACTGGACATAATGTGGAAGCGCCTTTTCCACACACCAAATAAATTTTGCCTCCTAAAATAATATGAACACCATAGGAAATCCAATGGGAAGTCATAAACTCTCGAATTCTTAGTTCCCTAATTATTTTAGGTAAAAATTCTACAGGAACTTTCCTTTAAAGAATTCAATTCTCTATCGGATGAAACTATTAACACGGCATCAGGACAGCCATGAAATGTCAAAATGACACAATCTTTTAAACGCCAAACCATCTAAATAATCAAAGAAAGAACACTTTAATAAACGAATCAGATTTTCTAAAAAATTAACTAAACCTGTTTATTGGAAGAATTACTATCAAATTTGAAAATAGTGGAACGTTGCTTCCTTTGTGTAATTGTGACAACAATTCAAAGAAATGTGTTAAAGATTAAAACACTACAAATATATTAACTGCAGTTGTTGAAAGTTGTAGTATAAACAATAATAATCAACACTTACAAATTACAAAAATTATAGCAAAGGCTCAAATAAGCCACCATTTTTCGCTAAACAATACCCTAATCTATCATAAAATTATTTTCTAACATTGGCAAAAACGCGAGGCGTTATTTTCGAGCATTCATCGCTGATGTGTGTCTTTAAAGCCTGTTAATCTGCAAACCTTTCAGAAGTGAAAATTTAGAATTTAAATGTCTCAGAGATAATAGACTATTATATATATATATATATATATATATATATATATATATATATATATATATATATATATATATATATATATATGACAAAACATTTTCATTATACCACTCGCGTAAATTGGTTACAATATTAATGACATAATTTTTTATGGCAAAAGTATTCAACTCGATAACATTATTTTGAGGTTGAATGAAGTTTCAGGCTAAAAAAACATTCACCATTAGAATCGATTGTCTTGGGATTAATTTAACCTCTTTAACCTACTTTAGGTTTACAATAAAATTTCACGTCACGATTGCAATGTATAGACTGACATAAAACTACTCTTTATCTACTTATATAGGCGCATAAACCGCATTCAAGGTCAAAATAAATTCAGTTATTGGAAACGAGAAGAATGACAGATTGTCTCGCACTTTTGATTCACTTCACAGTGCTGTCATGTCTCAATGTCATGTAGATTTAGCAAGAAAGGGAGCGCGAGAGGGAGAGAGAGATATATAGAAAGAGAAAGAGAGAGAGAGAGAGAGAGAGAGAGAAAGAGAAAGAAAGAGAAAGTATTCTAAAATAACATCTTGAAACCACCGACCTTTAAGAAAAACTTCTTATTTCCATGAACTGTTTCTATTTTTAGATTTCTAAGAATTGTAATATGATACTCCTGCATGTCAATAAACCTTAACCTTGAAAATTCTATTTTGAGATTTCTAAGAATTGTAACATGATAGTCCTGTAGGTCAATGAACTTTGACCTTGAAAATTGATTTCTAAGGACTGTAATATGGTACTAATAAATTTTGACCTTGAAGAGCCTGACTCAATTTAGTCCATACAAAAACCACTTAGCCTTGACTTACTTTTTAGCATAGACAACAACGTGTTGTAACGGGAGCTCTAGAAAAATCAAAATTTCGCGCTAAATTATACGAGAGTAGATATTTATATATTATTTTTCTGGATAAAGAAATGGTTGTTGTTTATTTGTGTTTGAATGTAATTAATATTAAGATGAAAAGCTTGAGTTCATTTAAATAAGTTATCTATATATTCAATGTGAAAATAACTAAAATACGCGGCATTGCGAGTGCATTAATGCGTTGGGAAGGAATGACGCTGTTATAATAATGATGTACAGGTTTTAAGTCAGTCGCATACAGTCGCGAGAAGTAATCGAACATAAAGGATCGTATAAAAAATAATCGATGAGAATTCGCAGTGTAAGCGACATTGTATAGTCACGCTGTCCTATAAAGTGTTAAAATTACAAATAAGAATTAATTAACGGTGATATGGAAGAAGTAAAAAATTACCTTCCTTATTAACATAATAAAAAGTGAACATAAGGCGTGTTGTATGTCTCATAACCGTAATCAATTGTGTTTAAATAGTGAACAATAAATATAATAGACAGTAACCTATCCAAATTGGTAAATGGAAGTATAAAGGACATTAACTCGAATTTTTTGATGTGTCAAAAGGAAGCATTCGCGGTTTTTGTTGCATTTTGTTGCACAGGCTATTTGTAGTTAAAACTGAACGATAGAGTAAAAACGATATAGTGGAAATATATCGAACAATTATTTACTAAAATCATTACTTGATGAAGGAAAATTAGATGCGTATTTAGCTACACAAAAGTATAAGCAAAGATAAGGTCAACAATAGAAAAAGGGTGCCAGGGTGCCGACAAGTGACATCATCTGAACAGCAGTTTCTGACCTATCTGAGGCCCCCTTTAGCGTACAAATAAACGCCAGCATTACATCATCAGTTGCAACGAAAATAAGTAAGAACCTTTTTTGTTTGTGAAAATAGATACAACTTTTTATGTTTGATTTCTCGAAACTTTACATTTCATTATCCTAATTAAATAAGAACAGTCGTCTAATTCTGATAAATATTTTATTCGTTATATGTTACTTTTAAGAAGGTTATTGTAGATTTAGGTTTGATTTTATAAATATTTGTAAACATATTGATGCATTTTCGTTCGGATTTGGAATTTAGTTAAATGAGTATAAGTTTGATTTACTTTTATTGCTAAAAATTATTAATATCACAAGCTTACGCCATTATTGAATAAATAAATGCAGAAATCCACATAATTTTGGGCAATGATAACAGCAATCATTTCTTTATTTTAACTTGAGTTAATAGTTGCAACCAATTAAGAAAGGAGTTAGTAAACATAAAGCTTAAAATTCATTTACGCAAACCGAAATTAATTAACAAGAAAAGTAAAGATTAACTAGTAAATGATACAACAAAAGTAGTATTTAAGGGTACTACGCCCGTTGCTGTCATTCTTCACGTTTCAACGAATTGATTCTGTTTAGATTTCTAATAATTGTAATATGATACCCCCTCCAGGTGAATAAACTTTGACCTTGAAAATCGATTGTTAAGAATTGTAATATGATGCACCTGTAGGTCAATTAACCTTCACCTTGAAAATTGGTTTCTAAAAATTGCTATAGGATACCTCTACAGCTCAATAGGCTTTGGCCGTGAAAATTGATTTCTAAGAATTGTAATATGATACTCCTGCAGGTCAATAAACTTTGACCATGAAAATTAACTTCTAAGATTTGTAATATGATACCCCTGCAGGCCAATTAACTTTAACCTTGAAAATCGATTCTTCTAAGAACTGTAATATGATAACAATACATTTATGACCATGAAGAGCTTAACTCAATTTAGTCAATACAAGAACCATTTAACCTTGTTTTACTTTTCAGCATAGACAACAACCTGTCATTCTTCACGTTTAAACGAATTGATTCTATGTTTAGACTTTGATTCTAAGAATTGCTTGAACCATGGGGCGTGACTATAAAATTTAAATTTCCCCTGAAATTTTGTTTAATTTCCTGACTAAATTTGGTTTAGAATCCTCCCTGTATCTACTAAGAGTACAATCTGATGTCTATTAGTGTTTATCAGCATTAGGGACGCATATTGCTCAAAATCTGTATTTATTCACCAATTTAGTTAGGGTCTTGATTGTCGAGATAGTCAAATCCTGTGACTCATGCCTCAATGTATATTGATACCTCCATTTTGTTGAGGACGCGGCAAGATTAATTCTCTCGATGACCAAGAGCTAAAGTGTGATCTATAAACGTTTGCACCGAATGTTCAAAACCCATATTTGTAAATTTAATCTCTTTGAGGTTTTCGCCAAATTGCAAGGGGAAAATTCGCTTTACTTGACTTAGATCTTACTTTTACTTGTCTTGTATTTTAACACTACTCTGTGTACTAGAATTGCATTCTGTTACTGATTGCTATTTACGTCATGTACATCGACAAGTGATCGTAAACATGAAGCTACAGGGGATACTGTTACGTTTGAAGGCTGATTTGATAACATTTGTGAAACTTTAACCTTTTACTTTAAGGAAGCTCTACATACTATTTCCAATATTTCCAACCGTCATGTCGTTTAATTGTTGATAAATCACCACAACGGTTTGATAAACAAGAAGCAGATGATCTCTGAATGAAATGCCCCAACAACAGCTCTGAATTGTGTCGTTTTAAAAAGGCGGCTAGGTTAAAATAAATCTGATTCAAATTTATCTCATTACTTGAAAATTTCAATATCTAAAACACTACAAGAAACTCCATTCATAAGACGTCTCATCGCACTCGTCACTATGCGGCTTTCTTCTAAATTTCAACTAGTGCGAGAAGAGCGTCGGTTATGAAACAAATTTCTTAATATAGTATTAAAAAATTTAGTGTCATTTTAAGTGTGATAAACAACACATGTAATTATACATCAGTTTCTCATGGGGGCGGGATACTATTATGAAGCCCAAAAATAACAAAATGCTAAAAATTTGTCTTTATTAATAAACTGCAATTCTATTAATAAATCTGCTCAAAATTTTTCTTTTAAAAACGCTGTTTTTTGTTATAAAACCGTAAATTGAAAAATTTATGAATACCACTGGATAGCGAGAGTTCAAACTTGAGGTAGGTATCTAAAGTCATAACGCTGACTTTCCCTTTTATAATTAACTATTTCGTACATCTATTAGATATGTCGGTAATAATTGAAAAGATAGCACTTCAAAGTTAGTATGACGTGTGCCCTTTCCATCTTTGGTAACATGTAAACCTGCTTTATTTGGATGATTATCAGCTAGTGCCTTTCCTACTACAATTTCCCCGTTAGATCGTACTCTCCCGATATAAGTTGTACATCCAGGTTCGTATCCACCATTTACTAAGTGCACAGAAGTAATCTTTTTAATTTTGTCATTATCTGTTGGTATCCATTTGAATAGCTCAGGATGTTGTGTGCAGAGAATCTACAAAAGCACATAAAATAAAGTTATCGTTAGTAACTAGCTACTAACCTTAATGTTACAGTTTACCCCAAATTCTTTACCACGATATTCATAGTAAGCCATCTTATCGTTGTAATAAATTTTGGCAGGTATTAAAAAAGTTTTAAAAACTTGACCAATGTATATTGGTCTATTGTAAATATCTAAACCACCCGCAAGAGCATCTGTAGGTATACTTCCATCAAAATCTCTCCAGTAATACCCTAAACAATAAAAGTGTATAAATCCACATCAGAACTTTACTTCTTACCTGGGACATCTGCCCCTTTAACTACAGAGAATACAAGAAAACAAGCACTGGTAATAACTAAAAACATTGTTTATTAGTTCTGAGTGTTGATACTTGACTAGTTCGCCCATTGGTGAGATTCCAGTATAAAAGCAATGACCTTTGACATCTATTCATTGCTATCGCATAATTATTTGTATGCAGGAAATTCTATGTTTCGTAACACACTATAATTAGGTAATGCTATTTTTGGATAGTTTTGAAAAAATTGATCCCTATAGACAGTATTTGTAATTTCGCGTTGTGAGTTAACAAACGTATCTGGAACAGAGGGCTAATTTAAAAACAAGAACCTACTATTATTTCTTAAAACAGGTTGTGCTTAGAAATTATGCAAATATTTCACAACCTTCACTCTTCAGGGAAAACCAATCCAAGTTAGGACATTCCTCGGTATGAAAATTTTGCAGATTTCGTAATACGGAGTGATAATTTTGTAATCAATGTAAACAAAATAAGCTCCATTCAATAATTTTTAATATTTACAACCTAATTAAAACGTTGAATATTTCTATAAACCATAACAAAGCATCTCTAAGATAGTGCAAATGAAAGTATCAATTCGCTATTGCGTAAAATATAACCTATCGCAAAATAAGGTATAATAGATTCATTTACATTGCGTTTTCCGCATAGAAGAACATAAAATTGAATGTTACAACGTAGTCTCTGAAGAAGCGATGCCTTTTCTTCCAATCCATCCACCAACGAAATCTTAAATAGGTCCACTCAATACTAAAATTTGAAAAAGAGGTCGAATTTCTAAACTTGGAGCTGTGTAAATGTGCACAAAACATTTCAATGTTTGTGTAACATGCTTGTGTACACAAATGTTTTTTCCTCATCTATCTTTATTTCTTTTAGCTGGCTTTGGACTAGTTAATGGAAGAGCATCGTCCTCATCCCAGTCTGCATCGGAATTTCAGAAATTATTTCTAGGTACTTTATTTCTCACCTAAGAATTAGGCAAATTGTTAAGTAAAACCCTGCCCTCTTCATGAGTAAAATTATTACAAGCGTTTTCAAGATGCAGTAACAGTCTGTATTTCATTTTCAATTTCTAGAAGGTCGTAATCCTCTTTTCAGCCACTAATTATTTCAACCGATCTTAATACCTCAACAAGAAAAGTGATTTTTTTTAACAAATTTCAAATAATATGATAGCTAAGCCTTTTACAAAAATGGGGATATAAGTAAAAGCTAAGGGTAGTACCGAGACACCTCACCTTTCACTTTTGTGACATCATTTGACCATGGGAATTTCCCACGGTCAGTCACGTGGGAGACCGTATTTTCCACCCCTATGGTTTCTTTTCGGAGGCCTTTTTGAACCCCTTGATGGAATTTTTATCCCTAATTATGGTCTTTTTGACAGCAATTTTTGTCGGCCTTATTTTATGGTTTCTTTTCGGAGACCATTTTAAACCATTGATGGAATTTTCACCCTAATTAGAACCCTTTTCTTGTGTTAAGAACTTTATTGTCGGTTCACACCTATGGCTTCTTTTCGGCAATCATATTTAATCCCTTGATAGAATTTTCACCCTAATTACCGCCTCTTTGGCAGTTTAGCCTCTGGAAGGTAAGCTAATGCGTGAGCGCACAATGTTCTAATAAGAGGCCCTAATGCTACCTCATAAGACAGATATAAGAAGTTGTGTTAGGTCTGCGCCCCGGTCCCCTTGGCTGAAAACAGTATTATAATAAGGGGATTCTAATGTTAACGTGTAAGACAAGTGTAAGAAGTACCATGTAGGCCTTCGATCTTGTGTTAGGGTCTGCGCCCCTGTCGTGGTCCCTTAGCAGGGAAATTTGAAATAAGGGGCCCTAATGCCAACTTGTAAGACACGTGTAGATCTTCAAAACTTGTTCTCGAGCCGTCGCCCCTTGTCGCGGCCCCCTGGTTGGTAATGGTATGGGACCCTAACCTTATATATAAGTGCAGCAACTAGCTCTTGGGCCTTGTCTCCTATCGTGCCCCCACTTGGTGCAATTATATGTGGTTTACAGTTATAGGCCTTCGCCCCGTCATAAAAAAAATTGTATTATAATTAAGGTGGCCCTAGCCTTGTAAGACAGGACTTGTATCAGGGTCTGCGCCCTGGCCCTTTGAGTTAAAATTGATTTTAGCGCCACCTAGTGGCGTACAGGCTAATGAATATTTTCTATAGTAGACGTTGATCATGCACCCCTCTCTCTCTCTCTCTCTCTCTCTCTCTTCGGTTCTTTCCCACACACAAACAAATCAATTAATTAATTAATTCATTCATCAATCAATCTCAAACAAATCATGCTCGATCAAATCAATCAGATCAATCTCAATCAATCAACCGAAATCATGTCTTACAGTTTGCGGAAACCAGATTACAGTTCAAAACTGAATACATTAGTCTAAATTAAATATGACGTGAAATAATAAATAATTTCTACTCTAATGCAATGCTGTTTTTATATAGGCAGATTCTCTCTTTCTAAACAGGCACCACCTATACATTCGGAAAATTATGTCTGATTTATTTGCATGTTCAATTACATACACACAAAATTGTTTCATAGAAACGTGTTCATTAACAGTTATAGAAACCTCATTAAAAGGGCTGGAAAGTAATAATTAGTTATATATAACATAGAGTTAAATTAAATTAACATGTTTTTAAGAATATCAAATTGATATAATGGAAATAAAAGGCAAAAGGTTTTACTGGTGATATTATTACACGCGAATTAACAATAACTACAAGTTTACAATCCACGAATACGTACCAACTATTTGTAGACCTGATGTTATGACGTCATCCTATAAGAGTAATAATACATTTTAAAATCTTTATCGACATTTTTGTTAGCAATATCAAGTAAAAAAACATATATATTGAAAATAATACGCATACCTTCAGAAGTGTTTTTTCTTTTAGCTGTTCTAGTAATAACCATATGTTGAACACGACAGCTCGTGTAAGCGGCTATGGACACATTAATAGTTTTTAGAGCTATTTTCGTATTTGCGTGTTTTCGTTTTACGTGTTTTCGGATTAGCGTGTTTTCGTGTTTTCTTGTTTTTTGCGTTGGCGTGTTTTCGTGTTTGTATGTTTTCGCGCTTGCGTGCTTTCGTGATTGTATGTTTCGCGTTTGCGTGTTTTCGTGTTAGCCTGTTTTCGTGATAGCGTGTTTTCGTTTGTGTGTTTTCATGTTTGTATGTTTTCGTGTTAGCGTGTTTTCGTGTTTGCGTATTTCTGCGTTAGCCTATTTTCGTTTGTGTATTTTCATGTTTGCGTGTTTTCGCGTTAGCGTGTTTTCGTGTTTGCGTGTTTTTAACGTTGGCGTGTTTTCGTATTTGTATGTTTTCGCGTATGCGTGTTTTCGTGTTTGTATGTTTTCGCGTTTATGTGTTTTCGTGTTTTTGCGTTATCGTGTTTTCGTGTTTGCATGTTTTTGCGTTTGCGTGTTTTCGTGTTTCTATGTTTTCGCGTTTGCGTGTTTTCGTGTTTGTATGTTTTCGCGTTTGCGTGTTTTCGTGTTAGCGTGTTTTCGTGTTAGCGCGTTTTCGTGTTAACGTGTTTTCGTGTTAGCGTGTTTTCGTTTGTGTGTTTTCGTGTTTTTGCGTTAGCTTGTTTTCGTGTTTGCGTCTTTTCTCGTTTGCGTGTTTTCGTGTTAGCGTGTTTTCGTTTGCCCCTCGTGCTACAACATTGATAGTCGATTGTATGTACTTGTAGGCAATATTGTGTTGACTTAAACCATAATTGAAAACGCTGCTTGCGATGTCCAGTCCGCGGTACTTTGTTTAATTAGCTTTTTGACAGATGTATTTATGATAAGATCAGGCTTGCATGTAAAATAATATAGAAGTAAAACTAGCTAGCTAACGTGTTTTGCTGCTACATGCAACACAATATTGAAGATTCTGTTTATGTGTTAGAAAACACACTACAGTCTCGAAACAGAATGCAGATAAAATTGAAGGAAATGAATATGGTACAGCTTCTGAGAACAGTACTTAAGTGTTTATAAATTAATAAACACTACACAATCTCAAAGAAGTTTGTTAAATGACAAGCTACTAATTGTTACTAAATAATATATATATCTCTCATTTGTTCACGGCTAACTTATTATAATAGAAATTGTTAAACAAATTTCTTTCTGTTATTAAACTGAGAATATAATTCACCTGTCACATGGTACACTTTTGATTACTTTCATTGGTTAAAATACAAAAACAAAATCGCAGAATAGGCTATCAAATCGATAATAATTTTATCACCGCCTGTTGACTGTCACATGATTTTAATGAATAAAATAGTGTACTGTCAAAGTGACAAAAAGTTTCAAAGAAATAAATAATTATATTGATTATCTTGCAACTGTAATATTTACCATCAAAGTGACAGATCGTTTAAAATTGTAAACTTTAAAAAATATATTTTCCATTAACGTTTATTATATTTTCTTACCAAATATAACACGTGTTATGATTAATAATCGATGATACCACTCGTTAAAACTTGTAGAGTGCTTCACAATGCGAAGTTTGAGATTGCCTATAAATTTTTGTACATAACTTTTTTTGATATCTCCTTTCATAATGGATATATCGTACTTCCACGCACTAATGCCGTACCCTGTATATATATATATATATATATATATCGATTTTGCTACTGCTTTTGATTCTAGAGACCATGATCTGCTACTAAATAAAATTTATAACTTCGTTGCCGCTCCGAAACTACCTAATCTTCTTCGTTCTTATTTGGAAAACAGGATTTGTTATGTCTTTTATAATGGTTTCGCATCGGACCAATTTAACCTTCTTGCTGTTGTTCCTCAGGGATCAACCTTGGGCGCCCTATTTTTCCTACTGTTTATTGATGAGATTCTTCACATACTGAGATGCCCAGTACTTGCCTATGCTTACGATCTGAAACTCTACATTAAAATTACGCTAGGACAGGATGCTCTGATACTCCAAGAAAGTATTGACACTCTAGTAAGCTGGTGTTCTTGCATTAGCCTTGAAATTAATGTCGCGAAATGCGGTATTGTTTCTTATATACACCAAGCCACACCGGTACTGCAACCTTATAAAATTAATAGTTCCCAGAATGAGCAAAATTAAGGATCTCGGTGTGGTGTTTAACTCTAATTAAAATTTCTCAAAGCACATACATACTTTCTACTTATCTGCCAACAAATCGTTGGGATTTCTTATAAGAACATGTAAAGACTTCTCCGACGTTACGTTATTTCAAACCCTTTACTATGCTTATGTTATAAGTAAACTGGAATATGCTAATCTAATATGGTACCCCATTAATGTATCGCGTTGCTTACCTTTGGACAGAATTCATAAAAAAATCCTTAAATTTCTGTCCTCCAAAGTGGACCATGAGTATCCGGAGCGAAGCGTCAGTAACAATAGCCCTCTTCTTCGCCACTCCATGTTGTCGCTGTCTGATAGGAGAGAGCTACAAACAGCGAAGGTTCTCATAATAGAATGAAACCAGAAATTTAAGTTCATTCTACCCTCAAGCTGCCCGTACTACCGATTTACTATGCAGATCCCCAATTCACCTTATGTGTACACATGCCGAAAAATTATTTCCGGATATATTTAGATAAATTGGCTTACCGTAGGTTATATGTGATTTTGTAGTTGATTTGTTTTTTTTTATTTTTGATATGTTATATTATTACAGTTTACATTGTTATAGTTTATATTTATTTTTATTGGAGTGTTATTATTTTATTGTTAAGAATATCTTTACTTCTTGTATATTCTATATACCCTATAAGTGGGTTTCCTATTGGGCAAATAAATATTATTATTATTATTACATCCACAGGCCATAATGTGGAAGCGCCTTTTCCACACCCCAAACAAATTTTCCACTTCTACTCTACTTCTTACATGGTTACTATTGTAGTTTCTTTCGCCATGCGTACGAGATTCCATTAATGGTGTAAATAGGTAAGGCAATTTCATATGTCTCCTAAAATAATATGAACACCATAGGAAATCCAATGGGAAATCATAAACTCTCGAATTCTTTTCTTTAAAGAATTCAATTCTCTATCGGATGAGACTATTAACACGGTATCAGGACAGCCATGAAATGTCAAAATAACAGTTTAATAAACAAAGCAGATTTTCTAAAAAATTAACTAAACCTGTTTATTGGAAGAATTCCTATCAAATTTGAAAATAGTGGAACATTGCTTCCGTTGTGTAATTGTGACAAAAATTTAAAGAAATGTGTTTAAAAATGAAAACACTACAAATATATTAACTGCAATTGTTGAAAGTTCTAGTATCAATAATAATTGACAATTACAAATTACAAAAATTATAGGAAAGGCTCAAATAAGCCACCATTTTTCGCTAAACGATACCCTAATCTATCATAAAATTATTTTCTAACATTGGCAAAAACGCGAGGCGTTATTTTCGAGCATTCTTCGCTGATGCGTGTCTTTAAAGACTGTTAATATGCAAACCTTTCAGAAGTGAAAATTTTAGATTTTAAATGTCTCAGAGATAATAGACATTTGGGGCAAGATCTCCAGATCTTGCAGGCCACTTAATTGCAGAATTTGGTCCGATACAGTTATTAAAACACTTATTAATGAAGTCTATAACCTCTCGGCTGTTGTGAGCACGGCAACCATTCATTTGAAGCAAAATTTCGTCTTACTCGGGAGCTAATTCTGTTAGAGCATAAATCAGCATAACTTACAAATGGTATCTTTTCCTGGAATGCGAAATTTTTGAACTGCAAATTTATGTCTGCTTCGGTAAGTAGTCTAGCAGAGCATTGATTAAATTGATGCCAGTGAAGGACATGTTTATGTAGAGGGCAAGCTGAAAAAAATGGTTTAAGAATCGGTAACAAATAAATTTCTTGCACTTCTTATTCAATACCTGTTGATAAACAAGAGCTAACATTGTTTTAATCAAAGCGAAATGATAAACAGTATGATTTTTTTGTATTAATAACATCAGCAAAAGAACAATCAGGATGATAATTAGTAGAAGTTACTAAAAGATTTATAGGTTCCCTGTCACTATTTTGATTTTCACTTAATACAAATGGTAATATACTTTTTCCTTGAATGAAAAACAGATTATCTAGTTGAATGGGGAAATTAAATGAATCATAATTCAAAACATCCCTAAAATGAGCATAACTATGGACTCTATCTGTATGATGTTGCACAGGATATAATGCCGAAACAACAGTCCACAGGAATCAATACTCATCATCATTTTTAACATTACCCACCGTACGCTTTACTGCTACGAAGTAGGGAATTTTAACGTAAGTTGAAAGGTCACATCTAAATAGAACACGGCTATTAATATTCACCTTTAAGTGTAAAACTTCATGTAATGCCTAACCAGAATACTATTCAGAAAAATAATTTTTTTGTAATCTATAATAAAACATTTTCATTAAATTGCGTAAATTGGTTACAATATTAATGACATAATTTTTTATTCAACTCTATAACATTATTTTGAGGTTGAATGAAGTTACAGGCTAAAACAACATTCACCATTAGCATCGATTGTCTTAGGATTAATTTAACCTTTTTAACCTACTTTAGGTTTACAATAAAATTTCACGCCACGATTGCAATGTATAGACTGACATAAAACAACTCTTTAGCTACTTATATAGGCGCATAAACTGCATTCAAAGTCAAAACAAATTCATTTATTGGAAACGAGAAGAATGACAGGTTGTCTCGCACTTCTGATTCATTTCACAGTGTTGTGATGTCTCAAGGTCATGTAGATTTAGCAAGAAAGAGAGCGAGAGAGGGAGAGAGAGTGAGAGATATAGAGGGAAAGAGAGAGAGAGAGAGAGAGAAAGAGAAAGAGAAAGAGAAAGAGAAAGAGAGAGAGAGAGAGAGAGAGAGAGAGAGTATTCTAAAATGACATCTTGAAACCACCAACCTTTAACAAAAACTTATTGTTTCCATGAACTGTTTCTATTTTTGGATTTCTAAGAATTGTAACATGATACTCCTGAAGGTCAATGAACTTTGACCTTGAAAATTAATTTCTAAGGGCTGTAATATGGTACTAATAAATTTTGACCTTGAAGAGCCTACTCAATTTAGCCCATACAAGAACCATTTAGCCTTGACTTACTTTTTAGCATAGACATCAACGTGTTGTAACGGGAGCTTTAGAAAAATCAAAATTTCGCGCTAAATTATACGAGAGTAAATATTTATATATTATTTTTCTGGATAAAGAATGGTTGTTGTTTATTTGTATTTGAATGTAATTAATATTAAGATGAAAAGCTTGAGTTCATTTAAATAGTTATCTATATATTCAATGTGAAAATATTTAAAATACGTGGCATTACGAGTGCATTAATGTGTTGGGAAGACATGACGCTGTTATAGTAATGATGTACAGTTTTTAAGTCAGTCGCATACAGTGAGTAATCGAAAACAGTCGAAAGATGTAATCGAACATAAAGGATCGTATAAAAAATAAGCGATCAGAATTCACAGTGTAAACGACATTGTATAGTCACGCTGTCCTATAAAGTGTTAAAATTACAAATAAGAATTAATTAACGGTGATATGGAAGAAGTACAAAATTACCTTCCTTATTAACATAATAAAAAGTGAAGATAACGCGTGTTGTATGTCTCAGAACCGTAATCAATTGTGTTTAAATAGTGAACAATAAATATATTAGACAGTAATCGATCCAAATTGGTAAATCGAAGTATAAAGTACAATAACTCGAATTTTTTGATGTGTCAAAAGGAAGCATTCGCGGTTTTTTAATAGCTGGCATTTTGTTGCACAGGCTATTTGTAGTTAATACTGAACGATAGAGTAAACTATATAGTGGAAATATATCGAACAATTATTTACTAAAATCATTACTTGATGAAGGAAAATTAGAAGCGTATTTAGCTACACAAAACGTTATATGTTAGGTTTGATTTTATAAATATTTGTAAACATATTGATGCATTTTCGTTCGGATTTGGAATTTAGTTAAATGAGTATAACGTTTGGGTTACTTTTATTGCTAAGGATTATTAATATCACAAGCTTACACAATTCTTGAATATATAAATGCAGAAAGAAGTCAACTCAATAGGAATCCAGATAAATAAATAAATCGAAATTTGCATAATTTTGGCCAATGATAACAGCAATCATTTCTTTATTTTAACTTGAGTTAACAGTTGCAACCAATTAAGAAAGGAGTTAGTAAACATAAAGCTTAAAATTCATTTACGCAAACCGAAATTAATTAGCAAGCAAAGTAAAAATTAACTAGTAAATGACACAACAAAAGTAGTATCTAAGAGTACTACGCCCGTTGCTGTCATTCTTCACGTTTCAACGAATTGATTCTATGTTTAGATTTCTAATAATTGTAATATGATACCCCCTCCAGGTGAATAAGCTTTGACCTTGAAAATAAATTGCTAAAAATTGTAATATGATGCACATCTAGGTCAATTAACCTTCACCTTGAAAATTGGTTTCTAAGAATTGCTATAGGATACCTCTACAGCTCAATAGGCTTTGGCCGTGAAAATTGATTTCTAAGAATTGTAATATGATACTCCTGCAGGTCAATAAACTTTGACCATGAAAATTAACTTCTAAGATTTGTAATATGATACCCCTGCAGGCCAATTAACTTTAACCTTGAAAATCGATTCTTCTAAGAACTGTAATATGATACCAATACATTTTGTCCTTGAAGAGCTTAACTCAATTTAGTCAATACAAGAACCATTTAACCTCGTTTTACTTTTTAGCATAGACAACAACCTGTCATTCTTCACGTTTCAACGAATTGGTTCTATGTTTAGACTTTGAGTCTAAGAATTGCTTGAACCATGGGGCGTGACCATAAAATTTAAATTTCCCTTGAAATTTTTTTTAATTTCCTGACCAAATTTGGTTTAGAATCCTCCCTGTATCTACTAAGAGTACAATCTGATGTCTATTAGTGTTTATCAGCATTAGGGACGCAAATTGCTCAAAGTCTGTATTTATTCACCAATTTAGTTAGGGTCTTGATTGCCGAGATAGTCAAATCCTGTGACTCATGCCTCATGCATGTTGATACATCCATTTTGTTGAGTACGTGGCAAGATTAATTCTCTCGATGACCAAGAGCTAAAGTGTGATCTATAAGCGTTTGCACCGAATGTTCAAAACCCATATTTGTACATTAATCTCTTTGAGGTTTTCGCCAAACTGCAATAGGAAAATTCGCTTTACTTGACTCAGATCTTACTTATACTTGTCTAGTATTTTAACAGTACTCTGTGTACTAGTATTGCATTCTGTTGCTGATTGTTCTTTACGCCATGTACATCGACAAGTGATCGTAAACATGAAGCTACAAGGGATTCTGTTACGTTTGAAGGCTGATTTGATAACATTTGTGATACTTTAACCTTTTACTTTAAGGAGGCTCTACATACTATTACCAATATTTCTAACCGTCATGTCGTTTAATTGTTAATAAATCACCACAACGGTTTGATAAACAAGAAGCAGATGATCTCTGAATGCAATGCTCTGAATTGGGTCGTTTTAAAAAGGCGGCTAGGTTAAAATAAATCTGATTCAAATTTATGTCATTAGTTGAAAATTTCAATATCAAAAACATTACACGAAACTCCATTCATAAGACGTCTCATCGCACTCGTCACTATGCGACTTTCATCTAAATTTGAACTAGTGCGAGAAGAGCGTCTCTTATGAAACAAATTTCTTAATATAGTATTAAAAAATTCAGTGTCATTTTAAGTGTGATAAACAACACATGTAATTATAGATAAGTTTCTCATGGGGGCGGGATACTATTATGAAGCCCAAAAATAACAAAATACTAAAAATTTCTCTTTATTAATAAACTACAATTCTATTAATAAATCTGTTCAAAATTTTTCTTTTAAAAACGCTGTTTTTTGTTATAAAACCGTAAATTGAAAAATGTATGAACACCACTGGATAGCGAGAGTTCAAACTTGAGGTAGGTATCTAAAGTCATAACGCTGACTTTCCTTTTTATAATTAACTATGTCGTACATCTATTAGACATTTCGGTAATTGAAAAGATAGCACTTCATAGCTAGTATGACGTGTGCCCTTTCCATCTTTGGTAACATGTAAACCTGCTTTATTTGGATGATTATCAGCTAGTGCCTTTCCTACTACAATTTCCCCGTTAGATCGTACTCTCCCGATATAAGTTGTACATCCAGGTTCGTATCCACCATTTACTAAGTGCACAGAAGTAATTTTTTTAATTTTGTCATTATCTGTTGGTATCCATTTGAATAGCTCAGGATGTTGTGTGCAGAGAATCTACAAAAGCACATAAAGTAAAGTTATCGTTGGTAACTAGCTACTAACCTTAATGTTACAGTTTACCCCAAATTCTTTACCACGATATTCATAGTAGGCCATATTATCGTTATAATAAATTTTGGCAGGTATTAAAAAAGTTTTAAAAACTTGACCAATGTATATTGGTCTATTGTTAATATCTAAACCACCCTCAAGAGCATCTGAAGGTATACTTCCATCAAAATCTCTCCAATAATACCCTAAACAATAAAAGTGTATAAATCCACATCAGAACTTTACTTCTTACCTGGGACATCTGCCCCTTTAACTACAGCGAATACAAGAAAACAAGCACTGGTAATAACTAAAAACATTGTTATAGTTCTGAGTGTTGATACTTGACTAGTTCTCCCATTGGTGAGATTCTAGTATAAAAGCAATGACCTTTGACATTTATTCATTGCTATCGCGTAATTATTTGTATGCAGGAAATTCTGCGTTTCGTAACACACTATAATTAGTTAATGTTATTTCTGTATAGTTTTGAAAAAATTGATCCCGCTAGACAGTATTTGTCATTTCGTGTTGTGAGGTAACAAACGTATCTGGAACAGAGGGCTAATTTAAAAACAAGAACCTACTATTATTTCTTAAAACAGGTTGTGCTGAGAAATTATGAAAATATTTCACAACCTTCACTCTTCAGGGAAAACCAATCCAAGTTACGACATTCCTCGGTGTGAAAATTTTACAGATATCGGAGTGATAATTTTGTAATCAATCATCAATGCAAACAAAATAAGCTCCATTCAATACTTTTTAATATTTACAACCTAATTAAAACGTTGAATATTTCTATAAAGCATAACAAAACATCTCTAAGATAGTGCAAATGAAAGTATGTTAATCAATTTACTATTGTGTAAAATATAGCCTATCACAAAATAAGGTATGATAGATTCATTTACACTGCGTTTTCCGCATGAAGGAACATAAAATTGAAAGTTACAACGTAGTCTCTGAAGAAACGATGCCTTTTCTTCCAATCCATCCCCCAACGAATACTCAATACTAAAATTTGAAAAAGAGGTCGAGTTTCTAAACTTGTAGCTGTGTAAATGTGCATATTTCTAAATCGAACAGCTGGGAAAACATTTCAATGTTTGTGTAACATGCTTGTGTCCACAAATGTTTTTTCCTCATTTATCGTAATTTCTTTTAGCTGGCTTTGGACTAGTCAATGGAAGAGTATCGTCCTCATCCCAGTCTGCATCGTAATTTCAGAAATTATTTCTAGGTACTTTATTTCTCACCTAAGAATTCGGCAAATTGTTCAGTAAAACGCTGCCCTCTTCATGAGTAAAATTATTACAAGCGTTTTCAAGATGCGATAACAGTCTGTATTTCATTTTCAATTTCTTAACGGTCGTAATCCTCTTTTCAGCCAGTAATTATTTCAACCGATCTTAATACCTCAACGAGAAAAGTGAAATTTTTTTATTCTTGTAAAAGGCTTGGCTATCATATTATTTGAAAGGACCCTGCACATCTCTTATGGGTTTTTAGACCACAGTCAAATTTAATGAAACTTTAATATGTTATAGACTAAAACTATCTGAACAATATTTGTCATTGGACCAACTTAATATAATGGCTAGTTTTTGATAAACAGGGCGTTAAAGTAATAGTGCCTAATAAGAATAATGGCTGTTCAGTGGGTTTTAACGTTGATATACGCAAGTGTTATCATTACATATTATACTTTTTTGTAATTTTTATTATTCTGTACTTTCTAACATTTTATACAGGGTGTTTCAACAAAAATTAGTATTAAATATGATTATTTACATGATAAAAAGTGGAACTTATACATAAAATAAACAACCTAATATTTACATGATTTATATACAAGAAACGGAACATTTGGACGGCAGCATGTCTGTTTAAAATATCTTGAGTAGCGGCTAGCACTTTGCTTTGCGGTAGCCTAATAACTTCTTCGTGCCCTGCATAGCCCAAAAACCAAATAACTGCTGCTATATGTGCACACATTCCTATAGTTCGCGCTCCTGTTTTGCATTGGCAATAGTAGCCAAATATAGGACCATCTTCTTGTTCAGCATTATTATCAGGAACAGGGTTATAGCTAATTATTATTTGATATTTAATTTGATTTCTATGTCTAGATCTAATTCTAAGCCGAACGAGATTTAATTCGTTGAACGCCGTATCAATTTCGAAAAAGTGGTTGCCCAGTTGGTGATTGTTATCCTGTATGTAAGAAGGTGCTAGTTTAAGTTGGAAAGTTCCGTAAGTTATGCGTCTTAATTGAGCTATATTTAGAACTGGAAAATTTTCTAATTGGTTTGGTTCTAAAGGTGCCCATCTGTCGTGCCGCCTCAACAAGCTTTCATTTTCCGTTCTAGCTTGTACATGATTAGGTTCGTTTACCATTTGAAGCATTTCTTGTGCTAGTTCTTCATTTGCTTCTTCCATATGTAATGGTGGATGGTAGCAGTTTATTAGGGCACAGGCAACACGGGAAAATGTCCACAAATTGGGTATTTGAGCAATTGAAAATCAGTTACGAAAAATTTTAAATATTGACTGAACGTGTCCGTTTCGAGCTTCTATTACCCACCTTTGCTTAGTAATAATTCTGCTAGCGTTGGCTTCTACAGTTGGTAATTGACGTCTACCTTCTAGCGCTGGTGGAATTTGCACAGATATGCCAATATTATATTGGTATCTTAATATACTCGCATCATTATTTCTTGGGTCGGAAAAGTATGGACCATGAACATCCAAAATATATCCATCTGGGGCAACAACTAGCACTGGCTTAACAAGATGGCCATGTTTGTGAACTGAATAGGACTGCCTGAGGGTCTAAAAATTTTTGCTACGCTCTATGTTAACATAAGTTGCATCGATACAAATAATGGCTTTTGGGTTTTCAGATTCCTCATTAAATAACTCATTTGCAAATCTGGTAACGTGTTCAGCAATAAATTGGTTACGGTTTATGTAACGAGGTCCTAAATTCTAGGGCACAAAATTATTGGATAATGATTCCTTAACTTTTTGAATTGCCAATGAGACACCCTGTCTGCTACCATAAGAAAACATCGCCGCTAAAAACGTGTCTGAAAGTCCTTGACATAATTTACATAAAAACATAGTAAATCTTTTTTTAACTTCTCCTTCTTCCGTAAATATTAACATTCGCACAAAGGTTGAACAATTCCCGAAATTGATCCCTGTTTAAGGATGACAGCGCACTTAGCTCCTCATCACTGAAATTGTTTTCATCCGAAAAAGTTTCATTTTTTGTGTTACTTTCTCGTATTGTTGTCAACAACTGATCCAACTCTGTCCCTTTTAAATTGTATGGCTTTTTAATGGACCTTATACCATTTTCTAATGGAAAAAGTAATAAACCATTCGCATCAAGATGGACAGGACAAACCTTACAAATACGAGGTATGTATACTCCCTTTCGCATAAAAATATTTGTCCTCGTCTGTCCTGATAAATGTTGAATATTTGCAGCATTATTGCATATTAAACAATGATTAGCACTATATTTTAGAGGAAGCTTCATAATTGTTGGATCTGGATCATTTTCATAGACCTGAATTTCATCTATGATGCCTTGATTGCAATTTGTACATAGCCTGGTATTACCATTTATGTCCATTGGTGGAAGTAAAAGTTCCTGTCGTCTTCTCTGGTCGGCATTTTGTCGTAAAATGGTCATTCGTCTGAGATTCCCCACTATTTCACATACATAACACTGAAAGTTTAATCGAAAAGCCATTTTAATGCAAACTTAAATAATGACTTTAAGGAAACTTAGTTACAGGTGACATTGTCATTTTAAGTAACTGGTTGTTATTAACAATCGAAAGTGTAGATATGTATCAGGCTTATGGCTATATCTGTAATTTTTAATAGTATTAACAACTAATTTTTATTAAAACACCATGTATAGAATGATAGAAAGTACAGAATAATGAAAAATTACTAAATAGTATAATATGTAATTGTAACACTTGTGTATATCCATGCTAAAACTTACTGAAAGGCCATAATGCTTATTAGGAACTACCACTTTAACGCCCTGTATATCAAAAACTAGCCATTAGATTAAGTTGGTCCAATGACAAATATTGTTCAGATAGTTTTAGTCTATAACATACTAAAATTTCATTAAATTTGACTGTGGTCTAAAAACCCATAAGAGGTGTGCAGGGTCCTTTCAAATAATATGATAGCCAAGCCTTTTACAAGAATAAGTGAAAGCTAGGTTTTGTTAATTATAAAACTTCGTGAAGTTCTCTGTAGTTGCATGTTTCCATCTAAATAAAATGTGATGTTTGACAGCTCACAATAGGATCTGAATTGTTTTAGGTTTCTTAAATTATAAGCGTAATCATCTGAAGAAACAGCTGCATGCTTCCTGTTTTAAGGACTTTACATACTGGGTCGTGAATGGTCGGACGCACCATAGGAAATCCAATGGGAAATCATAAACTCTCGAATTTCTGCTTCCCTTATCATTTTAGGTAAAAACTCTACGGGAATTTTTCTTTAAAGAATTGAATTTCTTATCACATGAAACTATTAAAAATATTTTACAGCTTACGCTAATTTCAAATATCTGGTGTGAAACAACACACGACCTTCCAACGTACAAAATAGAAATTAAAAGAAATGAAGGAATCTTATAATACTTTTTTTAGGATACTTATGCAACTTCTTTTATAAGTTAATTACGAAAATATGCAACATTGTAAAAACAGAAACAGTAATCTATGTCAAACAGACGTTTAAAACTTCATGTCTGACAGAGGTTAATAGACATCTAGATGCTAACTTAAAAAACTAAAAGAAATGAAATAATTTGAATTATAATTTTTTTAGGGTAACTATGAAACCTCTTTTTTATACGTTCATAGCGAAAACAGGCAACATTGTAAAAATAAAAAAATAATCTGTCAGAATAACGTTTAAAACTTCATGTCAGATATACATACATGTTTACTTAAAAAAAATTCCAAAGCCGCCCGCTTCTATAAGGTATCAATAATGCAGTATAACCATATTCATTCATATTTAATTAATTTTGTGACTTTCCTGGCGTTATATTAAAAAACTTTGTATATAAAATTGATGTAAAATTAAGCTTTCTTTAAAAAATACGTCTACACTTTTTCTTATAAAACTAATCGTTATTCATATAATAAAAAAATTGAACAACACTTAAATTCTACCTTATTACCTTATCAAAAAATTACATAGAGCATAATTAATCAATATGTTTAAGATCTATCTCTAGGTATTTATATATCTTTGAAATATACAGCTGTATAATCAGCTAATAAGTCGATTTAGCGATAGCTAAAAAAGTCGATTGCATAACCTTCTATACCTGCATATGTACAGGGTGGCCAACTAAGAATGCGAGGTACTGTATCTGGGAAACTATCCATCGTAGAGGCTTGCGCAAAAAAAAGTTTTACTAAAACGGCCAATACAAAAACCTGGAAAATATTTTCAAGTTTCTGAAATGGCCGCTAGGGGGCGTAACTGCAATCTTGAATCTAAAAAAGTGATGTTTCTGTGAATTCTGCTACATTAACCTAATAAAAAATAACTGATCTTTGAAATCGAGGATAATCTGAACTTTTTTTGTTTGGCAATTTTTGACGTATCTATAAAAATAAAGTGGTAGGGGGTATTCATAGGTTTCCTTAAATCACCCCCCGTATCTTCGAAACGGCTAATCCGATTTTAACAAACTTGGACGCGTTGAAAAGAGCTTTTCTTGTGCTAAAAATGTTAAAGTAATTGAAGTTTTGTTAGTTTCACATGTCGTCGCTAGAGGGCTTTGTTCGATATTCCGACAGAAACGGTTAATTTTCGCAAAAAAATTAAATGCATTGGTATGACTTTTTTTCATGAACAAGTAGCTAAATGATGCCTAAACAAGATCCCGAAAACCGCATCTCGATATCTTGTTCCTAACCTAAAATATCGGCCAAAGAAAACTTTATACGAAAATCCCTTAAATTTTTATTTTTTTTTAATCATATTTTTCTGGAATTGTTTCTATTATGTAAGTAGTGGCCCTAAAAAGGACCGATTTAAAGGAGGAAGGTTTTTACTGCCCCCGTAAATGCTCGAAATGCTGACCATCACTCTATGCATTGCTAAGGCCTCTTATGGGTAGACAAAACTGCAGCTTCAATTTCGGTTCTATATAGGTTACCTAGAAATTGCGATTTTAAATGTTTGTAAATTTATACACCAGAATAAAGTCACCCTTTTTGAAATTACTACGGGCAAGTAAGCAATGCTAAAAGTTATACGAAAGGCCTATTTTTTGTTTGTTTAAATGCATATTCACTGTGGATATATACGAAAAATAGAAGTAATAGAAGCAGGCAATGGAAACAGATACCTAAACAAAACATACATAATCCTCAAATTGTCAATAGTTGTCAATACTTTCGCGATCCTTTGAGCAATTTTTGTGCTTTCAAAATGCGTTTTACGAATAATGAAGCTGTTGATATGCTTGCGGTTTATTTTGAATGTCTTCAGAATGCCGCAGTATCTAAAAGAGTTTACGCGGCTCGATATCCAAATCGGCGTCCTTGCGATGTAAGAGTTTTTCCCCGATCAGTGGCGAGCCTACGAGCTAATGGTAGTTTTCGGCCTACGTTTCAACGGCAAAGAATTGGAAGAACACAAGAAAATATTAACCGTGTACTGGGCTATATTGCAGGAAATCCTCATTTTAGCACAAGAGCATTATCCATTGAGTTGGGCATATCACGGACAACGGTTCAAAATATTTTGAAGGACCATAGGTAAGTTCTAATGGCCATCAAAATATATAGGTATTCGTTTAAACTTTTTTTAATTACTTAAAGAATGCACCCATATCATGTCGTTTTGCATCAGGCCTTGAAAGAGGACGATTTTGATCGAAGGTTAGACTATTGCCTTTGGATGTTGAGCGTGATACGCGAAAATGCGGAATTTTTATTTCAAATTCTTTGGACCGATGAAGCCACCTTCAGTAGTGACGTGAGAGTGAATCTGCACAATATGCATTATTGGTCTGCAGAAAATCCCCAATGGTTGCGTGAAGTTCAGCGCCAAGGACGTTGGAGTTTAAATGTATGGTGTGGCATACTGGGAGGCAGAATTATTGGGCCATATTTTTTCGAGCAACCTCTAAATGGCCATGTATTTCTTGACTGTTTCGCCAATCAATTACCGTTGTTGTTGGAAGATGTGCTTCTGGAAACAAGGCAAAAATTGTTTTTGCAGTTGGATGGTTGCCAGCACATTTGCTATCAATGTGCGTGAGCATATTAATGCAGTATTTTAACAGCGGTGGATTGGAAGAGGAAGTTTGTTTCCATGGCCTCCGCGATCGCCAGACTTAACTTGCCTCGATTTTTATTTATGGGGGCGCTTAAAGGACATCGTGTTTCGGACTCAACCTATTACTAGAGAATATATGAAAAACCGGATTCGTAACGCAATACGTAACATACCGAGAGCCGAAATTGAAGCTGCAGTTTTGTCTAGTCATGAGAGGCTTCAGCAATGCATAGAGCGTGATGGTCAGCATTTGAAGCAATTCCAGAAAAATATAGTTAAAAAAAAAATGTAAGGGATTTTCGTATAAAGTTTTCTTTGGCCGATATTTTAGGTTAGGAACAAGATATCTCGATGCGGTTTTCGCGAGCTTGATGCGGCATCATTTAGCTACTTGTTCATGAAAAAAAGTCATACCAATGTATTTAATTTTTTTGCGAAAATTAACCGTTTCTGTCTGTATGTCGAACAAAACCCTCTAGCCACGACATGTGAAACTAACAAAACTTCAAATATTATAACATTTGTAGCCCAAGAATAACTCATTTCAACGCGCTCAAGTTTGTTAAAATCGGCTTAGCCGTTTCGAAGATACAGGGGTTTATTTAAGGAAACCTTTGAATACCCCCCACCACTTTATTTTTAGACATACGCCAAAAAGTGCCAAACAAAAAAAGTTCAGATTATCCTCGACTTTAAAGATCAGTTATTTTTTTATTAGGTTAATGTAGCAGAATTCACAGAAACATCACTTTTTTAGATTCAAGATTGCAGTTACGCCCCCTAGCGGCCATTTCAGAAACTTGAAAAATATTTTCCAGGTTTTTGTATTGGCCGTTTTAGTTAACTTTTTTTTTTGCTCAAGCCTCTACAATGGATAGTTTCCCAGATACGGTACCTCGCGTTCTTAGTTGGCCACCCTGTATATGTAGGTTAGAAGGTAAAAATTGGAAAAATTATGTACTTACCATTACTGTACAACATCAGGACAGCGATGAAATGTCAAAGTAACACAATGTTTCAAACGTCAAACCATCTAAGTGATGAAGGAAAAAGAACAAGTTAATAAAGCAGCTTTAATTAAAAAAAAAAATGAATCAGAACTATTTATTGAAAGAATTATCAAATTTGAAAACAGTGGAACGGTGCTTTTTTTGTGACAAAAATTTTGAAGCTAACATTCGAAGAAATGTGTTTAAAAATGAAAATAATGAATCAGGCGGTTTGGATATTTCGCGCTAAATAAGGCACTTACTGTGCGCGTTCTATTGCCGGAATAAACAATTTTTACAATTTTTATTCTTTCTGAAACCGTGCACGCGTTCGTGCGTGCATGCGTGCTTGCCTTCATGCGTGCGTGCATGCGTGCGTGCGTACGTGTGTGTGCCTGTGTGCGTGCTGTGCGTGTGCGTGTGCGTGTGCGTGTGCGTGTGCGTGTGCGTGTGTGTGTGTGTGCGTGTGCGTGTGCGTGTGCGTGTGCGTGTGCGTGTGCGTGTTCGCGTCCGCGTGCGCGTGCGCGTACGCGTGCTGCGCGTGCGTGTGCGTGTCGTGTGCGCGTGGTGTGGTGGCGTGCGCGTGCGCGTGCGCGTGCGCGTGCGCGTGCGCGTGCGCGTGCGTGTGCGTGTGCGTCTGCGTATGGGTGTGTGTGTGTATCCAAGATAACTCCAGAACGAAAATACCCATGTACTTAAAATTTTGTATTTAAGCTTATTTTCATTGCGCTTAGAGCTGATTAGATTTTGGGAGAAATCCAGTGGCGGCGAGGGAGGTATAGTAAGGGTAGTTTTTGGTATTTATCAAATATTTATAAAACAGCTGCATATTTCAAAGATATAAAAATACCTGGATATAGACCTTAAACATATCGATTAATTATGTTCTATGCAATTTTTTGATATGACTCATAATTTAGCGGTAGAATTTAAGTGTATACGTATTTTTTCAAGATAATTTAATTTTACATAAATTTTCTTTTTAAAGTTTTTTTAATGTAAAGCGTAATAATCGATATTTTTAAAGCTGTATAATCGATATTTTTATAGAAGCGGGCGGATTTGAAATTTTTTTACGTTATGTATTTATGTTTATGAGTCTCTTTCTGTCATATAGTTTTAAAACTCATTCTGATATAGATTGTTGTTTTTGTTTTTACAATGTTGCCTGTTTTCGTTATGAACGTATAAAAAAAAGGTTGCATAGTGAAATTAAAATTATTTCATTTCTTTTAATTTAAGTTAGCTTCTAGATGTCTATTAACCCCTGTCTGTCATGAAGTTTTAAACGTCTGTTTGACAATGATGATTGTTTTTACGTTAACGATGTTGCCTATTTTTGTAACGAGCTACTTATAAAAGATGTTGCATAGTTACCCTAAAAAGATATTATTAAAATTTTTTTTTTTTTTAATTTCCATTTTGTAGGTTGGAACGTCGTAAGGTGTTCAACACCATATATTTAAGACTTGCGGATATTTCTCGCAAAATGCGGACCAATCACGCGGTTCCTTGTTTGACAACTTCGTAGGTAGGTATACAAATCTAAAATTTACTGTAACCTAACAAAAAAAGTGCACGAGTCGGGAATCGAACTTACGGCAACCGCGCATAAGGCATCTAATGTACCACAAGACCAACAACGCTTCCCCAGTTTGATGTTGAATCTGTTAGGTAAACTGTCATGTTACCATACATTCAAAGCTATGTCCTATTGGTCCACATTTTTTGAGTAGCAGCCGCAAATTTTTGAAGTGTATAGTTATGACTAACAGACTGACAGCACAATATTTATAATTTTGAAATGTAACGTCATCCTGACATTTGATTGCTGTCTGGTGTTGTGCAGTGTGCACGAATGGTATATAATTTTTCCAATTGTTGAAATTAGCGTAAGCTGTAAAATATTGTTACTTATTAAAATTAGCATTTAAGGGTGCATGCGTGACACACTATTCGTAGTTATAAGTTATTCTAAGCATAGATAGGGGTTTATCTATGATTCTAAGTTAGTCGCTTCGGCCCTTCTTGTCATTGAACATATAAAACGTTACAGTCCCTATTTTTTAAATACATTTAATTTCATGTAATGTTAATATATTATTTATTCTTCACTCGTACCAACAGAATAACTAACGCTTTGGTCTACGCGTGCCAGATTTTTGAAATTAAAATCATTATTTTATTAAAAACGCTTTAAAATCGTAAACTTTGATTTTATTTAATAAGTGCGAGAGGGACGAAATACGTAGAAAAATCGGTGAAAGAATCTTGGCGGTCACATGGAAGAAACCGATGGCGCTGCAGTATTATCAAGCAGAAGTAAGTCGTTTTCCTTTTTCTTTACTATGCATTACTGCGACTGTGTAAACACAGTTCTCAGTTTAATGTAGTCGTATATTCTTGGTTATCATTTAAAATGGCAGATCAAGAGAAATTATTATTAAATAAACGTAAAAATACTAAATCCTCAAACCGTTGTCAAACTTAAGTAAACAATTTTGGTCAATCCAATATTACAAAAGGTGGAACCAATTTTAGCGGAATTTGAAACAGTAATGAATGAATTTCAGGTACCTATTAAATGAAGTTTCCGATTATGAGAAAGAAATTGTGGAATTTGAAAATAAATATTTTAGTGCAACGTCCACCGTGCGTAAATATTTTCGAACAAATGCTTCTTCCACCGATACTTCTTAATCCAATTCACATCTAACCATATGATTAAGCTTCCAACAGTGAATTTACCTGAATTCGCCGGCAGATACGATTTCTGGATGAATTTTTATGACACTTTTGAAGAAATAAAAACGATACGCTAACAAATATTCAAAGATTTTATTATTTAAAATCAGTATGAAGGGAATGAGAGGTTGGGGAATCTAATTACACAATTGCTTGGAATCTATTAAAAGAACGTTACGAAAAGAAATGATAATTATTAGCACCCACGTCAATGGTATTTTTGAATTAGATTCCATAACAAAAGATTCATATAAATCTTTGCGCTCGCTAATTGATAATTGTAATAAACATTTAAGATCGTTAAGCAATTTGGATTTACCAACCGAGAAGTGGGATATTTGATTAATTTATATTATTTGTACTAAACTAGATAACCCGACCAAACAGGAATGGGAAAAATATCAATTAATACAACCGAAGTGCCTATCAATGATTTGATAAAATCTTTAATAGAGTTAGTTAGTTACGACACCCCTACTAAATTTTCATTATCAAAAAAAATATTTTCAATGAGTCACGTCACTGTTTATAATTCAAATTTAAAACTCTGTTATTGTAAGAGAGATCATTTATTATTTCGAGGTCCGGAGTATATATATGTATATATATATATATGTATATATATATATATATATAGGGTGTCCAGAAAGGTGTGGTCAAAACTGCTAGGACGTATAGAGGGGCTCAAAATAACCCTAGTCTTCATTTGAATTTTTTTCCTATCTGTCTTCGTTATGGAGTTATCGGCCTTCAAAGTCAGAAGTTAAAAATTGAATTTCAATGATAATTTTTAAACCGCTTCTTTCATTACCATGAAATTTAGACACCCTAACTACCTCATAGAAAGGCATTTTTTGATACTTAACTGGAATTCATTGTACCTTTACTGTACAGGTAAAGCCAAAATTGAGATTCTAAATTAACACAATTTTTGACAGTATTGACAATTTTGGAATTTTACTATAGTAGTTTCATTCCCCTATCATTGCGCAACAAATCTTAAATATTTCGAGAATGCTTAATAAAAAAGTAAGAGAATTAAAAACAGAACACGATAACATGATAAAATACAGGGTGTTCCATGTAAAAAACAAAAGTTACGGTCATTTCAATTTTTCAAAAATTGACAATATTTTGTAAACACCCAGTGTAGTATAATCAGGAAGTATGAAGGTCAAAAGATACAGCAAGGTCTTGTTTACCCTCTGCCAAACCTTACAGTTCTACTGTTAATATTAAAGTCTTCAAAACAATTTAAGTAAAGGTATAAATTTTCACTTTTTTAAAGAAAAAATGCTTTAACTTGGCAACGCCACAAAATAAATTTAAAAACGAAGTACCGTTTTTTAACATTCAACAAGACAAATAATAAAATTAAATAAATATAGGGTTCCATTTAACAAAACAAATCTGAGTCCGGTCCTGCAATTATGGAACACCCTATAGGGATAAAACTATTTTTATTCGATGCACATCTAAGTCTGATATAGATCGGCGCTATAACATTTTTTTTATTTTTAATAATAAAGCCAGGATCTTCCGACGGCGCACTAATGACTCACCCTTATATATATATATATATATATATATATATATATATATATATTACGATGATAGATTCATCAAAGGGCATACTAGCTGTTAATAATAGGCTTAACAATCGGATGTAAATACTCATCAACTGAACTGATATCTACTTTATGATTATATATTTTTAATTATAATTATTCATTAATATTTATATTGCCCAACTAACTTTTAAAAACAGTCGCATGTAAAGACTCATCAAAGGGGATAGGGTTCAAAATTTAGAAGAGACTTTAAATTTATATGACAAAGTAAATTATTATTTTGTTGAATTATACTAAGATTTTGAATATTATAATTATAGGTAATGTGATTAATACACATTGAGTTATTGCCCATTTATATTTTATTATATCTAAATTATTCAAAGAAATTGAATTATAATTTTTAATTTGCATCAATATATGTGCCACACCCTGTACATAACAAAAATTCTTCAAATGCATACTTGGGCATGCACTGTGAATACGCATACATGTGACTTTTGATTACAAGCAAAAAGAACTACGCCATACATGTAAGTATAAATATGTTTGAATTTATTCAATATTATATTAACCATTTAAATTTTAGCTCAAATAATATTCCCTTTGACATGCATACACGTTGTCGCACATCATGTTTATTACAAAATATGTAAATTATGAACACAACAATGAAAATATCAATGTCAACAATAAAGTACAAAGCCATAACACTCACATAAAATGTCCTCCTTATCTGGTCACTGATGATGAAGTTGATCGTAGAAAACAGCTCCTTCGAAATCCAACTCTGCTTCTCGAACATCCAAATTTGCTTCTATTTTAACTGCTTATACGTTTACGTAAGTTTCACTAATGTTTCTTCATATTGATGAACCTTTATTTTTAGGATCATCACACTTATTATTTTTATTTCAAAATAAATTTTGAAATGCATGGATAGTTTGAAGGTTATTTTAAATTAAACCCGCTTCCAGTAAATAAAATGTATAATGATAATAACACGAAGAAAACACAATTAAATATCCATAACAAACGTAAACAAAACAAACTTAAAAAAAAAACAATGTCGAATCTGCGGAAATATTTTCACTCGCTATCGATAACAACCGATTTTTATTTTAAAAAGGTAAACTAACCTTAATTTATTATTTACCGACAAATGACTATCACTTGTTTTTAACACTGCCGATACAAAAACCGCACTTTATTTTTATCGAAAGTGACGTTATTTTGTTTAAAATAATTTCAAGAAAAATTTGGCAACATCTTGCTTTAGCAAGCTGTTGGAACAGAGAAAAACTGAGAGAGCTACTAATCCTTCAGCACTTCTATTTATATGCAAAGCGAAGAAACCAAAATCTTCAATTGTTATCAACAGTTACCTCCAATGTTTCCTCAATTCTGATTGGCTAAAGCATTTCTTAAATTACAATTTAATTTCAAAAGCTCATAACTTTTGCCCCCTTAAACCTATCTTAAAACTAACAACATATTCGGAATCTACATAATTTTGCCTATAAATTAAATCCAAACACGAACTAATTCCTCCAATTATTAACCATGTTGATTTTTACATTAATTTATTGATTTTAAACTAATTTTATGCATTTTACAGGCCTGTAATTGATTTCCACGTGAATAATGGATGCTACTACATATAAATATTCATCTTTTACATGCCTACGGCCAATTTGAAAGGAAAATTATTTGAAATTTTCAAACACCCTTAGAAACTAAATTTGGTAAAATAGTCACAAATATAGTGAATTGTGACTTGAAATTGAGGCTACTTTACTATTTTTACCTCTTATAATTTATTTTGAACAAATTGTCTCAATCTATAACACTTTTTACATAATTTTTGTGTGAGGAAATAACATAACCTCAAATTAATATTATAATTTTTAATGTAAATTTTACACTTTTAAGCACTATAAATGTTTGTGAAAGTGTTTATTCTTAATGTTTATGTCTCAATTTAATTTATTCTCACACTTTTATAGGTTTATAAGTTCTTCTGAGACTAGTGTCGAATTGTTGCAAATCACTAATTTAAGGTCTGTAAATGTTGATTAATCACAATAATTCCAGAACTGCTGGCTTGTTTATGTTTTATAGTTAATCACCAATGTATTTAATCTGTTTTTATGTAATTTTAGCACTTATATACGTTTATCGCACTAACACGAACGTTTTCATGATTCTTGGCTGCGTACAATGAAATTGTGTCATTGATACATGCCTAATCCTAGTTTTTAACATTATTTTTGTAATCTACAACCTGTACCTCATGTCGTTAGGGAACATTATGTTTAAATAAACCTACTAACTAAATATGAACTTGATTTAATACATAAAGATAACTAACATACCCTATACTTAAATGTAATATGTTGTCGATTATAATTATTTTAACATTTTATTATGAATTATTTAAATTTACATCCATCTCAATGTTAATCAATCATTCTTATCTAATATTATATATAACGAAATGTACCATTTGTACAAATTAATGAAATTATTCACTATGTGACTTACATAGCTACACGAATGTAATTTAAATCATCTTAACTATATATATATATATATATATATATATATATATATATATATATATATATATATATATATATATATATATATATATATATATATATATATATATATATATATATATATATATATATATATATATATATATATATATATATATATATATATATATATATATATATATATATGTACGAAATGGAAACTTATCGAATGTAATGTATGTAAATTAGAAGCAATATCCTTACCCAGACAAGTCACTATTAGAGATTACGTGGAGCTAGAGTTCCATGGATTTTGTGACGCATCCGAGGTTGCATATGCCTGCTGCGTATAGATTCGTAGCAAGGATCGAGCCGGAAACGTAAAATCATTGTTGCAATGTTCCAAGTCAAGGGTTGCTCCACTCCAAACAATAACAACTCCTAGATTAGAATTATGCGGGGAAGTTTTATTAAGCAAGTTAGTTCATGAAATAGTCCGTTCCTTCAACGCAAAATTTACAAACAAAGGCAGTGCATTTAGGAGTAGTGGGTGAGTTAACTACATTAGCATTTCTAAATGCCTTCATTTTGGAGGTTTGCATGAGGTTGTAGTAAAATCTGCCAAATTAATAATGAAAAAGGTCATTGGTAATTCCCATTTAACATTTGAACAATTGCTAACTGTGTTTGTACACGTCGAATCCGTGATGAATTCCCATCCTATCACACTATTATCCAACGATACTAATGACTTACTTGCTCTTGCACCTGGCCACTTCTTACTTGAAAAGGTGCTTAACTGCATAACTCAGGAGGACGAAACGTATACTTCATCAAATCGACTCACTAATTACACACGATTACCAAATATTCCAACAGTTCTGGAAGATGTGGAGTAGTGAATACATGCACACGATGCAAGCGCAGAAAAAATGGTTTCTAGCAAATCTAAGCATAGACGTTGGAACAATGGTTCTTGTAAAAGGAGATGCCATACCACCGCTATTATGGCCTTTAGGACGAGTTACTGCTGTACATCCTGGGACAGATAATGTGACACGTGTTGTGACAGTAAAAACCGCGGCTGTTTCAAAATTGTGCATTCTACCAATTGAATAGTGATTATTAGTTAATTAATTATTAATCAAATATTTGTGTTAATTACAATATCAATGTTAATTTCACATTATTGAAATTCCTTAATGTTTAGGATTGAAGGGTGCATGCGCGCCACACTAGTGGTAGTGATAAGTTATTCTAAGCTCTTGTCATTGAAGGCTAATATACTATTTATTCTTCACTCGTACCAACAGAATAACCAACAATATTTTTAATAGTTTCATCTGATAGAGAATTCAATTATTTAAAGAAAAGTTCCTCTAGAGTTTTTACCTAAAATAATTAGGGAAGCAGGAATTCGAGAGTTTATCATTTCCCATTGGATTTCCTATGGTGCGTCCAGCCATTCACCACAGCGTTAATTAAATTTAAGTGTAGCTCTATTTTGTAAGATATTGAACAGTTAGCTATTGTAAGATTATGTATTATTACTGAACATTACTTAACATTTTAGTAGTTTTGTGTGCAACAAAATGCCTGGTTGTGCTAGTGAAATTGTTCAAACCTTTCAAATCAAGGTTTTAAGTTGTTATTTTCCCTCGTGATCCTACTCGACGAGCTAAATGGATTCAACATTATAGGAGGGGCTATTGGAATCCTATTCCTACGTCACGTTTATGTGAGGTGCATTTGTTTATATCTATTAAGATATAAAATCAACACAATTAAATGAGATTAACACAATCGTAGAAAATCAATAGAAACTGTTGTTGCTATGAGAATTTTTAGTCATTAGACCTAGTCCCACTGCTCTACCTAATATACGCACACGACATTCCGCAACCCACAAACCAAGACATTACAATAACCCAGTCCGCAGACTACACTGCGATATGGACGACCAGCCGGAAGGGAAAGACCGCAAACAGACTAATGTCTCAACAAATACAATCCTCAAACTGGGCCAACCAGTGGAGAATCACCATCAACCCCATCAAAACTCAAACAATACTATTCCGACAACCTAACCTTACAAGACAACCTCAACGATCCACAGATAACATTAACCTACAAATAAGAGACATACAGCTACAACCCCAAGATACCATAGCACACCTAGGACTTACAAGGCACGCAACCGCGCAACATGCTAAAGGCACTACGAGGATAGAACAGAGGCTGCCACCTTAAAACCTTACAACACACGTATACAAAACATACATAAGACCACTAATAGACTACCGTGTGCCATTGTACGCCACCCTCAAAACCAATCACCTGCGAACGGAACATACTACGGAACATTCACAGACTGGACTACAGACACCCCAACGCCTTAACAATAGAATCAGCAGACATACAACCCATCACTGACAGACTTAAGACACTACAAACAAAATACACAACTTAAAACATATTTAAAACCTACTACACCAACATCGGACGATTATACGACCCCAGAAAATCTAAAAGAAAACTTAAACACCTACCTACGCTACTGACACAACTACTAGACCACCTACCGGAAGGCTTCAACAGAATCCTGTATGACACCCCTTACCTACTCCACTAAACACTGCCCCCTACTAAAATGATGACGACCGCCGCTCACGAAAATGGTCAAACTCTCAAACACACAACACACCACACCAATATATACATCAAGAATTAATTAAGCAAATATACATATATATATATATATATATATATATATATATATATATATAACAAAATTGAAACCATAAACAATTCCAACACTAAAACACCCAAAAGCAAGAAGACCCAGGGCTGAAGAGGGAGAAGACCCCAAACTGCCTGCAAAAAGAATACACATAAGTAAGTAAATAAGAAAGCAAATAATTCATAAGCTAACAAATGATCTGAAAAAAATAAATAAAAAGTCATTAGATTGGATAACTCCATTTAAAGTTCATAAAGAATAATCTAAAATTGATATTGTAAACATTACTGATACGCTTTGAAAGCTCTCAATTTGAACACAATCGAACTGATGGAAACAGGAAATTAAAACCGAATGTGATTCCCACAATTTTTGATGTTCCTAATTTGGCACCACAAATTAATACAAGGAGGATTCTTAAAATGGGAATGTAAATGCAATAAATATATTTAACATTGCTATTTAGTGATTATTATTTCATTTTAGATCCCTCTTGTTAATAAAATATTTGGGAAGAACATACTCCATCTACCAGTCATGATGATGTAGATAACCTCGCTGATGTATATTTATCTAGCGTGTATAGTTGCATTAATATTAGAACACCTTTCTGAGGAAAGTTTTTACTTAGAGGAGTACATTATTTTGAACCACTTCGTTACTTAAATACAGGGTGGGTGTGTACTGCGTGGACGGAGGATGTCTCCTTAACTATTAGAGATATCACAACCAATTTTAGTGTGGTAATGCAAGATAAATGGACCTACATTCTAAAAATATTTAGGTATATACAGGGCGATTGACAAAAATATGCCAGCCCAAATCTGTTTTTTAATAGAACACCCTGTATATTTTTGCATTTTTGGATTCACTGTTACATTTAGAATAAAAGTGTAGAAATTTGTATCTGTATCGCTAACCGTTCTGCAGATATCGTCACTTCAGTTCCAAAATAGAGTTAAGTTTGGAACCACGATGCGAGCGTTGTCACCACGATTTTATAAATCTGTTTATACTACCGATTATTAATAATAGTCTACTAACAAACAAACTGGGAAATTTTTCGAAAACATGTAAAATTATACAGAATGATTAATTTTCGCGAAATGTAATTTTTTTATTTTTTTTCAAATGCAACACTCTGTATATTTTAGATTTTTTCATTCCCCGTGAAAAGTAGATACTAATTGATAATATTTTTCATAGCCATAAGACGGACCCTTCTTGAGATATTGATGCTTTGTTTGAAAATATTGACATACAGAAGAACAAATAAAACAAAATCCAGAGCAAATAAGAAAATACGAATGGCAAATAAATTCTTTGACTGATAGGAAAACTTAATTAATAATGAAATAATAAAATAATTCTCTACACCTAAAAATAAGTTGAACAAGTAAACATAAACGAATAAAAACATAAATTCAAATTAAATGTTCAAAATGCTGACCACGCCTAGCTAAACACTTTGCAATTCGCTCGGTAAACGAAAGATTCACTCGTAACACCATTAGACGCGAAGTGGATTGAAACGCAGCTCTAATTCTATTTTTCATATCTTCGCTTGTAGTGGGAGGATGTTGGTAATTTTTTTCTTTAACGTAGCCTCAAAGGAAGAAATCAAGAGGCGTAGGATCCGGTGATCTAGCTGGCCAGTTTTGGACACCACCTCGTCCTATCCACCTCATCGGATAATTTCTATCGAAAACGTGCCTAACGTTTATTGCATAGTGTGGAGGGGCGCCATCTAGTTGAAACCACATCGTACGAATATTATCTACTTCGCTATTTTCCAAAAGCTCGGGTAAATCATTTTCCAAAAACTGTAAATATCTTTCTCCAGTAAGACTCCCATCAAAGAAAAAAGAACCAACCACATTAAAATTTATTATACCACCCCACACATTACCTGACCATCGATGTTGGTGATCAACAACTCTTAAGATGTGTGGATTAGTATCTGAATAATGATGATGTGTACTAATATTGACATTATTGTGATTATTATTATTAACAAAATTGGGTTCTTCATTGACTTTAGTAGTTACTCATTGGCAGAACGATTCACGATTTTGAAAATCTATTTCACTTAAAGCTTGATGTTTCTCGATATGATAAGGATGCAATTTGTTTTTTCTAATAAAGCTACGGAACCGTATTTCTATTTAGGTCTAGGAGTGTACTTAGCTCTCTCATACTAATTTGAGAATTTTCTATAAGAGATATCACAACTTGAAACTCGAGTTCTTCGTTTGGGCTTGTTTTTGCACGCTTGGGATAACACACACTTCCAGAATTTATAAATCTCTCAGCTACATTCATAAACGATTCTTTCCGCGGCTGTCTTCTCTCCGTCTTATGGCTATGAAACCTATTTTGAATTAGTATCTACTTTTGACGAGGAATCGAAATGTGAAAAATATACAGGGTGTTGCATATAAAAAATTGGGAAAAATACATTTCGCATAAGTTAATCATTCTGTATATTTTTTTAATGTTTTCGAAAAGTTTTCCGGTTTGTTTGTTAGACTATTATTAATAGTCGGTGGTATAAACAGATTTACAAAATCGTGGTGACAACGCTCGCATCATGGTTCCAAAGTTAACTCTATTTTGGTACTAAAGTGACGGTAAAGAACGGTTAGTGATACAGATACAAATTTCGCTACTTTTATTCTAAATGTACAGTGCATCCCATTTTGGTTGAGACAGCCAAGTATCTCGGCTGTTGTTGAAGAAAGAATCTTGCGGTTTTCGCGGTCCTGTGCCACTTTTTTGTGAAACTCAAGACATCCTGAACGGATTTTTCCTAACTTCTTTCGTTCATAATCATGTTACAGGGCGTTTTTCAAAAATTCACACTTTTGGACCCTCTCCATATCTACGAAGTTTCTCAGCGATAATGTCAAATTGAAAACTTATCCCATAGAGAATTTTATGTAGAATCCAGTGGCGCACTCAATTTTTTTTTCGGGGTGTGGTTATGGAGAGACGATTTAAACTTATGATTTTTTCAATGGAACACTGTATTTTATCACCTCATTAAATTCCTTATTTTTTTTCCTTGAAAATGATATATAAACATAAATTCTTCAAACATGCTCCATAATCAGTAAAACATTGATTTTTAATAGTAGGCTATGGATTTTTCATACAAAAAAAGTTCAAATTGAAGAAATTAATACTACTTGAGATTTTTCCATGAAAGGAACAAGAACAATACTAACACTAATTCACTAACAAAACACAAAACGTAGGTAACTAATAGCAACAAATAAATAGTAATAAAAAGTTCATAATGTAAAATAAGCGACTAATTAAATATTTACTCATACTATTTCATTTCGAAATCATTCGGTAACTTATTCATTGAATTGTTCAAATTGATGTCTATTTTCACACAGTTGATTCAATTTCTTTATACGTCTTAATGCATTTAAAATTGTGAAAGGCCGATTTTGTAAATTCTGGAAAACTGCGTTTGTTGTTGCACGAAGTTCTTCAATATTATTGTGCCTTTTACCGTATATATTATTTTTCAAAAAACCTCACAAAGAAAGTCCAACACTGACAAATCAGGTGACTTTCCAGGCCACCTAATGGGTCCATTTGTTCCAATCCAATGGTCCTGGAAAGTTTCTCCTAAACACGGCATAATCAACCTAGAATTATGGGCAGGGGCACCGTCTTGTTGGAAGTAAATGGCATTAAGATAGGCGAGGGGAACATTCTCCAGGAATTCTGGTATTACTTCTTCTAAAATTGCCAAGTACCTATTCGCGTTGAGAGCCCCTTCAAAAATGCGGTATTTTATTAATGTCCCCAATAAGAAATAGGCTACATTAAAACCAAATCGACCCTGTTGTTGCTCAAAAACAGGTGTTGGTTTTCATCATACCAGTGCCTTGTATTTTGCCTGTTAAATAAACCGGTACTGCTTATATGGGCTTCGCTGACCATATGACTTTACTCGCAAAATTATTGTCCCTTCGAGTTTGGTTCAAAAACCAATTACAGAAATTCACACGCCTGGCTACATCACCAGGGTATAAATGCTGGACAATATTCACTTTGTAGGGTTTCAATTTGTGTTTTTTTAAAATCCTTTGTACCCGTGATCGGGGAACGTCAGTGTCATTTTCTAACTTCGTACAAGAAGTCTGAGGATAGACACGGACGCTGGCTAAGACATTTATTTCATCCACTTCACTATTTTCCTTGTTATACGTCTTGGGTCGGGGTTTAGAATACGCACCATAATTTAGTAGATTATTCTTTAGTGGAAATATGTTGCTCGACTAGGTTAACGCCTCTCTGGATATCTAACCTTTTAAAAACAATATGTCATATAATGTCTTATTGTAAATTACTAGTTTACCTGTTTAAATATAATTCTAATGCTTCGTCAACATTTTCATGGCATTGATTGAAACATTGTATGATATCATACTTTTCGTTGTTCTGAAAAAATCATTCAGCCATTATAAAATTTCACAAATTAACAAAATTGCCAAATACAAATACAATAAAACGCATCAAAATTTATCATCATGACAGCAGATGTGTTGATTTCTCCACAGTCACTTGATAAAACAATGCTTCAAAAGTCAACAACAGTGTTTGTAACATCCATGACCTACTATAAAAAAATCACAAATAATAATCCCTGTAGTAAAACTTTGAAATGCATGGCACTCTATTAAAATTCAATGTTTTAGTAATTTTGGAGTATTTTTTAAAACTTCATGTTTATATATTATATATCATTTCGAAGGAAAAAAATAAGTAATTTAATGAGATAATAAAATACAGGGTGTTGCATTGAAAAAATCATAAGTTTGAGTCTTATCTACACAACGATGCCCCGAAAAAAATATTGACATTATCGCTGAGAAACTTCTTAGATATGGAGGGGATCCAAAAAGTGTGGATTTTCAAAAACACCCTGTAATTTATAAACGAAAGAAGTTAGGCAAAATCCGTTCAGGTCATTTTGAGTTTCACGAAAAAGTGGCACAGGATCGCGGAAACCGCAAGGTTCTATCTTCAACAACAACCGAGATATCTGACTGTCTCAACCAAAATGGGATGCACTGTACAGTGAATCCAAAAATGCAACAATATACAGTGTGTTCTATTTAAAAAAAACAGGTTTGGGTTGGCATATTTTTGCGAATCACCCTCTATATACCTAAATACTTTTAGAATGTAGGTCCAATGATCGTGTACTACCACACCAAAATCGGTTTTGATATCTCTAATAGTTAAGGAGCAATCCTCCTTCCACGCAGTAGACACCCACCCTGTATATTCGCCAATGTAATATTGTACTGTAATCATAATTCCAAGCTATGTTACAACTGAATGACAAATGGTTTTCTTAGTTAATTAAAATTTCAAAATCGTGATTACAGTTACTAACATTATTTTCTTAAACTATGTTTAGAGTTGTATTTTTCAATTGATCTCTGTTAAAGAATTTTACCTGAAAATGATGCACAAAACGAAATCCAAAGGCCAAAGGAAATAGTAAATCTAGGGAAATGTTAGCAAAGTTTCCATTTTCTTTCCGAAGATCTTATTGATCGTCTGACATGTGGGAACAAACAAGCTCAATGGACACCTGAGCTGATTAAAAAGGCAAATTTGTTTTGTTATGGGATGGAAAGAATATAAATACCTAGTGAAGGATCAGTTTCCATTACCATCGTACCGAACTATCTGCAGATATGTTCCAAAATGGGATTTTCACCCAGGAATATTAAATGATATTTATGGTCGTATCCCCTACAAGGAGCATTTTACAGTACGCATATTTTGTTGGAAAACTTAAAACATTTGTATTGAGGCTGATAAAATTATTTAAAATTTGGAGAAATCTTGTTTTTGAACTTATTTTTAATTTAGAACGATTTTGAAGTTATAGGGTGGGATGCGGTACTTTAGAATTCTGTTACGATATTTCAACATTTCTAAAATCATAAAGGCCTTTTAAAATTTGAAATTAGGGATTAAATTTCAACCTTAAGTTGTAAAAAAAGCTATATGAAAGCAATTGTGTACAGAAAATTTTAAAAATTACAATAAATTGGGATTTGGTGAATAACTTAATAATGATGAAGCTCGGTCATAAACAACCCCTCTATAGACAATTGGCATAGAAACGAAAAATGTGTTTGCTACTATTCTAGACTGACAGAAATGACGCTAGGGTTGCTACTGCAATACCAACTACAATTTGGTTATGTTATTTACCGGCAAACAATTATGTACATAATTATATTTTTCTAATTCTGTATCATATAGTTTACATTATCGTTCTGTTTTGGGGTACATAACGCAAACTTTATTGTACAGTTTTTGGCACATTTCGATTTATGGCATTGGCTACCCTGGATTTGGAGGTTTTTCATACAGCTGTTAGCCCTAACCTCTAAAAATTGTGCGAAAAAATGAGGCGGTAAACAAAGGAACATAGGAAATGAAGGAAGACATACAGTTCAACCAAGCAAACAAAAGCCCTGAGAGGGCGTACCTGAGGGAGCTGTTTTTCAACAGGTACATTCCATACAAAAAGTATTAAGGTGGCAAATTTAAATCAAATGTATGGATTTCTTATTCAAAATTCTGTGAACAAATTTATTTATTTTATGTTAGGTACATCAAATGTTATTGAATTAATTACCAAAAACATTTAAGTATTTATTGTTTAAGTACAAATAAGATGGTTTTGAAGTTATAACATTTTCTACAAATAATTTACACAATTTTTAGTTTTGTAAACATTTGTAAAATACTTGAAAAAACATCATTCTGATCACATTTGAATATAAAGTGACTAATAAATTACAATGATTCTTCTACAGAACTTCTTGTATTTACTTGAAATGACAACCTTTCTACAGTTTCATCGTAAGTGTAAATAATATAATAGCATTTAAAACATTCACATAAATAAAGTGTAATGTTATTCACAATAGAAACAAAACACATATGCATAATTAAAATTTAAACTAATGTCTAAGATTTTATGGAAAAATAAGCACATATCGTTTATTATTATTGATTTATAACTTGTAACTACAAAATTAAAAATGGTTTTCTATGGGCTATCAAATTCATCAACTTCTTCCTCACTGCTTTCCTATGACGATCCAGTGTTTACCATAAAAGATAAAGTTTCAATTTTTTCGTCAAGTAGTTCATCACGTTGCCACATTTCTTCGGCTATGTGATTAACATGCCTGCATTGCTTGTCCCAGTCAGATGCATTTATTTCTGCAAAAGCATTTCGCACTAAGTTCTCAATATTACTTCCACTTTGAGAAACGTTATTCATTGCCACCTTATGCTTTACTAAGCTCCACATAAATTCAATCGGATTGAGTTCACAATGACAAGGAGGCAAACGAAGTACACTGTGTCCATGTTTTTTAAGTAATTCATCAACATAGTAAGTTTTATTATGCTTAAATTGCTTTACTAACTCCAACAGTTCAGCTTTTTTCATGGTGTATGTTGTCGATACTCCATTACTTGTCAGCCAGTCTTGAATTTCTTGTTTCCTTGTTGCTTGCGTTGGTGGTTTATTAATTTGAACGCTATGATATGGCGCATTATCCATTACAACTATACCATTGGGTGGTAAGTTTGGTATTAACTGCTTTTCCAACCACTGCATAAAGTTGGTATGATTCATCTCATCGTGATAATCGCCAGATTTACTTCGGGACTTAAAAATTAACAGCCCATGATTAACGAAACCATAAGATCCACCCCCACGAACGATTATGTGCTGCTGGCCAGCTCTGATGTTTTGGTACACACCGGGTTCATCATTGGATTGCCAGCACTTGCTAACTCCGTACGATGGATGGATATATGTTTCATCTAGGTACGTAACTGGTTTCTTATTTTCTCCTAGAGCATCATTTTGCCGTAAACTTCTTAAATAGCGAGAACGCCAGGCAACAATATCAGTGCGCTCCATTAAAAATGTTCGTTTATCGAGGCATTTTATAAATTTGAAACAAATTTGTAACAAAGCCTTTCGTAAGGTTTCACGTCCTCCGGAGTAATTAATCTTATCCTCCATTTTATTGACTAAAATGTTCAACGTTGGCACATTTTTTTGCCTAAATCTGCTTCATCTAAAACCATTTTATTAGAACCTTCACTTGTTTTTTTCTTAGAAGGAGACTTTAAAACTGAATTTTCAGCTGTTGCAGCTTCAATTCTAATACAAATAAATACGTCATTTAGAAACTACGTTTAAGGTTTACAAACTACGTACCTACCTAATTTTTTTTACAAAACTAATCGATTTTCCTGTTGCCGCAGCAGCTAGCTCAGTAGCCTTGTCCAAAGGGAATGTCCACACACCATTAGCTTTTTGTTTATCGAAAAATTCCACAACTGCTTTAATGATGTCCCAGGCTTCGGAATGAACACTCTTCTTCGACTTACTAGCCATTACGAATAAAACCTGAAAAATTCGAAATATTGAAAATCAACATGATTTGATATTTTAAAACTTGTCATTGCTCATTTAATTTAAGTGCAGCTACGTATTTCAAAATCGTACACTACTCTAAATATTGAAAAAATCGATGTAAATCGATATTTAAAAAAGCATGCTTACTGTTTTAAGGTTATGAACTCTATAATCGTTTTATTATGTACATGTGCACAATACATACCGTTTCTCTCACAAATCAGTAAAAAGAGCCTTGAAAAAGACTTTATAAAGACTAACCGACAATAAATACTCAAGAAACACGAAAATAACCTGCCAATGCAAAATGCATATGACAATTGTTTGCGTTTGGAAATGTACGGTCGGAGACTTCTTAATGGTAATTGGACGAACGTTTTACCGCTATAAATTTTTTAATTTAGTTCACATATTTTCCGGGGTTTATGTTTGCTTGGTAGAGCTGTAGTAATGTGGTGCCGATGACAAATTGCGCGTGCGATATCTACATAAATAGGCATTTTTTTAAATGGTGTAAAAGTAAATATCACTTTCAATGTTAAACTGCTAGAGCGTCGGTGGAGTAATGCATAGATAAGTGAGGGGATAGATACACGACTCCTACCATTCGCGCCGTTTTAATAAATTAGTTGTGTATTACTTCACCTGAGCGCTAATGATGCACAGGCGGGAATTTTAAAAATTCATATTCAAATGCTTTATTGTGAATGTGTGGGAACTGGCCCGTTTGCACCACCTCAGTTAAAGCCGAGGTGGTGCAAATGGGTCTAAAAGTATTAAAACATTTAACTTCCATAATATCGTATTTAGTAACAAGTAGGTATATGAATCCTAACATACAATTTTATTTTACATCACGATAATTAAAAAGTGTCTAATTACAATTTTTATTTACTTATACCATAGTTTAAATACTATGCTTATACTAAATTCGTCAAAATTAAATTAACATTATAAAAGTATCAAAATTTAATCTATTCAAACACGTATTTATATTTATTTATACAATACTTTGCTCATAAAATAATAAATTTGACGTATAAGTAATCATCATTTTACATCATTTTAACAGAAAGAAGAAGGTTAAATAAACACCGGGCCTTAGGGTATTATGGTGGTTAAACGTTGTTTGACTAAAGTCACTAAATATAGCGTCACTAGCGCCTTGGGTGACGTGATACATAACTATGCGGTTTGGAACCAAACTTCATACCAATTTTATTAAATGAGTGAACAGCGTATGGTGTAATGGTAGGAGTCGTCTTCCGTGATTTTGGTGCGAGTTCGATTCCCGGTTCGTGCGCTTTTTTTTCTTTTAGGTTACAGTGGTCTTGTTTATCTAGTCTACTTTGGTTAGGTTTTTGTAGTTTTGTTTATCTAATCTAATTATGTTAGGTTACAGCAGTGTTGTTTTTCTTATCTAAAATAAATGACGTTACACATCGGCACCATCCTCATCCTTCATCCTATGTTCCTGTTTTTACCATCTACTTGCGAAAAATTGTCAATTTCTACCAATTTCTAGATGTCAGTTTACTATTAGTGTGGCCAACATACAAAAGTTCAATCTGACAATAATGCAAATTAGCAAATTGCAATAATTTCTAAAATTGTTTTATAACAAGCAGAATTAGAAATAATTGTATAAAACACACGTGCCATGCTCATGCTTTGGAACACGAGACGCGAAGCGTCCAGTGTTACAAACTTGCACTCGCCCGGTAATACTAACATTATGACACTTGTATTTTAGTATACTATTAATCAACAGTCGCATTTCCAGTTTGACCCCTTTGAGTGTAAATAGTGTCTTTTTGTGTAATGTAGTGTTTTGTTCGAAAATAAACTTTTTTATAAAGTATTATTGGATTGATCAAACTCTCGTGAACTAATTGTGATTGTTGTGTGTTTTTCGAGAGGTAAGTTTTTTTTACTACTAATTAATGCGTCTACGAAGGAATATTACACGCGAAAAATGATAATAATTGTTGAATAGAATCGTGTACAGAAATTCATTGTTCTATTTCTTACCTATAGGTAGACATACATTTTCAAAATTAGTTTGTCAAGTGTTTATTGTTTTGTTACCTTTCATGCAAAAGTTGACAACAACTGCTTAGTATACTTCCAACAAAACTTAAACATTATTATTGTAAGAAATATTCATTTTACTTTACGATATATGTGTAAGCTATGGTAAAGTTTTATTAACAAACAATTAACAAAGTAATTGAATTTTGTCTTTTTTTGGTTAGACACCCCGACTCAGCGGTCCCCATTTTGGAGGTCCCGTTTCAGCAGTCCCCGTTTCAGCGGCGACCCGTTACAGCGGTTCCCATTTCAGCGGTAACCCGCTTAAGCGGCCCCCGTTTCGGCGGTATACTTTTTTCACAGCCCCTTTGCACTATTTGGTAAGGGTAAAACGTTTGGAATTATTTTTTCCAACATTACGTTTTCCTGGTTTTCCATAATTTACTTTAAGTTGGTGGTGAAATAGCAGCAACTTTCAGATCAAAAAATTCTTGGAACTTTCATAATAAATGAAATAACTTTTTCAAAAATATTAAAATATGAACTATTAATTAAAATTATTCATATTGAATGTAACCAATAATTACATTTTGTCACAACTGTATTTTTATTGTTTTTTTTTCAGTCTGAACAACCACAGTAGTTGATTGATTAATTCATTTTTTGGTCCACGTTATCCTAACGCAACTAGGTCCACTTTCCTGCTAAAATGGGGTCCGCTGAAACGAGGCACCGCTGAAACGGGAACCGCTGAAGCGGGACCTCTGAAACGGGGACCGCTGAATAGGGGGCCGCTGAATAGGGGTTATGAGGGTGGAACATATTGTTGTGTGGACGGCTGCTACAGTTCGAAATTAAGTAAACACAGGTTTCCTAATCCTAACGAAAATCTAGAACTGTATCGAAAATGGACGAGATTATGCCAAAGCAAGAACTTCAAATATTATACTGACATGCAAATATACAATAACCCTCGAGCCTGTAAATTACATTTTGTTGATTCCTATTTTGGTACTAATAATCGACTTTGGCGAACTGCATTTCCCTCACAAAATGTACCACCTGAAATGACAATGAATTTATCCTGCGGAAGGAGTGTAAACAGAATAAAATGTGTTTAAAATACGCAAAGACTACTACAGACAGTAATTAATTACTGTGGAGGCATCCAATTCACCGAATGTGGAAATCACAAAATTGTCGTCAGAATAATAATGAAAAAGTTCATTAGAATTCATATTTTTAATATCCTAAAACAACTTAACAGAATTATCATTGGACAAAATTCTAGAAAGTTAGCCCCTCAGCTACTGATGTATTTAAAAAAGCTTACGAAATTTCAAAAGAAAAAAGATTCTGTGAAAAACCTATTAGACCTTATTTTGCACGAACACAATAATGTTAAGAATTTTTGTTACGATTTATCGTATCTATATATAAACCAAATCTTATTCAGTAAGTAATAACTTTTTGCAGTGTAAGGTTTTAATTTCTTATTGTGAAAATTTGAAGCTACTAAGTTACGAAATGGATATATTAAATTAATCTGTGATTTAGGTTTTTCTTTATTTTTCATAACAAAATTCCTAAAATCAAATTAAGTAGATATACTAGGCCGGTCCTGTCCCACTTTTCTACTATACTTTTTCTACGAGTGTTTTTACTCAAGGTCAACTCACGTACACATTGCCTACGTCCAAGTACATGGTTTTTCAAGGTCATCATACACATTGTTTGCATCAAAGTATATTCCTCAAGGCTCACTGAAGTAACTAGATTTGAAAAAGGTACTAGAACGGATTCTCCGCTTCAAGATTACGTGGAAATGGTCGCTCCCATTGCCAAGGTTCTTAACGTACACACATCCCGCTTCAAGGTCGTCTTAGGATTTCAAGGTTATGTATAGGGATCAACCTCATTTGTCAAGGTCACACACAATTGGGGTATATAGGAGGATGTTCTTCAAGGTCACCAATACTACCCCACTTCTAACTCACTTTTGATAATAATACACCTTCCCGTACAGTGCACATCAAGGTCAATGGTTTTCAAGGTCATCGTATACATTACCTGCAGCAAGGTATATTCCTCAAGGTTAAGGTCATTGAACTATTGAACTATACGTTAACCATACTTCGTATTGATTACTGTGACATTAATAACTTTATACTTTTTCGATATCTCTAGGTGCATTTTTATAGAGTTTGCAATAGGTGCTTTGGTTTAACCCTGATAATTCCATGTTTAACAACTTACTAAGCGACTGATCTCAACACACTGCGACTTATATGTCCTTGACTTTGAAGTATCAGCTTGAACAATGGATCGCATTTGTTCTTGAAAGTTGATTTCTCAGAATTGAGGTGGGGATAGCTGGATAACAATCTATATTTAGAAATTATGACGGAACAATGGATCGCCGTTATTTTGTCAGTGGTGTGACCTTGAAAATTGTATGCATAGACTTTGAAGCGTCGGCTTGAACAATGGATCGCCTTTGTTCTTGAAAATTGATTTCTCAGAATTGAGGTGGGGGGTATCTAGATAACAATCTATTTTTATAGCTCGACCAGAACAATGAATCGTCTTTGTTCTTTTCTCAGAGGTGTGACCATGAAATTGGGGGGGAAAACGGTTACCTGTGTTGTGAAACAGCTATCTGCTTTAGGAAACGGCTACCTGTTTTTAGGAAACGGCTACCTGTTTTGGGAAACGTCTATCTGTATTTGGGGAACCACTTGAGTGCACTTTTCTGGGGGGGCGTGACCAAAGTAAACTTCCAAGAATTGCTTGATGACCTTGAAACATGCATAGACAACACCGCAGGGCTTGAGACAGACGTCAATGAACTTTCTGGGGGGCGCGACCTTGAAAATTAACACTCAGCCAGAGAATTGATTGTTGACCATTTCATGACCTTGAAGACTGATGCAGGGACCGTGACCTTGAAAATCCTTGTAGTTTAGAGGTATGCAATCTGATGACCTTGAGGAATGTATGGAAACAATGTGTACTATGACCTTGAAAAACCATTGACCTTGATGTAGACAATATACAGGGGGACAAGTTTAGTGACTTTTCTAGTTACTTCAATGACCTTCACCTTGAAGAATGTACCTTGATGCAGGTACTGTATACGATAACCTTGAAAACCATTGACCTTAATGTGTACTGTACGGGAAGGTGTATTATTATTATCAAAAGCGAGTTAGAAGTGGGGTATTATTGGTGACCTTGAATAGCATCCTCCTGTATACCCCCAATTGTGTATGACCTTGACAAATGAGGTTGATCCCTATACATAACCTTGAAATCCTAAGACGACCTTGAAGCGGGATGTGTACGTTAATAACCTTGGCAATGGGAGCGACCATTCCCACGTGACCTTGAAGCGGAGAATCCGTACGGGGGCGTCAATGACCTTGACAACCAATCTAATAACTTTTCTAGTGCCCTTTTCAAATCTAGTTACTTCAGTAACCTTGAGGAATATACCTTGATGCAGACAATGTGTATGATAACCTTGAAAAACCATGTACTTGGACGTAGGGAATGTGTACGTGAGTTAACCTTGAGCAAAAACACTCGTAGAAAAAGTATAGTAGAAAAGTGGAACAGGGTCGGCCTAGTATATCTACTAAATTAATTAATTAATCTGTGATTTAGGTTTGTGTTTATTTTTTATAACAAAATTCCTAAAATTTAAATTTCGCGGGTAAATGTTGTTTTAAATCTTTAGAATTTTCATCAACAAGGTTTCAGGTTTATGAGCTCGACATTTTTAATTTAAGTCATGACATTGGTTTTATTCAAAAACTTAGATCTAAATACATTTTAGTCAATAGGTAAGTGGTAGGTAAGTACCTATTATTCGCGCTATTACTGGTTTTCATTAGTTTCTAAATCTTCTAAATGTTGATATTTGGATCTTTAATTGGAAGTCTTTCAGAAAGTAGTGCTTTAAACTTTGTTTTTTGGTAAGATGGTTATTGGATTGGAAGAGGGGAACCAGATGACCTGCAAGGTCGCCCGATTTAACCAAACTCGACTTTTTTGTATGGGGGTATGCAAAAGACCTATAAGCAAGGTCTTTTGCATACCCCCATACATTAAAGTCGAGTTTGGTTAAATCGGAGCGTCCAACAACTGAGCCGAAGATACGACAAAGAATAATCAACGCGTTTGCAACAATTACACCCGCAATGCTCCGAGATGTAGAAAGGTCCTTTCAAGCAAGAATAGACAGATGCCTTGAACAAAATGGAAGACATTTTGAACATATTTTAAGATAAATAAGCTACTATCAAAATGATTTGTTAAATAAACATTGTTTTTCCATGGTTGACAACATTTTTTTAATACTAATTAATACAATTTTGTAGTTTTTGATAAATATCTTGATAACGGGCCAGAATTGTAATTCACTTGTAATCCAAAAAGATTTGTATTTAAATTCTGCATAGACAGTGAAATAAGATACAGAGTGATTTGAAAATCTTAAGAAAAACTGGTTTGAAGGTTGTCATTTTTGGAACCAAATTATGGATACCCTGTATAAAATAAGAACAAAACTATTTAATGTCAAAGTATCGTTACACTTCTTGTATTAAAGTTCACACCATGTAACTAGGACAAAACAGATCTAAGACAGTTTTTTTAATAATTTATTCAAGGCGTGCAAACGATTTTTTATTGTTTTTAATTTATTGCCCGTAAACTACTAAAGCAAATTAAATAAAATTTTTGTAAATAAGAAAGAACACAAAAAAGAACTAAAATACAGGGTGTACTACCATTCAAAAATCCATTTTATGTCGTCATACCTTTTTGGACCACCCTGTATATGTGAACATATTTTTCCGACATACACTCATATGTACAATATAAACCTGCGTTCGAACGAAATTGCTAACTTAATTGGTATAGGAGCTATGGATACGTGACACTATTGCAGGACGCTTAAGGCTCATATTTGAAAATTGGTTGCAATTGTACAGCGTGTTCTAGAACGACGTGCCAGATCAAAGGTACATTTTTTTAAATGTGACACCTTGTATTTTACTTCAAATTTGAATTCTGCTTCACTTCGCTGTTGCAACGATATAAAATTGTAATAGGTTATACAGTGTATTTAAAAAGTTCTGACCAGTTTTTCATAATGAGTTAAACGCCCCATTTAATTTAAACTGAACAATTTAAAATTAATGTTTTACAGCCATACGTCAGTGATGGTCGTCTAGTGTAATAATTCACTAGACCTTCTTCCATATCTAAGAAACCGTATACAGGGTGAGTCCAAACTCGAATACATCGCTTTAACAATTTTTTTAATGGATCACCCTGTATTCTATAGCGGCAAATGAAAATTATTTTACTATGCGTTCAATTTCAAGTACTCACTACACCAAAACTGAATAGTTTTTGTAACATTTCAATTTTATGATTAAAATAATCCAGCAATACAGAATTTATTCACATCAATTAACTACAAATAAACTAAAATTTAGAAAAAAATCAATAAAATAAAATTATGAAGGATACTCGAAGTGACTACCCTGTACATCGAAGCAGACTTGAAAACGGTCTTCAAAAGATCGACTTACATTTCTACGCATTAACACTTTGAAAAGCTTGCCTTATTCCATCTTTCATATCGTCCGGTGTAGTCGCAGGTATTTTGTACCCCTGATGTTTAATATAACCCCAGAATAAATAATCGACTTTATTTAACTCTGGTGATCTTGGTGGCCAGAGAACTGGCCCTGTTCGTCCAATCCACCTTTCAGGAAACATATCATCCAATTGACCCTGAATGAGCGCATTGTGGTGAGCAGGAGCTCCGTCATGTAGATACCACATTTGTTGACGTGTACGAAGGGGAATGTCCTCAAGAAGAACTGGTAAATGATTTTCTAAGAAATCTAAGTACACTTCTACATTTACCGTTTCTTCAAAGAAATAAGGTCCTATCACGTAGTGACCGACTATACCACCCCATACATTTATAGACCACCTAGTCTGACTGTGGGTGACGATATGATAAGGATTCGATGTAGAATAATAATGAAAATTGTGCCTATATGCACATCCATTTTTATGAAATGTAGCCTCGTCACCAAATAACACGGAGTAGAAAAAATGTGTTTGCACCTGTATTTTTTAAAGTCTCCGTTCACAAAACTGACCCTCCTCTCAAAATCATTACCTCTTAGCTTCTGTTATAATTGAATGAATGAATGAATCTTAAATATTCCGAGAACGCGTAACGTTAGGTATATTACATGCTTAATAAAAAGGTAAGAGAATTAAAAACAGAACACGATGACATGATAAAATACAGGGTGTTCCATTTATAAAACAAAGGTTATGGTCATTTCAAATTCGCAAAATTGACCATATTTTGTAAACACCCAGTATAGGATAATCAGGAAGTATGAAGGTCAAAAGATAGAGCAAGGTCTTGTTTACCCGTCTGCCAAACGTTACAGTTCTACTGTTAATATTAAAGTCTTCAGAACAATTTAAGTAAAGGTATAAATTTTCACTTTTTAAAGAAAAATGCTCTAACTTGGCAACGCCACAAAATAAATTTAAAAACAAAGTCCGTTTTTAGCATTCAACAAGACAAATAATAATAAAATCAAATAAATATAGGGTTCCATTTAACAAAACAAAGCTGAGTCCGGTCCTGCAATTAAGGAACACCCTATAGGGATGAAACTATTTTTATTCGATGCACATCTAAGTCTGATATAGATCGGCGCTATAACATTTTTTTATTTTTAATAATAAAGTCAAGATCTTCCGACGGCGCACAAATGACTCACCCTGTATATACAGTGTGACCCATTTCAAATGGAAACCTCTCTGTAAAAAATGTATTTATAATCCTATGTTAACGCTTTTTTAAATGATAAACCATCGAAAACTCCACTTTATGACAAAAATTTAGAGATAAATTTCAATTTTCAAGGCTTTCTATGATTTAGTTTCAATGTCGAAAATGGACAAATTTGATTAGCGATTTTTATTGAAATTTTAACTACACCACTGGATTCAGTAACCTCTCATATGAGTAAATCCCAAGTTTCATGAAAAATATTGAAAATTACAGATTTGTGACAAAATTAATGAAGGCTCATAGTAACTTTTGCTTGATTTTTCTAAAAATTGAAGTAGCCCATAAAAATAAACAAAAGAAAGATAAATTAAGTGAATAGTTATAATAATTTGACGTTTTACTATAAAATTTGTTTTCCATGGCCTCTATTATTATCTGCTATTATTCAATAGAAATGTAAATCAAGTAAAAGTTGCTATGAGCCTACATTAATTTTGTCACAAATCTGTCATTTTTCAATATTTTTTCATGAAATTTGGGATTTACCCATATCAGAGGTTACTGAATCCAGTGGTGTAGTTAAAATTTCAATTAAAAAATCGCTAATCGAATTTGTCCATTTTCGACATTGAAAATAAATCATAGAAAGCCTTGAAAATTGAAATTTATCTCTAAATTTTTGTCACAAAGTGGAGTCTTTGATGGTGTATCTTTTAAAAAAAGTCCCGTCAAAATCAGATAATAGACACATTTTTTACATGGGTGTTTCCATTCAAAATGTGTCGCACAACTGCCTACATTAATTTTGTCATAGGTCTGACATTTTTAAATTTTTTTTCATGGAACTTGGGATTTACCCATATGAGAGGTTACTGAATCCAGTGGTGTAGTTAAAATTTCAATAAAAAAATCGCTAATCAAATTTGTCCATTTTCGACATTGAGAATAAATCATAGACAGCCTTGAAAATTGAAATTTATCTCTAAATTTTTGTCATAAAGTGGAGTTTTCGATGGTTTATCATTAAAAAAAAAAGCGTTAGCATAGGATTATAAATACATTTTTTACAGAGAGGTTTCCATTTGAAATGGGTCACACTGATATATATATATATATATATATATATATATATATATATATATATATATATATACATATCATAACAGGGCCACTATGCAGCTATGTAAGGAAATTTTAAAATATCTCAAAATCAATGTGATACATGCTATTTTAATTTTGTGCAAATGTTTGAAATTTTTTGAAATTGCTACTCTACAGAGGGCGTTAAAGCACTTTTTCTGTCGAATTTTTGCTCGGCTGGAAATTATGGATGAGATAAAAAAGTCACTTTAGCTCCACATAAAGTACGCTATTTTTTCTTCAAACCTAACCTAGGCCCAGTTATTTTTAAGACAAGTTGTTCGCGAAACGAGGGTCTACCATTAACCTGGAGGCGTTTTCGAGATTTGTCACTCTATAGCCGTTGGTGAAGGGCGCTAAAGTTTTTTAACTCCGCTCGAGAATCACAACAAAATGACGATTTAGTATATTTAGTATATTGGGTCACTTAATGCCATGTTTACTGGCGTTTTAAGAAAAAAATATGTAAAGACGCTTTTTAAAGAGAATTAAATTTTGTATAAGGTTTCTTTGTGAAAGTTTTTCGTAAGAATATAAATAAGCCCTAAAAGTTCACAAAAGTTTCTAAAGAACCATCAACTTTATGGCAAAGTGTGTGGGCATTTTTTTTAGCATAACTCAATTCCTTATAAAAGTTTTTCTTAAGAAGCCTTAAACATTAATTCGGGATTAATTGTATATGTTATTATAAACAACAGTCAAGTGGTCTTTTTATCTATTAATTTCATTCATCAATGTTCTTAAACAATACAGCAAATGTAACTTGTCTTCTAAGAATGTTTTAATATAAATTGAGTTACGTAAGCTTTAACAATAAAGTAGTATTGATATTGCTTTGAAAGAATCTAAAGCTACTGCATTTGTTTGTATTTTTTTCAAATTCTGTGCAAATGTACAAGATTTTGTGACTATAATGTTAGAATTTAGTTAATTTACATGCTAAAATATACTTTTGGTGCTTTTTCTTGTGCCTAATTATACTAATGGATTATATTCCAAAACAAAAAGTTACATTTTAACTTATGCACTCTTATGATTTTTGTTTCCGTAAGGAAGAAATGGATGTACTTTTTACACTTCACGTAAGTGAGAATATGAATACATTAAAATATTGTCACCTCTTTACGGTAAAGGAGCAGGCGTAGATGAAATCACTGGTGAAATGGTAAAGTACGGAGGTGCAAAGCTTATACGAAGATTGTGTGAATTATTCAATGTATGCCTTAAGGGTGGAAAAGTACAGACGGACTGGAAGAGCGCGATCATTGAATCACTGTATAAGGCTAAGGGAAACAAGAGTGATTACAAGAACTACAGAGGGTTAAGTTTGCCGAGCGTGTCTGGTAAAGTAATTGGAAGAATACTGATTGATAGAGTACGAGAAACTACCCAAACTAAGATTTGGGATGTGCAGGGTGGCTTCATGCCAGGAAGAGGATGTGTCGATCAGATGGTTGTTCTCCAGCAAGTCATCGAAAAGTGTAAAAAGAAAGCTGTACTGTGCGTTTGCAGTTTTGGAGAAAGCATTCGACAGAGTGAATAAGGAGAATCTGTTGGAAATATTAAATGAATATGGCGTAAATAAAGCGGAGTAAGGGCAGTATACAACGGTAGCCGGGCACTTGTTAGGGTGAGAGTGGGTGTGAATGAATACTTTAATATTGAGCAAGGAATACAACAAGGCTGTGCGATATCACCGTGGTTGTATACATGGCTAAATGAGTGAGACAAGCATGTACCGATACAAATAGTGTAATGGTTGGTGACGTAAATGTACGACTTCTGGTGTATGCAGATGACAATCTTATTAAGTGACAGTGGGGATGAGCTACAAACTGCTCAGAGGAAGTTTGATACAGTCTGTGAGAGCATAGGCCTAAAGGTAAGCATGAACAAAACTATGATTGTGGTATTCAATCGGGAGGTGGAAAGGAGAGTAGAGTGTTTACTCTGGAAGATGAAATTGTAGAGAAGTAGACGAGCTGGTATATGTGGGCAGAATGTTTACTACAGATGGTACAATGGATGGTGAGATTGGGCGAAGGGTCAATGCTGGAAGGAAAGTGATTGGAAGTATGTGGACGATAATTAGAAACACAAACATGAGCTTAGTTGCGAAACGAGCAATCTATAATGGCGTGTTTGTCCCGTCAGTACTGTATGGAAGTGAGACATAGGTCTGTCAAAAAAAGCACGAAAGAAAAATAAATGCCGTGGGTATGAGATTCCTGAGAAGCGTATGTGGTAAAATGAGAAGGGATAAGATAAAGAATGAGTCTATAATGGCGTAGTGTGGCGAGGAAAGACTTATGATGGATAGATATAAAAGTAGTACATTACTTTGGTTTAGTCACATTGAGAGAATGAACAGCGCAAGATTAACAAAGCAAATATATAGAATGTATAATAAAAGAAAGAAAGATTAGGAGTTTTAAAACTAAAATAACATGCCAGAGGCAATGTATAAATCTTGCGGATAAGGTGATAGGAAAGCATAGAGAAACATAGTGAATGAAAAATAAATAAGAGGCAAGGGTTGTTTTGCCTACCCCGCAAGGGAATGACGTAATGGTTAAATTAAGTCAAGTCTTTACGCTATATACCATTTGCTAATGCAATTCGGACACAAGCATAAGAAAGGCATCTGCTGGTCACATCAGATTTTTTTTAATTTACTAAAAAACTTAAATAGTTATATTGTTTTCAATGATGTCAAAAGTACTACAAGTACTGTTGCTATTTTGGAAAATAATTTGGCTTTAGATTTTGAATCATGAAAAAAATCAAATGAAAATTGAATCATAAGGTTTCAAAAAATGTATAATGTCCGTGTACAACATTACAATTTGATATGTACTGAATAAAAATAAAATAATGCAACAGTGTGCAGTTTTATATTACTTTTATTTCATTAAACGAGCTTACGGCTCGCCCATGTTTTCTGCTACAAAAATTTGTACGTATAATACATACGAAGTATACTCCTGAACTCTTGTTCCAATCATCTGGGAATTACTTTTTCTACAAATTGTTCAATATGCTCAAAAAAAAAATTAAAACTTTGAACTTAAAATTTGGATTTTGTGTAACTGAAGAGCGTAAGGCAGTAGTTACTTTTGGGTTGCTACAATTAGATAAATCTTTCCAAACGATATGAGGATAAAGCTTTCCCACCCTGTACGTACCTGGTCCCTTTGGTTAATCATCTTCATATACCTGTGTATCTGAGTAATTTAATAAATTATTCCAAGTATGGCACTTTACATAAATAATTTTGCATTTAATCCTAGACAATCCATTGTATTTAGTAACCGAGCTTGTAGAGTAGTGGTGACACGATCTGCTTAGCATTCGGGAGGTAATGGGTTCGATTCGCGTTACCGTCCACCTTGTATGATGTTTTTCAGGGGGGGGGGGGGTCCTCTTTCACATGTAGCGGCATATACGCACACCAGGTGCAACTACTTATGCGAATGCTGGGTTAATATTTTCCCCTCAGAACCCTAACTTCGTTCCTTCCGATCCTATCCTGACCACACCCATCCTTAATCCCACCATGCATATAATAATGTATGTATGTATGCTGAGAATCCGTGATTGTGGCTGAACGAGCTTAGAAAGCTCAAACAGTCCGACTTGTCCTTTCCTTTGTATTTAGCAATGTTAGAAATATTGAAATATTGCGCATTTCAATTTGTCGCATTTCCGCCATTTTTGTGCGTAATGGTTGTGGAAGTGTATGGCACGACCTAACTATAACTACAGACCTTGCAGTAAAATTAAAGAGAAGGGTATGCTTTGGCTCACAAGGTAATTCTTAAATAAATTTTGATACAGGGCGATACACATCTTTTTTTTGACAAAGGGATGAGATAAAATCAGGATGCCGTATTAAAGATTAACAGTTGTATTATACTGATTTAAAAGAAGATCTGCATAATTTACAATTCCTATCCTCAAGATTAGGATTATTAAAAAATTTCCATAAGTGCACTTGGCTTGAAAAACTTTATTGATCTTCGCAGCCAAACATGCAATGTTAACATAATGCAAAAACTTTTATGAAAAGAAAAGTGTTATCTATCAACTAGCCAAATGTGTGTTAAACAAAAGCAAGCGATTAGATTTGTAAAGTATAGAATTTAATATGTAAAAGAGTATAGGCAACTGAAAGTACTTGAAGGTATATTAAGTTGTATAACATGAAGGTTAAAAATGTAAAATTTAATCCAAATCAAATAAATAATTAAAACTTGAGAAATTTTGTTACATACATCATTGTGTAACTTGAACTTTTCTCCCATTGAAATTTTGAATACATCCACTCAATACCAGAATTCCAAAAAGCGCAATTTCTGAACGCGGATCTGCGTAAATGTATATATTTCTACGTCGAACAGATGGGAAAACAATTCACTGCTCAACAACAAAAGTGAGACTTTTTTAACAAATTTCAAATAATGTGACAGCCAGCACTTAACAAAAATGGTAACATAAGAAGAAGCTAAGTTCTATTAACTATCAAACTTTGTAACGTTAACTGTCGATGCATACCTCCATCTAAATAAAATGTAATGTTTCACAGCTCACAGTAGCATACAAATTAGACCTTTGGCAAGGAAAGAGGTCAAAGCTTACGACGGTGTCTTGTACGTGTGGAAAATAAATGTAGTGTGAATAGTCCGTTAGTTAACATTAGGTGTTAATAAACCACTGTTTTGAAATAATCGTTCTAGCGTAGTTTGTATCGAGGACGGTAGAAAATGCCAAACGGATATTCTACATTTAATAGGGATTTTGAAAGTGAATGTCTATTTATTAAAAAGACAGCCTCAGATAGTAATGTAAAGTGCTTAAACTGTTGTGCACATGGTGAAAAGGCGGATATTTTGAACATATACCGAGACTTAAAAAGGCGGAAATTATTGCTTTTCGTAGTAGCAAATGTCGTCTTTCTTTCGTAAGGATTCATTTGGAAATGAAGAAGAACAGTTAGCTGCGATTGAAAGTGCTTGGTCATACCACAGCGTGATCCACAATCAGTCCTTTCGTTCTATGCAATGCACTAGTAAGGTAATAAAAAGTTGTTTCCAACAAAAATTTTCGTGTGCTAGAACGAAATATGAAAGCATTTTGTGTAACATTTTAAAAAAAATCATTAAGCTCCATAAAAAATGAATTGGTCAAATCACGGGAGCGTAAAAAAATTATCCTATACTTGTAAGATATTTTATGAAAGACAAGGGCATTCAAGCAACACTTTTGGAGGTTCAAGATCTTCCCGGTGAAATTTCAGACATTATATCCAAATACATTACTAAAACGGTTGACAAATATCAATTAACAACAATAGCAATGGCAATGTACGCTGACGACACAAATTGCAATTTTGAAGAAGCAGCAATACACGGCCAAAATAGCGTCTTTCATAAAGTTTAACGGTTATTTAAAAGACATTTAGCTGGGGTGACCTGTGCTAATCATATCCTCCGTAACTGTATTCAAACATCAGCAGACTGCTTGCCTATTGACGTCGAAGCTATTATTGTGAAAATCTATGTATATTTCTACATCTATACTGTTGAACAATTAAAGGAATTTTGGGTGTTTGTTAACGTTGAATATCAAAAACTGTTGGAGAAGATGGTTAACGTTGTTATCGAAATATCGAAAATGTTCAAACCGTTACAAACTTATTTTCTCTTAAGAAAAATACCACACACTGATTCTTAATAGTTTTAAAACAGTTTTTTTGAAGTTTGGCTATGGTGTCTTCATTCACGAACTTCTACATTTCATAAATGTGTGCTGCAAGTGGAATCTGAAAATTTTTCACTGGTATAAGTATACACAGTTATTTGTCAAATCAAGTTAACACTATGCTAGTAGCTTTGGTCATTGAGAAAAAGGAAAGGTAACGTATTTCCTTCCCTCCCCAAGGGGGAGGGCGGGCTGCTCGAGGTTTCCGAGCTCCTTCAGCCGCAATCATGTATTCCCAGCATACATACATACATTACGTATATATGCATGGTGGGATTAAGGATAGGTGTGGTTCTGAGGGGGAAAATACTACCCCAGCATTCGCCTAAGTAGCCGCACATGGTGTGCATATACGCAGTGACCATGCCGCTACATGTGTATGAGGACAACCCCCTGAAAAAACCTCATACAAGGTAGACGGTAACGGGAATCAAACCCATTACCTCCCGAATGCTAAGCAGGTCGTGTCATCACTACACTACCAGCTCGGTTGGTGATTGAAGGAGGAGACCTAGCCGTAACTGAATTTATATCGTCAGTGGCCACGTTTCATACCGTAATTTAGGTTTACTTAAGCCGCCGGGGTAACTAAGGCCATTATTCAGACTAACGTTCCAACACTAGGATTGACAACCCTGTATTGAGTTTCTGAGACACTTATAACATCACCAAGCTCAGTCTGTTGAGTCATTTGTGATGTAATCAATTGCTTTGTGATTTTTAAAGGTAAGTGCATATTAATATTAATTTGAACATATGTTTAAACATGTTTTTAACTTTGGTTACGAACAATGTAGCTTTGATTTTTGTTCATTACAAACAATCTTTAACATAACCTCAATTGATACTGTTGGTCTTTTACTTCTGAAGTTATATTTTCTAGCGGTTTTTTTATTTATTTTTTTATTTCCCGGTGTGCCATGTATGGGGTAACACAGGCCACTTAAAAATTAGTGGCTTTTGTTACCTCGTACTAAAGCCATTATACTATAATTATAATATTTTTTTTTTTTAGAGTGAAATATGCTAGAAATTACAAGAGGCCTATCGAGGCAAGGAAGTATAGAAATTATAGTGAAGATAAATTAAAAGCTGTAGTGGAGGACGTGAGAAATCTTGTATAGTTACGGCAAGCTGCCGAAAAGTTTGGGATAAGTAGGTGTGCTCTTACCGCAGTAAAAGAAAAGAAAAACAAAGTTGGTAGGCCATGTGTTTTAAATGCTGAAGAATAAAGAAGGTTGGTGGAGTACGCCATCATAGCTGGGGATTCCCCTTGACATTCTTGGATATAAGGTTGATAGTAAAGAGTTATCTAGAGCATTGTGGTCGAACCGAACTCGGATTTCATTGATATAAAAAGGAGTCGAGCTGCTGTAGACGCAGAAACTGTAAACAGTTATTTCAATGAGCTTGTAGATACATTGAAGAGTGTCGAACCATCAGTGATAGTAAATTATGAAGAAACAAATATGACGGACGACCGAGGCCGTAAGAACATAACTGTAAGAAGAGGAACATGTAATAGATGTCTCATCAAAGTCAAGCACATCCGTAATGTTTTCTGGAACTGCCAGTGGGACCCTACTTCCTCCTTATACGAGCCGCGTCCCATCTCAATTGGCCCACCAATATTTTTTCTTTTTAAATAAAATTATGCTAATTCACGGTAAATTTAATTTAAGAATTTATTTTTATTATCATTTGTAACAACATTTTAAACAATTTAAAAATTTTATTACAACATTTTACTTTAAATCATTTTTTAATTGTTAAAAACATATTTTTATACAAAAAAATATAGTTATTTGCTTTTCTCGAATTTATTATTTTCTAAGAATCTTTGAATATCTGAAATAATCAAGTAGGCTTTGCCTTTGTCCAACAAAAAAAAGTTTGTTTCTTTTACTATTAGTAAAAATGACGCGTGGAAAGGTTGTTGATGAAAAAATTCGCTCAATTATTATCAGTTTATTTAAAAAGGGAAAATCAAACGCGGAAATTGGCGATCTAGTTAATTTATCAAAGTTTACTGTCAGAAATATCATTGGAGTTTATAAAACAACGGGTACAGTAGCTACAAAACCTCGGTATGCGTCGAAATCCAAAATATCAGATACTGATATTTGAAAAGCCACTCTTAACATTAAAACTAAAGAAAAATGGGCTAAAAGTATCATTAATTGGACGAGTGATGAATGGAATAGTGTCCATTGGAGTAATGAGTCTCGTTTTGAAGTTTGTGTTGGGGACAATCGAAGCAGAGTTATTTGTCAGAAAAATGAAGCTTTCAATTCAGATTGTTTAAAAAAGAAGGTAAAATTTCCTGGTTCAGTTATGATATGTGGTTCAATGTCTGCTAGAGGTGTTGGAAAACTTCACTTCATTAATAAAATTGTAAAAACACCAATAAATATTTAGAGATTTTAAGAAAATCGTTACTTCCAACAATGACAGATTTATTGCAGAATAATAATAATTTTGTGTTCCAACAAGACGGGCGGCCTGCCATACAAGAAAATCTTTAAAATGGCTTTCTGATCATAATGTCCCACTTTTGGAGTGGGTGGCAAACAGTCCCGACTTGTCACCAATAGAAACCCTTTGGCACACAATGAAAAAACAATTACGAATACAACCAGCTAGAAACGTAGTCGAATTAAAACACAAACTTCAAAATATTTGGGATACTTTCACTAAAGATGAGTATCAAAACTTAATAAGTACGATGCCCAAAAGAATTCAAGCCAATTGAGATGGGACGGGGCTCATATAACATATACGGCTACCAATCTTTACGATTCCTGGACCGAAAGAGAGTGGGTGGTTTGCCCTTGAAATTTTCGAGGATTGGTTCCCAAAGATAGCATTGCCATACTTTAGTAAGTTTGACAAAAGAAGTTCCTAAATTCTTGATAGGTGATAACCGGTCAAGTCACATATCACCTTTCATTATTAAAGAATGTAAGAATCACATCAGATTCGTGCTGCTGTCTGCTAACAGTACTACACCCAACCTTTAGATATTGCGTTCTTCATGCCTCTAAAGATTAAGTTGCGTGAAATTCTGAACGAGTGGAAAGAGAAAATTCACGGCTGTATTCCTAAAGATGAATTTCCTAAATTTTTAAAAACATGTTTAGATTAATTAGGCGATGACCATAACCAGAAACTTGAAAAGTAGCTTCAAAGCAGATGGGATTGTGCCTTTGGATCGGAAGGCAGAGGCTTACGTCATTTCAAAACTGTATGGAAGAAAGTAGAAAAAAAGAGACTGAGCTAGTGAGAAAAATTATGAAACTAAAATTCAAGGTTCCAGCAGGGAAAGATATTGAGGACTTGGAACTTTGGAAATAGAAGCCTGTGATGTTCAACCTCAACCGAGCACTTCGAAATAGCCTGAAGAGAGCTCTAAACAGATCACTTCAAAAAGTAACAGGAAAATCAATCAGTTTCAAGTGGCAATGATGATGGCGTGTTTTCGCTACAAGATTCTGACTCTGACCTAATTTTGAGTGATTTCACCGATGATGACTTCGAACCAAATGCTGCTTCAGAAGAAAAGGCCAGTAAGTCACAAAAAACGACATTTCAGTTAGAAGATCTGAAACTTGATGTGTTTGTTATTGTTGAGCTATTATTCAATGAAAACAGCAAGAAATCGACAAAAACAGTTCTGAGCTGTTATACTTAACACTGATTCTAAGAAGGAAAAATGAATGAATTTTTTCCGGAAATGGTCAAAAGCAATTGGAAATGGCTATGTGTTTCCATATGTAGATGATGAGATGGATGTGAATATTTGAGACATTGTTACAACTGTACAGGTTGTCACATTTTCGTATGTTTTACGGGGTATCTCGCTTATTTTTTAGGTTAGAACCTTGCGGTTTTCGCTACACCGTGCTACTTTTTAATGAAACCAAAGATGCACTAATAAAATTTGCCATAGCCATCTTAGTTTTTGTGCTATAGGGTGATTTTTGAAAAATTGCATTTTCAGTCATCCCTGTAACTCTGTTATTGTCAGACATATTAAAAAAGTAAAAACTGATATTTGTAGATCTTTTTACGTAGAATCCAGTGGCGAAATTCAGATTTTCTTTAGAGGTCACAGTTTTTGAGATATTGACATAACCTACTTTTTTTTATGGGACACCCTATATATTTTTTTTAAATCTTTTTCCCCTTGCCAAGAGCTTTTCAAAAATGTAGCATAGTCTATATATATTTTTATAAATAACGTGATAAAATGATTTTCTTCTTTAATTTACATTGATAATAGTGGATAGCCGTGGGTAACCATGGTAACGCAAAAAACAAAGTAATTAACGTTTTGCCATTACTTAGGTATTTGATTTTTGAAGTTTCTGCTTCTCTCAAATTATTCCTGGTTACATTTTTCCAATTTAGTGCTGATATTTATTGTTATTCGTTGTTTTTGTTTATTGTTATCGTTCTTGTTCTTGTTGTTGTTATCAAATCAAATTTGCCATAGCCATCTTAGTTTTTGTGCTACAGGGTGATTTTGGAAAAATTGCATTTTCAGTCATCCCCTGTAACTCTGTTATTGTCAGACATATTAAAAAAGTAAAAACTGATATTTGTAGATTTTTCTACGTAGAATTCAGTGGCGCACTTAGATTTTCTTTAGAGCTCACAGTTTTTGAGATATTGACATAACCTACTTCTTTTTATGGGCACTCTATATTTTTTTAAAATCTTTTTCCCCTTGCCAAGAGCTTTTCAAAAATATTGCGTAGTCTATATTTATTTTTATAAATAACGTGAAAAAATGATTTTTTTCTATAATTTACATTGATAAAAAACAAAATAATTAATTAATCACAAATATTGTTCAAATTGCAGACCATTATATCTCCTACAAGTTTCACAAAGTTTATAAATTCTTTTAATAGCATTTTCCAAAATAAATGATTGTCTTCGTAATTCTGCAAAAGATTTTCCGTTGCAATTTTTAATTGTTGCATGTTGGCGTATTGCCTTGAATAAATTTTATTCTTTAAATACCTCCACAAAAAAAAATCCAAAACCGAGAGATCCGTTGATCGTGGTGGCCATCGAACAGGTCCATTTGTTCCAATAGATCTCTTGGGAAAATGTTGATTTAGCCAGTTTTGTATTATTCTAGCATTGTGGGCTGGAGCCGCATCCTGCTGGAAGAATATATCGTTCAGTTGAGCCAGTGGAATATCTTCTAAAATGTTCATAGTTTTTTCTTGTAGAATTTGTAGGTACCCATTAGAGTTTAGGTTTTCTTCATAAATCTTGTAAACTATTTTTCGGTTAAAAATAAAGTAGGAGACATTAAATCCGAACCTGCCTTGACGCTCTCTCGGAAAAATCACGTGGGTGTTTTCTTGATTGCAAAACCGCGAGTTTTGTCTATTAAGAATTCCCGAACTTGTGAAATGTGCCTCGTCTGACCAAATTATTTTTTTTTTAATTATTGTCCTGAGTTTTCATATTTATAAACCAATTGCAGAACTCCAATCTACGTTCACCATCACCAGGGTGCAGATGATGAACAAGTTTATACTTGTAGGGTATGAATTTATGTTTTTTTTAAATCCTTTGCACTGTTGTTTTAGACACACCGGTCTCTTCATCTATTTTCCTGCACAAGGTTTCAAGAGTGTCTTGAACAACTGCTCAAATGTTGATCTCTGATTCCTCGTTCTCTTTGTTGTAAACTCGAGGTCGAGGTTTGTCAAAACATCCATGTTGGCAAAGATTAAATTTTAATTTTTGAAATATTCTTCTGTCGGGTTGTCTTCTTTCGGGATATCTATATGACAAAATAGGTATATAAAATAAATACAAATTCTAAGGTAAAGATTAACTGACCTGTTCAGATAGAGTTCTAAGGTCTGGTCTGCGTTTTCATTAGATAATATGAAGCAGGTATTCATATCATATTTCTCAAAGTTTTCAAATTTTTGGTTTCGAGCCATATTAAAAAATAATTAAACTACAACAACAAGAACAAGAACGATAACAATAAACAAAAACAACGAATAACAATAAATATCACCACTAAATTTGGAAAAATGTTACCAGGAATATTTGAGAGAAGCAGAAACTTCAAAAATCGAATACCTAAGTAATGGCAGAACGTTAATTATTTTGTTTTTTGCGTTACCATGGTTGCCCACGGCTATCCACTATTATCAATGTAAATTGTAGAAAAAAATCATTTTATCACGTTATTTATAAAAATAAATATAGACTATGCTATATTTTTGAAAAGCTCTTGGCAAGGGGAAAAAGATTTTAAAAAAATATATAGGGTGTTCCATAAAAAAAAAGTAGGTTATGTCAATATCTCAAAAACTGTGACCTCTAAAGAAAATCTGAATATCGCCACTGGATTCTACGTAAAAAAATCTACAAATATCAGTTTTTACTTGTTTAATATATCTGACAATAACAGAGTTACAGGGGATGACTGAAAATGCAATTTTTCAAAAATCACCCTGTAGCACAAAAACTAAGATGGCTATGGCAAATTTTATTAGTGCATCTTTGGGTTTCATTAAAAAGTAGCACGGTGTCGCGAAAATCACAAGGTTCTAACCTAAAAAATAAGCGAGATACCCCGTAAAACATACGAAAATGGGACAACCTGTACAGACTATTAAAATCACTCGAGGACGACATAATTTTTCATTTGATCTTGGCAATTCAACTGTAATTCAAATATTATTCCCTGTGACAAATAATATGTTTTCACTGATTATATAATATTGTGGTATCCCTGTGTATGGATTTTGTTACCCCATCACATCTTGATTTGAGCCAAACATTAATTTTATATCATTGGCCTCAGTTACCAGTCAAGGGGGAACTTAAACCACCATATTTTAGTTTTTTCCTATTTAATATATATTTTTTTAGAATAACTTGTTTGTGTAAGCAGATAGTGTAGCTGGAGACTCATGATTTACACTAAGTAAGTATTGAATGGTTTTAGATCAGCGTATGTTTGAAAATTAAAAGTGGCCTAAGTAACCCCAAATTACGGTACTACTTGTTTAACATATTTGGATAAATGGACGCAACACTTTGAACATTCGAAAGCGTTTCATTAGGTATTGCTAAAAAAAGAACATCTGTGGTCAGATGTTGAAAACTCATTAACTTTTTCCCAAAAACAACACTTCTGATATTCATATAGATTATTTGGATGTTGTTGAGGAAATTCTGTGTATTAAAATATATACAACCAGTCAAAAAACAAGTTTCCGTTTCTACTGACAAACAATGGGTCGAGCTTTTTAACCACATCAAGAGTGTTCACGAGGATCCATCGCCGCCATGGGAATAATTGTTTCTGATATGAATAAAATTTGGACTAACGAAAAAACTAGTCTTACTGTAAGAATAAAAGTACTTTTAGTGGCAAAACATAATTTTGAAATGGATTGTCTTGAATTTTTTAAGTATCTCCAAGATCGTCCAGATATTGTACGATTAGTGAATTCAATAGAAAAATATACAAATGACTAACGTTTCGCTCGCCATTTTATTAACTGTGTACTTAAAACCGAAGTAAAATACAGAAGTCAACAATTTTTTTTGACTCTCTTTCGCTATAACATGTGATGCCTAAAACTTACCATAAACAAATACTACATCTGTCACTTAGACTAAATTCATAATTTTGTATCTAATTTAAAAGAAATTTTTCTCTCCTTTCCTTTACTGTGGAGTATTTGGTACCATCAGGCTCTCCATTGTGATGCCTCCATGTCCTATATTTCCTTTTTACATAAATGGTGATCTTAAGTACGAATTAGCATCATCTGAATGGAAAAGCCTTTAGTTAACAATCGTACTCAAGCAAATTAAGAGCTGCATGTTTAATTTTTTTAGGACGTTAGGTATAGATAGGTAGTTATATGCCTTATCAGTTGGAGTAAACGGCAGTGTATAATTTAGCTTCCGTTATTTCTAAAAAATTATGACTAAAGGAATAAGATAAAATCAAGATGCCTTATTTAAGATTAACGGTTGTATTATATTGATTTAAAGCAAGCAAGATATGTATAATTTACTTTTCCTTTCCTCAAAATTAGGATTATTGAAATAATGTATGTTAAATGGTCAAGTTACCATTAGTGCACTGTTTTGTTTTGAGGTATAGATCAGATCTTAACTAGAACTAATGTTAGTGTGTGGAATTTGAGACACGCTGTATATAAAAAAATTATACTATTCTAATAACCAAATGTCCTTTTCTTGCGATGTAGTGCATAGAGAAATAACTTAATTAATTTATATGTAATGAGTAAACCTAAAGCTGAACGATACTATAGGCAACTTACAATACAACTCTGTTGAGTAAGTGTTTGCATTCACGGCGCATCAAAACTAAATGTTTGGAAGTTTCGGCTTTATTCGGAAATTATCGTCTTAAAAGTGTTTGAACTTCGTAAAGCCGGTTTTGTTTGTGGAATGCCGGTTTTGACGTCAGCTCAGGCTCATCAGTAAACCGCGATTCGTGTAACTTAGGGGTGGCTTTTTTACCGTAAATAAGAAAATGCTCATCATATTCAAATACGTCAATTTAACGTAACTTTTTTAACATTTTCAATACAAACATGACTTATGTGTGTATGTGATGTGTTTTTTAAACAAACTTTACTAAGAAAAATGAAGGGAATAAAACACTTTATCTACTTCTTAAGCATCTGCGGTAAGTTTACTACTTTTACTTTCATGATTAAAAAATCCGCTAATTATTTTTTAAATTTTTATTTTATTATTGTAAGTTACGTGCTTTCTAAAATTGGCTTTTAATTAATATAATGCCTGTGAAACAAAGCCTTAACAAAACAAAATCGTGCAGATGTAAACGTGAGGGATAAATGTATCCACGATTGTTTCGCTCATTTAGTTGTAGACAAAGCATATACATGCACATTGGACCATGATGAATATGCTTGTATTGATTATACATGCTCGAAATAATTTGAGGGGGCAATTTTTGATCAGAAATTTATAGTTTCAGCATCTTTTGGAGAAGATGAACTTTATTTTTCGCAAACACCGAAAGATGTTGATGTAATCGACGGTAAATCCACTACATTCCCATGTGAAGTAACACCAAATAACGGAATTAGCTATTACTGGGAATTAAACGGTAATGAACCTTCTGTCTCTTTGTGCTACAAATAAATTGGCTTTTAATTGTAGGTTCAAAAATTGATAACACAACGAGACGACATCAACAAGGCTCCTATTTACACTTTACAAGAGTTGACAAAGAAAAGGATGCGGGAGAATTTATTTGTGTAGCGCAAGATTTAAAAGGATTTTCGATTACCAGTTCTCCTGCTTCTCTAAATATACAATGTGAGTTGCCTTTTTTTCTTCATATCCAAATACACAAATATAAAAACTTGACGTACAGGAAAAAATCCGTATTCCATAAATAGCTACGGATGTAATGCAAAATTGTAGCAAGCAATTGATGTGTAACGTTTTGGGATTGCTTACTTATCTTTCCTTTGCTTGTTATATTTTTAACTTGTAAAAATTCTGACAGGAAACATGCATCAAAATAATAATACTCATAAAACCCTCTTTGAAAACGCAATTACAAAGCGTATAAATAAAACAAAGTCGCCGCTAATAAGCTTGAAATTACTTTCTTTGTATATGCAATCACCCTGTATAATTTTATTGCACAACTACGTATATAATACACATGCATGAAAACTATTTTATTAATTACTCAAGCAGTAATAAAATTATCGGCTGCAAAAATCGGCAGACAGGCCTATATCCTGTTTTACAAGAACAAAAAGTCCATTAAGCTTCATCTTGGTACTAACTAAACATCAAAAAACTATATTCATATACACCTTGATTGCTTTTGGAATGTTTATTTAATAACATATTTGTTAAGTAAACAAGTCTAAGTGATTATATTATATCTCAAAGTTTCGTGGAATTCAGATATTGTAATTGTAAAAGGAAGATGCTTAAGATATAATGTTATTGACACTAAAACAACCAATTTGGGAAATTGTAGAAAAAACTAAATTTAAAAACCAAATTAATACCGTAAAACCAGGCGACTTGTTAACCTTTTGCGATATCTAAGTCTATATCAACGCATGCACGCTGATCTGTTCGGAGTTCAAAACTATTTTAGGTTACTTTGGAGTACCGTCTTACAGAAACAACGTTTTAAAATATATGTCTCTAAAGCAAAAAAAATTAAAGCGCCATTTTCAAGTCGTCCCACGACGTGGTAAAATATTTGAAATTTTCAAATATTTTACTTTTAGATTGCTAGTGTGAACATAATGGAGGCGACATGATATCCGCATATAGCCATTATTACATTGTACATATTATGGACCATTATTATGAAAATAAAGCTTTTTTTTATTGAATTTTATTGAATTATATAGTTAAAGGAAAATATCATAGTAAACTAATCATCTGGGTTACGACCTTCCAACCTCCAAGGTAGAAAATAAAAGAATTGATATAATTTCTTTACGACAACTATGCAACATCTTTTTTATACGTTCATAACGAAAACAGGTAACATTGTACACCAAAAAGAAAACAATAATCTGTCAGAATTAAGTTTAAAACTGCATGTCAGACAGAGATTAATAGACATAAATGCATGTTACATTAAATAAAGATTCCAAAACCGCCCGCTTCTAAGATATCAATAATACAGTTTAACCGTTTTCATTCAAGCTCATTTAATTTTTAGAATTACCTTGCCTTATATAATACAAAATTTCAAATATGTTCGTATTATGGTGCTGAAGTTATCATAGATACTAACATACATCCACAGACACTCACGCACACATGCGCATACACAGGTACGCGCGCACACGCACGCACGCACCCACACACACGCGCACACACGCGCACGCACACACACCCACGCACGCACACACACGCAGACACGCGGACACACGGGCACACAGAGACACATACTTACACACTTACACACTCACACAATTACACACTTACACACTTACTTAACACACTTACACACTTACTTAACACACTTACACACTTACACACTTACCCACTTACACACTTACCCACTTACACACTTACACACGTACACACGTACACACACACACTTACACATTTACACACTTACACACTTACACGCTTACACACTTACACACTTACACACTTACACACTTACACACACACTTACACACTTACACTTACACACTTACACACTTACACTTTTACACACTTACACTTTTACACACTTACACATTTACACACTTACACACTTACACACTTACACACTTACACACTTACACACTTACACACTTACACACTTACACACTTACACACTTACACACTTACACACTTACACACTTACACACTTACACACTTACACACTTACACACTTACACACTTACAACTTACACACTTACACATGTACACACGTACACACACAACACACACACTTACACACTTACACACTTACACTTACACTCTTACACACTTTCACACTTACACACTTACACTTTTACACACTTACACACTTTCACACTTACACTCTTACACACTTACACTCTTACACACTTACACACTACACTTACACACTTACACACTTATACACTTACACACTTGCACACTTGCACACTTGCACACTTAAACACCTACACACCTACACATCTACACATCTACACATCTACACACCTACACACCTACACACCTGCACACCTGCACATCTGCACACCTGCACACCTGCACACCTGCACACCTGCACACTTGCACACTTACACACCTACACACTTACACACTTACACATTTACATATTATGTTACGGTAACTTTAATTGGTAACAAAATTTATAAAGCCAAGGCTCGGTGGTTCAGTGCTAGTAGGCATTGGGGTGGGTTAATACAGTTAAATAATTATACATAATATTATATACAGAAATAAAATAAAATAATAATCAGGAAAAATGGACGCCACGTACTTCCAAGATAGTTATATTTGTAATTTACCTTAGTTCGAAGTACGAAAAACTAAATAAATCATAGAAAAAAATTATGAATAAATAGACACAATGGGGTCACAAAATTATAATCGCCATCAAAAACAGATAAATGGTCTAAATGGTAACATAAATTTGACAAGTAATAGAGATACCCGTAAGGATTGATTAATAAAAAAAGGAAATAAATATTATTTTAATATAACATTGAATGATTGATCCAAATTACCTTAAATTAATCCTCGAGCAACAAAAAAAAGGAGGAAAAGTGATATTAGTTACGTTAATCTTACAAAGTTTTCGGAATTCGGTTTACCCAAGTAAACAAGCGATCAAGTATATCAATAATCTCACCTGAAAATAACTTCTTTCCGGTGTCGTTTCCTTGCGCAAGTAACGTCCGAAATTACAGAAGCTAAATGGAAAAGAAAACAATAATAATTCGGACCTTAAACAATAGGTTGGCCCTAGAAAATGGATACATTAATTACTTGATTGACAACAAATTCGAATACTGAAGGTACACTAATAAATTAGGTTACAATAGGCAAACACATAGTTAAAGGTAAAGTGGTTTACAATATTGATAAATAATTGAAACTTAAACAAAATTATGAATTTAGAAAGAAATCAAATAAGCAAATAGTGACAGTGAGATTTTCACGTATAAATTAAGACTATAAAAGTAAGATAATAATTTATTGAAATGACTAAATTTTAGCTAGGCAAGTTATCTAATATTGAAAGTAAACAATTACTAGGTAAATTCGTGTGAGCAGACAGTAGTTTTCTTTATAAGTCATTAAATTAGAATTTCTTCAGTCGTAAGAAAAATTCAAAATGGCAGCGGTGTTATTTTTCTATTGACGACGCTGGATCAACTCGAAGTGGTAGTGGTAGGTAATATACGTAGAGGGAGAAAAATAAGCGAAAACGAAAAGGGAAAAAACGCTACGAAAGAAAATATAACATTAAATGACGGAATGATTCACAAAATTACTGACCTTGTAAGCTGGTAACCACAAGCGTTAGAATTAGATAAGGAGAAACACAACACTCTTGAACGCTTAAAACCGTAATAATTATCACGTAACTTAAGTGACGCGAACTAGCATCAGGTTCGGCACAAAATTAATTATTCATTGATCGAGAAATCCGGAAAATATCCGTTTTATTTTAATTAGAAAATCATGTCAATGAATCGCGGTTCAAGTGAAGCAAAAAAATATCCAACTCACTTTTTTGTGTGTGTACTTGCAACCACGGAAACAGAAAACAAAAACGAAACTAAAAGCAGAAACAAGAGTTCGAGATTAACGAACGCAATACACCAATGAGAATCAAGTAGAATGCAAACGTACGCTATCCGACAGTAAAGAAAAATGAAAACAATTTATTCCATAGAATAGCGATCCTATAAATGTGACCAAATTAATTAAGATAACGTTACAACTTACACACTTACGCACCTACATACTTGCACACTTACACACGCGCGCACGCCCGCACTCACGCACTCACGAACACACGAACAAACGAACCCACGAACGTACGATCACATGAACACACGCACACACGCACTCACGCACACACGCACACACACACACACACACAAACACATAACACACATACAACATACACATACACACATACACAACATACATCATAACATACACATACACACATACACATACACATAACACATACACACATACACACATACACACATACACATACAACACAACATACACACATACACACATACACAACACACATACACATACACATACACACATACATACAATACACATACACAATAACACATACACACATACACAATACACACATACACATATACACATAACACATCACACATACACACATACACACATACACACATACACACATACACATATACACACATACACACATACACACATACACACATACACACATACACACATACACACATACACACATACACAATACACACATACACACATACACACATACACATACACACATACACACATACACATACACATACACACATACACACTACACACTACACTACACACATGCACTACGCACGTGCACACGTACACACACTTGACACTTACATACTACTGCACTACACATTTACATACACACTTACACTACATACTGCACAACACACACACACACACCACATACACTCACACACTCACGATACACAACGAACATAACGATACCCACGATACGTACGATCACATGAACACACACACACTCACACACACGCACAATACACACATAACACATACAACACATACACACATACACAACACACACACACTACACACTACACACATACACACACACACACATACACATCATACACACACATACACACATACACATACACATACACAAACACATACACACATACACACATACACACATACACAATACACTACACACATACACACATACACATACATACAACACAACACACATACACACATACACATACATCACATACATCACATACACTACATAACATTACACACATATCATACACACTTACACACATATTCACACACAATACACACTCACATACAACACATACAACACATACATCAATAACATCACACATACACACATACACGACACATAACACATACACACATAACACACATATACACATATACAATAACACATACACACATACACAATACAACACATACACATACATCATATACAATCACATATACATACATACAATACATAACACATACACATAATACACAAATACACATCATTACAACATACACATACACACATCATATATACACACATACACACATACACACATATAACATACACATATACACTAACATATACACATACACACATAACACATACACACATACATCACATACACAATACACACATACACATATATACATACACATATAACATACACACATAACACATACACATACACACATACACACATAACACATATAACACATACAATCATATACACACATATATACATATACACATACACACATACACACATACATCACATACACATCATATACACAATACACATACATACACACATATAATCACATATATACACACATACACACATATACAATACACATACACACTACACACAATACACACATACACACTACATATACACACATACATACACAATACACACACACACAACACACATACACACATACACACATAAACATACATACATACACATAACATACACATACATAATCATATACACACATACACACATAACATACATCAACTATACACATATACACATACACACATAACACATATACAATACACACATACACATACACACATACACAATACACACACTATACACATATACTAATAACATATAAATATAATACACACATACACATACACATAACACTATACACACATACACACATACACTATACACACATACACACATACACAATACACATCACACACATACACACATACACACATACACACATAACACACACTATCACACACATACACACCTGCACACACATCACACTCACATGCACACTTGCACACTTACAACATACACATACACATTTACATATACACATACACACATACTTGACACTACAATACACCCGCACGACTCAC